>SMDT01002790.1:0-381754 GCA_005392925.1 Aquilaria sinensis | reverse complement strand
CGCTTAGGTGAAGAATTCAATTAGAAGCAAGTGAATTGATTGGAGATTGCTTTTATTTCTGGTTAGTTCATACGAAGAAGTAAGACAGGTTAAATTGTTCAAGCATTTGGATTGCTACCTGCAATAAACTTTTTGATTTATTGATCTTAATGCTGATTTTCAGATAATTAGAAAAAAAATTTCAATATCTGGTTAATCAAAATTAAGAAATTAATCTGAAGCTTTTTCTGGTTAATTTTACTGCTAAATTCTTAGGGTTCTTTTTAGCTTTAAAGAGAGTCATGTTTATTTGCTTGAATTGAAGAAATATTTTCTTTCGATGATCAACTACGTGATTGGAATGGATAATCAACCCTGAACTGAGCAAGTGAATTCAATTAGAAGCAAGTGAATTGATTGGAGATTGCTTTTATTTCTGGTTAGTTCATACGAAGAAGTAAGACAGGTTAAATTGTTCAAGCTTTTGGATTGTTGCCTGGAATAAACTTTTTGGTTCATTGATCTTAATGCTGATTTTGAGATAATTAGAAATTGCTTTTCAATATCTGGTTTATCAAAATTAAGAAATTAATCTGAAGCTTTTTCTGGTTAATTTTACTGCTGAATTCTTAGGGTTCTTTTTAGCTTTAAAGAGAGTCCTGTTTATTTGCTTGAATTAAAGAAATATTTTTCTTTCGATGATCAACTGCGTGATTGGAATGGATAATCAACCATGAACTGAGCGTTTTTAGTATTGGTTAATTTCGTTTTGATTCTACAGTTAATTTATTTCAGCTTTTAATTGAAGAAACCCCCCAATCTTTTATTTCAGTTTTCTGACAGGACGCTTTCAATAAAGAAAAAAAAATCTCCTTTGGGATTCGACTTGGTTTTCACTGCTAGACTATAAATTTATTTATTCTGAGTTGTTAGGGATACCCGAATTATTTTGTTTGCGGTTTCGACGACCGGCCAACTTAGTACGAGATAACGAACATGTCATCCTTATATAACCCAATTTATGGTTTCTTGATTCTCGAGTAGACTAAATTAAGCTGATCATATTGATATCCCATATCAACTTATCTGAGCATTGCCATACATTTCCAAAGTCTGACTCAATTAAGGGGCTCAGAGATATCACTCCCGTCATATAGAAGGGACAAATCTCATCTTGGTCATACAAATCCATCTGCATGATATGTAACATATCCAATGACCACTTTTATATTTACTCAATTACAAGCAACAATGTGAAATATCAAAGTATGCGACTCGCATATAGGAAATCTTGATAACTTTAGGTTAAAGGACTACACATACCATGATCACTATGAGAATCGCTGATGACACTCATATAATGATCTGTGCAGCATTCTGATGATGGGTCAGTCCAGTACACAAATTCTGTAACTTGTACCCAAATGTAGACTATATATCTCATATTAGTCTCCATATATGCTAGTTTTTGTGTATTATTGCAACTCATTCTACAATAATACTTAACTATGGACATTTAAGGATACTATTATTCTAAGGTTATAATTATGTTTAACTATGTTACACATAAACAAATAATAAACACAATTATTGGAATAATGTCTCAACAAAATATCATGACTCAATGTGAGAAATACAACCACCTTGTGATTGGTTTTAGGCACAATACTAACAAAAGGGTAGCATATTGAGGTTCACGTGGTATTCGATTCAAGTTTATGTTGTACAAGAAAAAGGTTAAGTGGTACAAGATTTAAGTTCTAGTGGTGTCATATTAAGCTTTCTGTAGTATAGCATTTAGGTTCAAGGTTTAGGTTAAGTGACTTTGAATAAGGTTGTGTGGATCCAAATTAGGTTAATGGGTACCAAGTTTGGGTTTATATGGTATTATTTTTAGGTAAAATGGTACGACCCTTAGATTAAAATGGTATCAAATTCAGGTTCATTTATTATCAAATTCAAGTTATGTGGTGCAAGATTTAGGTTCAATTGATATTAGATTTAGGTTTTTATGGCACAATATTGAGGCTAAGTGGTTAATGTTTAAGTTATTATGGTACAAGATTAAGGTTGAAGTGGTATCGGATTCTGGTTCTTGTGGTATGATATTTAAGCAATTCAATCACAATTACAAGAACTTGCAACTAAAAGCCAAAGAATGATCCACCTACGTATCAAATCAGGTAAAAAATCTCACCTGGCAAGAAAATGAGAGTACCACATTGCCAGGTGGTGGGTTTGTCGTGGTGAGAATGGGCCAGACAAGATTTATAGGATAGATCTGGATGCTAAACCTTAGACCCCGGTGGTGATATGGAGACTCCTATGTCACTAAGGAAGATGACTACCCCCTATATATATATGTATGTGTGTGTGTGTGTAGTGAGTTATAAAATTATCCTATAGCCTTATTTTGTAGAAGTTATAGAGGAGATCGTGGGAGAATCATCCATAACTATAGTACGTGGTCCAAGATTTTGAGCTGATTTTCTAATAATAAGGACGCACACAACTTAATGGGCTATAAGGAACCTTTATTGGTCCAGTGCTTGCATGGATGGCCTTGTAGTGATGTGAACTGGAACTTGTTTATATCTGATGTGCTAAATGACAATGTTAGTGTGCAGGGTTAATATAATATGTTGTGCTTTGACTAGACATAGGCCCATTTGACATTAATGTTAGAGTTTTGAAAAAGTTGTCTAAGGGTAGTTTTTAGCTCTTAACTCTAGTTTTTTTATTTTCACCATAATAAATTATTCAAAACTCTAATGTTAATTACAAAAGTCATTCCTAAATGGAGCCTTGGGCCTAATATGATATCAGTAGAAAATAGATTATCAAACAAATAACCAACATAGATAGAAATCAACTGAGAAACATTTGTAGAAATTGATCCACCTATCCTTCAACTTTATTTGTTACTAATCAATTACCCTAAGTAACTATTCCTTAATTGTAGGTTAAGAACTCTAAATTACTAATTCCTTTCCTGAGATCAATTATGTAATTTTTAAGATCCAATCAACCTCCCAATCTATTTTGTGAAGCTAAGAATTATTAAGCACAAGTTGTTTCTACAACCTCACAAACAAGAATCACCTTCCAATTTCAACTAAATTCAATTTTTTTTGTAACACAAGTATCACTTCTCAGCCACATTTTGACCTGCTGAAAAATGAAAATTGATCAAGCAACGCGTTTAATCAAAGAGAAAATGAGAATCCACCCGTAGAAAAAAGCAAAAGGCTATGAAAATACTTCAATATTATTGATAAGTTGTCTCATAATAACAAAAGAAGTCCTATAAATAGGCTTACAAAGAAACTCTAAATAAAAATAATTAGGAAAACTAAAAATAACTAAGAAACAAAATCGATAAAAACTTTAGAGGACTAGATACCCTTCAAAATGATATATTTTTTACCTAAAAAATATAGTCATAAAGAGCAAAGCTCTAATGACACCTGTAAAGCACAAAATTCCCTTCAAAATGATATATTACACTAGTAGTTATTCTGACAACCATAGTAAAAGTTATAACCTCTAGAAGTTGGGATTCGCATGAAGCTTATTTTCAAGACTTCTTCTTCGGTTTCACCTAATCAACCAACTCCATGAACTCAACCACTAAATGCTCCACGTCACATTTCTTGTCTAAATTCATTCAAAATTAAGATGCAAAAAACTTTAAGCATAGGACAAAACATAAAAATATGAAGAATAATGCATAAAATAAACAATTAACCAACAAAACATAGCATCCAATAGGTTTCCCAATCCCTAGGAATAAATATGATTAGTTCATATTGTAAAAACAAAGTATTCTTGCAATAGAAATAATTCAATAAAGTAGAAATACAAGAACCCAAGGCAGAGTAAAATCTTTGTAAGGAAATGCTCCAAAATAGCAAAAGAAGCATGAATCTTCGCTCCTTGCCTGAAACGCGAAACATATAATGTTGTAACCATGGCACTAAATGCGGTTACCATTAGATATGCTGCAATCATAGATACACCACAGAGCATATTGTGACACAAACAGTTATTGATTTCATAGAAAATTATATTAAAATATCATTTTAAGAAGAAATAAATTACGTAAATTTTTTTGTACATTTTCATATGCACTATAATTATTTTCATCATAATTTATCAAATATAAATAAAATATCTATGAAATACAATATTTTTATTAAAAAAACCTAAAAATGGATTATGTATATATATAACATAACATAATAAGTATTATTTTAGCAAAAAAAAACATTTATTGATACATGAAAAAAAGAAACAATATTAATAATAATAATAATAATAATAATAATAATAATAATAATAATATATAATAATAATAATAATAATAATAATAATAATAATATTTTCTAATACCACATTGAATTTCTATGTGGCACAAATTATGATTTTTCTGTCCTAGCTTGTTTTATAGAAAACAACATAATCATTTCATGTCATGGAACTTTGATTTTGAGTGAGGAAATTCTGAAGATGAAAGTAATATTTAGTTGAGATAGTTTACATAAAAAATCTCAATTATGTTAATATCATTTACCAACTAAATTTTGTTTGTGAATAAAAAAATAAAATTAATATTTATGTCAAAATATGTGAATTAATTATATTTTATCATTTTATATATTTATATATGTTACTTTAATCTAAAATGATAAAAAAAAAATTACCTCACTCATATATCATAGTAAACCACATACTATAGTATGTACCACATGAAATACTAAAAAATATCATGGTAAACTAACAAAATATGCATAAAAGCTCAACGGCATGTGAAACACTATTAAATAGAGTGGTATTTCGAACAAAATATAGTAAATTTGAATGCTTTTATAACACATACCACATACCGCAATAAATAAAATTTCACACAAAATACTGCAAAAGTTCACAGAATTAATGACCATGGTTGGAACCCTTCTCCAGCCTACAACCCAGACAGCTACCCAAAGTATTAAATACCGTTACCGCTAGGTATACTGCACCCCAAATTTTTAAGGTATATTGCATGATATACTGCGCCACATACTGTTACCGTTTTCGCAAAAAAATAAATGTTAGAATATTATTTTAAGATGACATAAATTCAATAATTTTGTTTGCACATTTTATATGTATTCTAATTTTTCTCATCATAATTTGTTGAATATAAATAAAATATATATGATATAAGATATTTTTTAATACAAAAAACATTAAAAAAATATCATATATAGAGCAAAATAAATAATACTTAGAAAAAATTAATTTATTGATATAAGAGAAAAAAATAATACTTTAATTATAAAAATACATTTTCTAATACCACATTCAGTTCCTATATGGCTCAAAGTAACTATTAAATTTTTATGTTAACTAAGACAAGTAACCAAAAGAATAAAAGTTTATTTTATGATATGTGTATTAACTATATTTTAATGACTTATACATTTATGATGTTTTGATGCAAAATGACAAAAAAAAAATCTCACATGCATCCGTAAAAAATAAAACACCGTAATACATATCTTGCGGTATTTTATGGTATACCGTTGTTTTTGGACAAAATGTACACAAAAAGTGAGCGATATTCGAAACACTACAAAATACCACAGTATATTATGGTAAATCGTGATATACCGCATGATAAATTGATAAAATGTGAAAATATTTGTACCACATACTATTTATCCGTAGTAAGCAGTATACTCGCGGCATTTAGCTCTATGAGCCTACCTTGTGCTTTTGGCCTTTGGGTGAAATGCATCCTAACACCTTTTTTCAGCTTTTGTCCTTAAATTTTGGCTTTCTTCAATTTGGTTAGGGATTGCAAACTATGATCTCATTTGACGACTTGGCCTGGCCCACTCAATTTCAAGCCCGACCTAATTCGATTTAACAAAAAAAGGTAATGACCCGAACCTAAACCTGATTAAATTATAACGAGAGAAAAATGAAACCCAATTGTCCTAAACTCGAAATGACCTGAGTCCAAATTGACCTAAACTCGAAATCACACATACCTGAGACTGACCTGACCCGAACTTAAGATGACCAATGACTAAACCCAACAAACCTGGATTTTAATCTTTATTGTAAACTTTAACTTTTCTCTTTCATTACCTTCCATTTTTAATAAGCTTCATATATGAGCGCTTCCATATTTAATAACTTTCATATTTAATAAGTTCTATAGTTGAGGAGGGTGACTTGTAAAATTAGGAACTTCCATATTTTTTTGAAACTTTCATATTTAATTGCTCTCATATTTGAGGAAGGAACTTCTATGTTTAGCACTCTATTTTTTTTTTTTTACTTCTATGTTTAGCATATTGTCATATTTTGGGAAAGGATTCCCATATTTAATAACTTTCATTTATGAGGATTTCTATGCTTAGTAAGTCTTATATTTGGGAAATGGACTTCCATGTTTAGTAAGTTTCATATTTGGGTTTTTATCCAAAATAAATAACTTCTATATTTAGTAAGTTTACTAATCTTAGTAGGCAATTGTCAAAATTAGAACATTTGTCCCTAAATTTTTAAGTTTAGTACAATAAGGTAACTAAATTTTAAAAAATTTTGATTTTAGTCACTCATAATAATTACAATATGGTCCATAAACTTTTGAAATCTTTGTACTTTCACCTAAAATTTTTTAAATTTTATAATTTAGTCATTAATAATGACTTGGAGTTGCATTTTATAGCAATTTATAGAAAATTCATCGAAACATGAGCATAACGAAATTGTTGTAGTGTGTGTCTGGATGATAACAAGTTTAGGATGTGGGTAGCATGTGCAACGGTAGCTAAATGGTATGGGTCCAGAAAAACAATTAAGTATTATAAAGTATTACCAACAATATTAAATAGCCTAAATATGAATTAAACTATAATGAAGAATTTTTTATGAATTTTCAATTAAATATAATAAGACAATAAAAATTAAGTGTAAATTAAATTGCACCAAAAAAATTGAATTCTTTAATTTAAATTTTAACAAAATTTGAACAAAAAATTAAATCGATTAAGTTAATTCAATCTATGCATCAGTAGCCCAATTGAACTTAAAGGTCAACCAAAATATAACCTAAATGCCAAATAATCCGATCTGAAGTTACTTGAGATTGAAATTGACCCGACTTGTAGTGAACCTGAATCTAAATAAACCAAATTTGAACTCGAAATCAACTCAACCCTAACACCCAATTAACCAATCTTTACAGTTACCCCCTGAACTTTAGGTGATGTTACATTTGCCCACTTGAGGTTTGACAATATACACTTACCCTCATACTTTTTTAACTCTGTCAATCAACTGTCAATTAAAATTACAGCTAGCCACTTTGAATTTAGTCTGTTTTACAATTATACCCAAAACTTTTAAAATCAAAAAATTTTTAAGATTGCCCTTCCCCTCGTCATCTCTTTACATATTCTTCGCTATTACCACTTCAACCTCATCTATCTCCACCGCCTCCCTACCTTCTTGCTCCACCACCTCCTTATTCAACCTCGTCCCCAAAATCACTTGTCCTCCTCGCCTTGACCCATTCAAGCTCACCCAAGTTCATCCCACCTGTTATTACATGGATCGATGCAAATTGAAGGAGAGAAAAGGAAGGCCAACGCTTCAATGCCTCTAGTCACTTCAATTGATTTTTTTAATCTAGAACTATATCACTTAAATATCTAATTAATAACTACTTGAATAATGTTTTTAGAAAAAAATATATCTAATTAATAATCAATTGAATAATGTTTTTAGAAAATAATTTTTTTGTAGCCAACTAAAGAAAATAAAAATCAAGAGAAAATACCAATATTTTCTAAAAAGTGTTAAAAAAATTTCAACCTTTTTAAATATAAAGTTTCAATCAATATTTTTCAAGTTGAGTGAATAATCTTTATATATCAAAATAATTACTAATAACTCATTTGTTAGGATCGTTGTCAAACATGTAACAATGTTGCTTACCTCATATTTTCAAAACAAATTATTTTTAACATTTTTTATTTTAATTTTATTTTGAATTTACTACATGAGGATCTAGCTTTTAAGGCAAATATAATGGGGCAAATAGCACGTTTGTCCCCAATACGTATATTCAAAATTTGAGCAAAAACTTAAAAGCATATATTATATTTGTCACTAATTAATATACATTGGAGATAAATAAAATATTTGACTCCGTAAACTTTATTCAAAACTGGAGGCAAATAATTGGAGCCAATTATTTTATATATTAACAGATCTCTTTCTGAATAAGGCTTATATAGATGACTTATATAGTTCTTAGTCAAGAAGCAAATTCAAATCTTTAAGGTAGAAAAACTTGGTAGAAACACCACACCATGATCGACTTGTAGTCATGGATTGAATTGTAACTAGTTATAAAAAGTCTTGTGGCTAAATCAATTGGCCACAAGCTCATCTTTTGTGGCATGCCGTAGCAAGATATCAAGTGGCTAAAGGATAGTTACGAAAGTTAGATATCCTGTGGCAATGTAATCATGTTTTTAGCTACAGGTGTTGTATTTTCTATCATTGAATGTCTAAAGTTTTTAGTTACCATTAACACAAATGTGGCAAAATTTTTACATCTAGCCATTCATGTTATAGTATTGTGACTGAACAAGCTATTGTTTAAAATGACTAAGCTTGTGGCTAAAAGATAAAGCTTTAGTTATAGGAAAAAAAATTTGAAGCAATAACATTACAAACATTCTCACTTGAAGATATTGTGTTAGCCATGGTACTAATTCCATGCCTAAAGTTATAATAATTTAGTCACAAATTAAAAAAGTTGGACACAATTCCTTATAGCTTAAGCCACAAAAGAATTATGTTTGTGGTTAAATAAATTCAAGTAGCTTAAAACTTTTGGGTATAATAATTATATATATATATATATATATATATATATATATATTTCATTTTAATTTTGAATCTCATTAATGCTTTGGAGTGTACCTTTGCTAAAAGACAATTTAACAAAAACCCATGTCAGGTCACACTTGAACATAGAAAAAAAAGTTACTAAATTGAAACACCACAAATGAAAGCCTATGACATAAACGAAAAAAAGAACTCAAACGTCACACATGTAATGATACAAGTCATTATTCCATTGGAAACTCAAAACATCTATGTTTCTAAACTCATAAAAAAAGAAATTATCAAATACTCCATTGCCAAAAGCCTTCTCAACACTAGGATCTTCTTCTCTCATGATCCAAAGCTTTGAAAATCCTAGAAAAATAAAAGCAACAAAGCGTTTAAGCTATCAACCATGACAACCAAGAAAATGAAAGAATAAAAAATAAACAAATAAAGTAAAAACATTGTGTTCTTAAAAAAGTAAGAAAAAAGTTGGTTGATTCAGAACTAATTTTTTAAGTTGAAAGCTGAACTTGACTTGGTGGTAGTAATTGGAACTTTTCTTCCCATTGTCGATTCATTTCCACCAACTTCTCATTCATTTGCACTTGTAGGTCTCTTTTTATATCTTCAACTCTCTCATTTGCTTCTCTTCTGGCCTGTTCTACTTGCTCTCGAGTATTTTTCTCAGCTTCTTCAACTTTTTTAACAAGCTCCATTTTGGTAAGTCTTCCTCCAAAATATCCAGTGACACTCTTCCTAGGGCCATAACCACGAACATAGCCATTCTTTTCTAGTCCAAAGACCGCAGCAAATATCTCATCATCTTTCATAGAAGTAGCTCCTTCAGCTTTTTGCCTTTTAAAAGTTTGGAACTTTGACTAAATTAAGAATTAAACAAGAATTAAAAGTAAAGTTAGACTGAGGTTGCATGACTAGTTAGTACATCTAAAACATTAAAGAAAAATACCATTTTTTCATCTAGAAATAAAAACTTACAAGGATTTCTTGTGTATCCGAATCTAATGGTTTTCCTTTCTTTCTTGTCATACAAGCCTCAACCCAAACGTCGATACGGGAAGGTTCCTTTCCTTGTTCAATTTGAAAAAGATTAAATATTAATATAAAAATAATATAGAAAATACTATTGTATCATGGAAAACCTTTTTACCAATGCATGTCTTATTCAAGCATAACTTCTTATTCCAAAGTATTGAGGCATGACACGTTTTGAGTTATTGTTCTTGTTTCTTAAACTTTTCTCTTGAAAAACCAAAAGGATAAACTCTTTAAATATACAAAATAAAAATCAACCATATCAGTCAGATTTAAGCAAATATTTCAAGTTTTTAATGGCTAAATCCTACAAGTACAATTAGCTTTTTTTATCTAGTTGTTTTGTACTTAGGACTTGCTGATAAGAGTATGTTTTTCTTGCTTTTAATAGTTGCGTTCTGTGATGAATGAGCTATTTCAATGTCAAGGCTTGCTACTTCAGTCTCCTAATTATGTTTTTTAAGTTTTTGATATTTTTAGTTTATCAATGAGACTTTGTTCTTGATGTACTTTTCTAGTACTAACTAAATCCTCCAAATATTTCAACTTTTATTGAATATTCCAAAAAATTTTCCAATAGTAAATGTGCAAAATTATGTAATGCAATATCTTGTACTTTACATGTATGTTAGTGGAGATAGCATTATTATTTAAGATGTTATAAATGAGGGAGACTAATATTTTTTTATTAATTTTTATATATGTATAAACTTGAGAATAGTGCAACCAAAGACTAAGCTTATCCTTGCATCCCAACTCGGCTAGTGTCAAGGGACACTAACTCGAATTCGACTCCTCTCCAAAACTGCCAACCACAATCCTTTCAGATTTTCAAAAAACATGCAAATTACCCTCACCCTTTTACAATAATTTCTAAATACCCTCTCATGTAAATGTTCTTGAGTGAACAAAAAATAGTTAAGCTCCAAGTCATAATGTCTGTTACATCTCAATTATTGAGCATGTAACAGTTGTTAATTAAGAAGCTTTCATCACTACAAAGAGGAAAAAAAGAAACTAATAGTAACAGGAAAAAAAAGTTGAAACAAAACAAACAATTGTTACATTATTCACGTTGACGTAGCAAACACTATACCACTTGCCACAAAAGTTAAAGTTCAATAACTAAATAGAGTTGGTAACCACAAACTTTAATTGTGGTTAGGCTTTGTGGTTATAAAGTAATTATTGCCACAAACATTACAACATCCAAGTAAAATATGGCTTCAGTAGCAACAATTTTTCTTTTCTGTGGCTAAAAAATACAACACAATATTACTTGTCATGGTGTAATTACTTTGGTGGTTATAAGTATGAAATTGTCACAATTTCAAAATTTGTGGCTAAGTTGTCGTGACTATATATGAACTTTGGCATAGTGAAACAATGCAAACTTCACAAAGCTTGAGGAAGGTAGAGTTGAGCTTAACCAAAGCCGACCCCTGGGCTTCATATTTTCATTTGTCGATGGCGTTGGCCACCGTATTGACATCCTCCAAGGAGGCATAGTAGGAATCAGAGTTAAACTTATTGTTAATAGCCAAAAGTTGGGAGGTGGCATAACTGTTGCAATCTCATCATGTCTGGATCATCTCACAGTCAGCGACATAGGTGGTGTTGCCAAGGAGAGTGGAGATGAGGGAGCCAAGCAAGGATAGATCTAGAGAATTTTTTTCTATGCGGTCCATATATAATTAATTTTTTGTATAAAATTATTTTAATGTATTTATAAAAACCTATAATGAATATATAAAATTTAATTTAATTTAATGTATTTATAGAAAAATAGTTTTAATTTTTAAATTATTCATCTTTTATTTTATTTTCTCATTTTTAAGTTATTGGATTCATTTTTTAGATTTTAGTGTGGTCCACGTAAAAATGATTTAATATTTTCTAAAGAAATAAAAAAAATTAGTAGGGTCCTTAGAACCCATAGGAACATGGACTTCATCCATGACCTCGAGTCAGTGGCCTTAGTTTGGGTAAGTCTTAATGCGGCAACCACAAAGTCACCGTCAAAGGCCTAAGGAGTGCTGGCGAGGGAGTTGGAAGAGAGGTTATTGGAGTAGAAGGAGAAGTCGCATAAGGAGGTAAGGAGGGGTGCAGATGGATGAAGTGGGGGCAGAGATGAATGGAAGTGGAGAGACGATGAGTGGAAGGACAATCTTGAAAAAATGTAGATTTCTAAAGTTTTGAGTATAATTATAAATCAAATTAAATTCAATGTGACTGATTGTAATTTTGACTGACAACTAAATGATAGCGGATAAAAGACAGGGGGATAAGTGTAGATTTTCAAACCTCAGGAGGACATGTCATGCCCGTTAATAGCATAGGCCGAGGATTGTGCATAATGCGAATTCAAAACTCATGAAAATGAGAGAAAAATATTATTAAAGACAATGCAAGTGGACAAAAATTCACTTGAGTATAAAGGAAGTCACACTACAAGTAACAATGTGCTTATGTGTGTGTGCATGCACTTGCATTGTGTGAAAGGAGGCAATGCCCTATGCACACAAGTATGACTTGAACACTTAAGTTAAATGGAGGCCAAATGAGGTGGAAAATATAGCAAAATTTATTAAGAAAGTCAATAAAGGCAAGGGTGCACAACTGGCTGCACTATGGTACTGAATGACCTATGTAAGTAACTTGTGATGAAAGAAAGGCAAGCAACCAATTGAGGACCCTATATGGCTGACTAATTAGGTAAAATTGTGCTGAATGATACGTGGAAAGTAGGCTGCAAAATTGAACTCAAGGTCAAAGAAGAAAGCATGAGAAAAACCAAGGCAAAAATCAACGACCAAATGTGGAAATACTTGGTTTATGTGTAGCTTGTGTTGCAAGCATTTTGTGGGGTTTCAAGAGCCGAAATTCTGGACAAAAGAGGGCTGAAAATAACCAAGAAATTAGCATTTCAATGCTGGAATTATAGTCAAGAAGAAAAAAGACAAGAAACAATGACTAAGTCAAACCTAAAGTCAACCTTAAATCTTCAAAATATAACCAGCTGTATAAGCTCATTTTGACCAAATTCTTAGCAATTTCTTGGCACTTACATGAGGCTCTAGAAGCTGAAAATAAAGGCCATAAATTCTGTTAAGAAATTTCGGTAGTTACGTAAAGAAAGAAAGAAAAACAAGGCTAAAGCAAATTTAGGTCAACACTCGGTTACAAAAATTTTCAACCGGTTGCCCAAGGTAATTTCTCGGCAGCCTTTTTATTCATCAAATTGTGGAAAATAAGGGCTCAAAATCTGTTGGAAATTGTAATAAATTTCTAAGCAAAATGAGGGAAAAACTGAGACTAAAGTAACAAGTCATAACTGGCTGCCTTTTGGCAATTTCGTGGCAATTGTTTGGCAACCTCTTAGAAAGTGCTTGGCAGCTTCTAAGCTTCATAAAAAAGGGTTAAAACTGTAGATATAAGGGTATTACATCTGCTGGAAATATGGTAGAAACCTAAAAGTAAGTTAAAGTAAAAAACTAAGGTGGTTAAGCTTCAAAGACTTGGAGCACAAGGAAGTTGGTTTGGGTGAAGCTTGCGAGGCAATAAGCTGCCGTTTTCTTGCAATTGTTAACGGACAATCCTGCGTCTTGCGAGTCTGATTCTGCTTAAAGCTATAATGCTAGATTTCCGCTGTTGTCGGTGATGGGAAGCTATCGGGTTAATAAGAACAAGAGTTAGGCTAAAAGGCTGTTAATTTTCTGTTTGTTGTTGAAGTATTTGGGAGAGTTCTTATATTTATGGTACCAACAGGGCTATATGCCTATAGTCTTGATTCATTGTAGGAATCAAGAAGGCAAGCAATCTTACAGTCTAGTGTTTTCTTGAAACACTGTTAGCAAATATGTGATTGGTCTCTCTCTATCTAATACATATGGTTTGAGCTCTACGTGAGATAATGTTTGTTTAGATAGAAAATGATTTATTTGCTAGATCCCTGAGGAATAAGGGATTAGGCCCAAATAGGCTGTATGGTCTACTTTTATTTTTTGTAATTATGCATTCATGCCATGCATTACATTTTGGTTTTGCTTTCTTAATTTTTTTTCATCTGTTTGAATTGGATGTTTTTGCTTGCATTACTGATTATTTGGTGTTCTGATTTTGTGATTGTACTTGTAAGTACATTATTGCTTTGTACTGTATCTGTCTGGTTCTAATTTTCGATGTAGTTACTTAGGCTCTATACTAAGACAATTATTGCTGTTAAATTGAAATCAAAATTTATAGTTGATAATGTCTCTTACAAAGTTTCATTAGAAACTCACCCCCTTCGTGGTTATCATTTTATAGATAAAAGGAATTGCTGTTGCGGTCTCACTAAGCTGAAGTTGAAGAAATTTATCTCTCTCATATGGGGTTTTAAAGACCGTGTCCTAGATTATGGACTTTTAAGCCTAAGGCCCTCAGAATGTTTATGTAGTAAAAGTTTTTGCACAGGCTATAAAGCTGATTTGTCATATAATATACTTGACCATATTTTGTATTTTTTATGTTTCAAACTAACAAGGTGCACAATAGCTACACAGAAATTTTCAATTAAAGAGGAGGTATGAATGCATAGGGTTATGGCAATTTGAAACATGACAAAATAAATGTAATATCACATAAAATTCAGGATTAACGGTTAAAAACCCTAAAAATTCCATGAACAGCATTTAATTTAAGCTCAAATTATCCATGCATCAGGCAGCGTCCCTCAAGCTCGGATGGCCGGGATAATATATTTTTTCCCAACTAATAAAGATAGCGATAGACTTGCGCGATATGCGTGGGTACACGCTTGACTGCTTATATACTTTATTGTCAATTTTAGAAAAAAATCCCGGATTTGGCGGAGTGACAAAATACATTTGAGAGATGGCTGGGGTGTCCTCTTTTATTTTCTTTGTTATTTTCTTTTTAGAGTAATTGTCCGGGCACCATTGGTCCTTTTTTTTTTACCGGTTCTAATTGTTCTTTTATAAGCTTTATTATTCTTTTATAAGTTTTATTTATTCTTCTATCAATTTTAATAAATTATTTTGTATCAATTTTTATTTATTTATTTATTATTTTTATATATTCTTTTATTAATTACATGTTTTGCCATTATATTATTTTTTATCCATTTTTTATTCATTTTATCTATTATTTTATCAGTTCTTTTATCAAATTTAACAAACTATTTTTTTTCTCTTTTATCATTATTTGTTAATTTTTTAGGTAAATTAATTATTTTTTATCAATATCTACTTGCTCTTTTTTAGAAACTATTTATTCTTTTATCAGTGATTATTTTTTCTTTTTAGCTCGACTAATTATTTGTTCTTTTATAGTTAATTTTTTTTTAGGCAACAGGTTAATATCATTAATCAAAACTTCGAAAATACATGTACACCAGGCATACCAGGTAAAAATAAAACAAAACTATAAACATCAATACGCGAATCAAAAGAACCAGTGGAAGAGAACTTGCCTATACAAACAGCTACATCAAATTTTATCTCATCCACAACCACAATCACCACATGAGGTTTCAACTTGCCCTGAAATACTCGAGAATTTCTTTCCCTCCATATCTAATAAACCGAAGCTAGGAAAGCAGTTCAATGAATTCTACTGCTCTTCTTCCAACCCCTAATCATTTTGGTGAACCACTCAACTTCTCCTTTCAGGTCTTTCTCCCTTCTGTTAATCTGCAACCAACTCAACACAGCCTCCCAAATTTCCTTGGAGTACTGGCAACTGAAAAATCGATGAGCAACAATCTCTTCTTGATTTTCACGTAACACACATCGATTAACAAGTTGAAAGCCCTAGCTTTTCAGTTGGTCCAACATCTTCAAACTACCACCAAGGGCTTTCCAAGCAGTAAATCTATGCTTAGGATTGGATATGCTTTCCCAGCAAAGCTTGTACCAAGAACATTTAGGATGCTTGGCTCGTAAAATCTCATAGAACTTCATTTCACGCAAGAAAATGAGCCATTTGAATTTATAATTGATCGAATAGAAGACTTCAGACTCACCTGGTCTCAAATCCCTAACAAACTCAGCCAAATCCAAGCGTCAGTAGGTTTTTTCTGTACAATCCAACTATTCTGGCTTTTCATATGATAACTATGCACCCATTAGATCCAAAGGGACTCCTTCCTCTGATGAAGCGCCTAAAATAGCTTCAAAATAAGAGCATAATTCCAAATTTTTAATTGACTTAGCCCCAAGTCTCCCTCTGCCTTAGGAACAACCAGCTTGCTCCAAGTAATAGGCACTTGAGTCTTGTGAGCTTAACTTTTCCTTCCCCAGATAAAGGCATGACAATTTGCTTCAATATTCAAAACAGACACGGGAAGAACAAAAAAGGCAGACCAGTATGCTTGAATTAAACAACAGATTGAACTAGCCTCAATTTCCCAGCTCGATATAGCAATCGGGGGCTCCATGAATCCAATCTCTCTGTTATCTTGTCAATGAGCTGGGAATAATCACTGATCTTCAAGCAAGCACAGCCAATAAGAACACCCAAATAAAAAAAAGGGAACACCCCAAGCTGAAAACCTATCCGACTAGGAATCACCTCCTGAGAAACCCTATCAACCCCATGAAGAAAAATGCTGGTGTTCTCAGGACTGGGACAAAAACCTGACATTTCAGAAAAATCCATAAGCACATTCCAGGTCTTCTGAATTGAAGAAACTTCCCCTCGGCAGAACAACAAGAGATCATCCGCAAAAGCCATATGAGCAAGCTTCAGTCCATGACAGCTAGGATGGAAGCTGAACTTCTTGTTAGTCTCAAGAAGATGAAGATATCATGAAAGAACCTTTATCCAAATCACAGAAAAGATAGTTAAAAATTCTAAAACGAAGAATTGAAGAAAAAATAGAAAATTTTTTAAAAAAATAAGAAAAATATAAGAAATAAAAATGGAATAAAACTAAGAAGAAAAAGTAGACAAATTAAAAAATAAAAAGGAATAAAAATGAAAATAAAATCAGAAATAATACAAAAAATGAAAAACAAAAGGAAAAACTAGAAAAAAAATTAGGAATCAAAAATAAAAAATAAGATGGAAAAAAAAAAGATAAAACTGGAAAAATAAAATAAAAAACCAAGAGGTGCATGAGAAACAGAGAAAAAAAAACTTTGCAAAAACAAAAGAAAAATGAAAAAAAAAAAAAAAAAACTAGCAAAGAGACAAGATGCGCTACTTCCCCAGTAGCGATTCAAAGATATATAATTGTTTCTAAGAATCGGGGCTAAAACGACAATTGTTGAAATTTTCAGAGACAGCGCAGCATAGACTCGGTTCATCCAAGAGTTACTAAAAAAATATATAATTAAGACAAAACTATCCACAAATTTATTGTTAGCTTGAGTTGGTAAACGGGAGAGGACTTTCCCTTGTTAATTAAAATTAGCTAGCAAGTCATGAGGTTACCCTGTTTATGAACCTTCTGCAAGAAGTCATCAGTCTCCTTTGTTTATATGTGTAGCTAACAAGTCAGCAACTGCAAGTCTTTCTTTATGTTTATAATGATGTGCAATTGCCGTGTATTTACATTATGGTTGTTATATATTTCCCTTTTTTTTCTTTCTGAAACAAGAAATTTATTCATTCAATGACTATAAACAATAAGCCCACAAATGCTGAACAACAGGCACAAATTTGTTTGACCGACTGACCGCAATACCAGCATTAGCTACCACCAAATACGGTCATTATTAGGAATAGAAAAATATTTATTTAATATATCCATTTACCAATGATACGTAGAACTGTCTTTTCCTTAATTTTGGCTATCGCGATTACGATTTCAGAACGTCATCTCTCACTTTTTATATTGATGTTCCAACTTTATCCTTATGTTGGTTGGAAAATTACATTTCTTTTCTTTTAGATTTAGTTGGGCCATTGAGTTTCTAATTACTATGATATTTAAAAGGAAAGCCAATTATGCATTAGTTCCAAAATTTATGTATATCAATTGAGAATTTGGAAATTCAATCTTTTAACCATATAAGTCTAAATAAATATTAAGCAAAAAAATATAACTTCCATGAATAACTATGCTCTTTATTTTATTAGTCATATATTTTGTAACCTATCTTGAATTTTTTTTTTTTTGAACGGCAAAAAGAAGAATTAGATTACTAAAAGAAGGAAGAACAAGATTACACAACTAGCAAGAAGGTAGTCCTAGATACCCCACAAAGACTCCGCACACACCCTTAAAACAAAGCTTACATAATGCTTAGACAAGCACATAGCCCCTCCCTTTTACAACCAACTCTGTATCACATTTTTTGTATTAAAAAACCATTCAAACCAACTACAGTTGAGTTTTGGGCACCTATTCCTAATCCATAAGTAGGACAAACTTTGAACTTGGAAGAGCACCTGCCCGATTGGTTTTATACTATCTGTGAAGACTAAAATATTTCTTTTATTCCAAATAGACCAAACCACAATGAAAGTTATAGCCTCCCAAACCTTCTGTTGAGTCCTATTAAAGTAAACCAGATGTTAGCCAGACAAAGCTTGCATCAAATTTCCTGCTGACATCGCTTGAATATGCCACCATGAATATACTACAGACCAAACATCCCTTGCCTGGGAGCAGTTCACAAACAAGTGGTCCAACGATTCCTCTTCCTGTTTGCAGAATGGGCAAAGAGTATCTTGAACTGTGAAACCTTGCACCGCCATATTAATCTTTAAAGGAAGCCTATACTGCAGAGCCTTTCAGATGCAAACGTTGACTTTTCAAGGAACCCACAAATTCCATCTTGTAGCTTGGCCACCAAGTGCAGTCGGTAAAAGAGCTTCATCCACCAAAATGGATAGCACCTTAACCGAAAATATACCAGTGGAGTGCAGATGCCACCTCCATTTATCGGAGGAACCTGCATTCAAGTTTAATGAGACCAGTAATTTAAACAGCTCCTCAAACTCTCCAACCTCCCTCCCTTTTAGATCCCTCATCCACAACCAATCCCACCCACTGTCCCTCCTCCTTTATTTTATCAAACAATTCTTTGACATCTCCAACTTAAATAACCTAGGGAACTTATGCTTTAGAACACAATTCCCCAGCCAAAGGTCATCCCAAAATCTTACCTTATCCCCTACCCCTACATCCTACCTAAAAGAGTTTATAAAGTCCACCTCAACCTCTTCCAACTCCCTACCTATTTTTAGAATGTTCCCTCATACTCTAGACAACATTTTCTCACTCGACACCCTATCTACCCCGCCATTTTCTCCAAAAATAGACTTAATAATTTTGACCCAGAACGCATCCTCCTCTGTCCTAAAATGCCACCACCACTTCCCGAGCAAAGCCAAATTTTTTGCCCTTAGACTACCCACACTTAAGCCCCTTACCTCATTTTTAACTTACACCTTACTCCACTCTACCCAAGCTGTCTTTTTACCCTTCCTTGAACCCTTCCAAAAAAGCTGACATCTTGTACTTTTGAACTTTTTAATCACTGAGAGAGGAGCACGAAACAATGAAAAAAAGAACAGGGGTAAGCTTCCCAAAATTGATTTTAGCAGGGTCAATATACCACCATATGACAGAGTCTTTGCCTTTGATGTGCACAATCTACTTTCTACCTTCTCATTTACTTGCTGCCAAGCCTGGACTCTCTTCATATTTGCTCCAATTGGTAAGCGCAGATATATAAATGGTAACTTTTATGTACCACAATCGATCAATTTGGTCATTTTCACAACTTCCTCTTGGTTGACCCCTTCACCAAATATCTTACTCTTCGTTAAGTTTACTTTTAACCCCAAGGAATGCTGAAAGCAATCTAGGAGTCTCGTCAGGTTTCTACCATTTTCTTTGGACCAAACACCTAAGAATAGAGTATCATCAACGTATTGTAGGTGAGAAACAGATATCTCACTTACACCAACCGTTACTCCAGCAAAAATTTTCTTCCTCTCCGCCTCCACTACCGCTACATGAAGAGCTTCAGCCACTATCAGAAATAAAAAGGGGGAAAGAGGATCACCTTGACGGACTCCTTTCTCCATCTGAAACTCCGGAATTGGGCGGCCATTTACAAGAATCGATACTTTTGCACTTTCTAAGCAGGCCATAATCCATCTCCTTCACACCTGCCCAAAGTTCATCTGCTCCATAATAGAATCCAAGAACTTCCAGTTTAGGGAGTCATACGCCCGCTCAAAATCAACCTTAAACAACAACATTTTCTTGATTTCTCTTTTTGCTTGGGTGATCACCTCATTTGTAATCAAAACACCATCAAGAATTTGTCTTTCTTTTATAAACCCCGACTGCACATCACTAATCAATAAAGGAATTACTCTTTTCAATCTCTATGCCAACACCTTCGTAATGATCTTATATTGACAACCAATGAGACTGATCGGTCTATATTCCCCAAGAATAATCGGATTTTTACTCTTCGGCACCAAGGTCACAAACGAGGAATTACATCGCCTTTTTAACTTTCCTATTTTTCTAAAATGATTAACAAACTTAATAATACCTGGTCCAACTATCTCTCAATGTCTCTTGAAGAAATTAAATGTGAATCCATCCGAACTCCGGGCTTTGGATCCTTCACACTGCCACACTGCTTCTTTGATTTCAACATCTGTAAACGGCTCTTCTAATCTCTGTTTTAGCTCATCTGAAAGCTTCTTGAATCCACTACTTCTGAAACATGGGCGAATGTCCACCTTCTCCTGGAAATTTTTGGAAAAAAGTTGTACCTCCCCTTTAATCTCACTTGGCTCCTCCCTCCATTTCCCATTAATATTCAGGCCCGTGATATTGTTTCTCCTTATTCTCCCTCTTACAGAAGCATGGAAATAGCTGGAGTTTTCATCCCCCTCAATGGCCCATTTTACACATGTTTTTTACTTGATTATAGCTTCATTAAGTTTTTCTTTTTCAGAATATCTCCACCAAGCTTCAGTTTTCTTTATTTTCTCATCCTCCTGAAGCTCCCTTGATTCTGCTAGGTAGTCCTAATTCTCTATATCTGTCTCCAAGTCTTCAGCTTGATCATTCCAGTTATCAAAAGCTTTACTCTTCCACAACTTTAACTCATGCTTCAAGACTTTTAGCTTCACTTTGAGTATAGGCCCTAGTGAACCAGAAATGTCATAATCCAACCACACCTTTTTAACCAACTCTTGAAATTGACTATGCTTTATCCAAGCATCGAAAAATTGAAAAGGCACTGGCCCGAAATCTGACAGGTTCAACTTCAACAACAATGGAACATGATCTGCAATATTTCTCTTCAGAGCTATTACAACTGCCTTTGGCCACCACTGGAAAAAATCATGAGAAACTAAGAACCGATCCAATTTGCTCATCTTTGTTGCATCATTTTGGATCCAAGTAAACTTCCTTCCCCCCATTTGAATCTCCTGCAAACCAGCTCCACTAATGAAATTGTTTAAATTTTCAGCAACTCTTGCATCAAAACCATTGTCGTGCCTTTCTTCTCTAGACCTTACTGCATTAAAGTCTCCAAAAACCACCCATAGACCTGAGCCTCTCCCCATTATTTCTAAGATTTGTCTCCAAACTTCCAGCTTTTCCGTATCCCCTTAAGGCCCATATACGTTTATAATGTTTAACAAAACAGAGTTTCCGCCCCAAGTTCCTGACACACAAAAAAATCCATCTCCAAAAAATTGATTGGTTTTATGGAACACCTTTGTATTCCAAACACACATCAAGCCCCCTGATTTTCCACAGGCATCCTTCTTGACAAAGTCATACTCTACCGAGTACTAGAAAGAGGCCACTTTTCTACTTGTTTCTCTCAATTCTCCAGATAATAGCGTTTCCTACTTTCATGACGGATTCGATTTCTCTATCCAGGCTTTTAATTATTTCTGTAGACTCATCATCTTTCCTGCTTCCGATCTCCAGAATCTTTGCATTACAGCGCTCTATCGCTGAATCATCTATGGACTCATCAGCAACTTCCAATTCTGCGGTTTGATCAGCTCCAGACTTAACTTTGCAGTCCTGGATCTTCTGTGATTTGGAGCCCTGGATCTTTTTTCTTCTCGCTCCTGTAGGTTGAGCACTTGTCATGGCTTTCGTTGATCTCAACTCTACTTCACCGTACCCCCTCCCGTGTTCTACATCACCTCTGTTACGAATTTAGATTTGCTCCTTCTCCTACTCTGCCCATTGCTTTGCGTTCTTTCCATTTTTCAACAGCAACCACTATTCACTGTCTTTGACCCTCCTAATCTTTTTACCTCTTGAGCCATGTACGCCTCATGAACCGAAGTGTTTTCTTTTTTGCCCTTCTCCACACCAGCCCTACCCATTCTTCTTTGGGCGTCCGAGTCTGCATTTCTATTTTGTCTAAAAGTCAGGCCCGACTCTTCTAAATTTTCGGATCCACCTTCTCCTTCACGGTTAAAGGTTAATTTTACCTTTAAATTCGAGTCGCCTAATGGATTCCCTCCATCACCTACAAAGCTGCTATCCTTTGGAACTTGAGACAGCAGCCAAGCTTCCATATTTCCAAAGCTATGAGACTCGGTTTTCTCCTGGAAGTCTATGCCAACTTTTCCACTTCTCGAAACGTCTTCCAATTTTTCATTTTCCTCCATACTCAGCTCATCAATGTCTACATCAACATCGTTTTCTTCACAGCTTGCTTCGTTTGCCGACTCAACCGCATCATCTTCAGAGTCTAGTTGTGACGAAGAACTGTATCTTGGCCCGAAGTTGACTAGATGATATATATCTTCATAGACTCTAACATCATATAATTGGGAGTCCACTTTAATTCTCAACACCTGTACAATTGTTTCCGTACAATGCGTTAATACACAAACTTTTCCCAGGCACACCTGTTCTTTCTGAAGAGTTAAACTTTCCACAAAAATGATATCTCCCTAGAGACCTCTGATTGTTGCAAACACATTTTTGCACCAAGCATGTAGGGGGAGTCCCTCCACATTCAACCAAACAACTCTTCCCGGATACTTAAGCTGCAAAGACCACGGAGTGACCCAATCAAACCATTCTTCAAACTAGTCTGCTCCGTCTTCCAGTGTTCTGTCTACCGCTTCTTTTGAACTACATTCAATTAAGACTTTTTTACCTCCCACATATTTGACTTTGCAGTTGCCAAAGCCTTCTACCTCCATCAAATATTGAAGCTGGCTTATGGATTCAAATTGTTTTACTTCACCGACTGCACACTGATGTAACCACATCAGTTTTTCTGTTCTTGGTTTTAACTCTATCCCAGTCCATTCCTTCTAGTCTAAGTCCTCCGTCTTGCCTTTTGAATCATTTCCACATTTAGAATTCTGCTCTTCATCTTTTTCCTTTGAGCTACCTCCGACAACCTCTGCATATTTTCTTCCATCTCTCCAAGCTCCGAACCGATCCATCTCTTCTGCCTACCTTCTTGTGCCACCCTTGAGCTCCCACTGAGTAGTCTGTTTTTGATACCTTGTGATACTAACTCGTAGTTTGAACGACCCAATCCAAATACTATTTAGGTCCTTTTCGAAGATTTCCTTGCTCCTCACATTCTTGAATCTAACGAATCCAAATTTACGACCTGCTTTTGTTCTCTTCTTGGCAACAAACAAATCCACCACTACTCCGTATCTTCGAAACACCGGCCAAAGGTTGCTCCTGTCCCAGTCTTCCAGGAAGTTCTCAAAGAAAAATGACGTGGACACCTTGTCCATGACCCTGCTAAAATCCTGTCTAGAATTTCTTCCCCTGACCTTTTTCCCTATATCGAAACTCCTCTCTCGGGTATGCTCTCTCCTCACACCTCTCTCACTCATTCTCGTTCTTTTTTAATTTCAACACATGGACGATATTGGTTCATTGATAACCTATATTGAAAATTGATGTCTTTCTTTTCACATTTTTTCTCTCTCTATATATTAACATATCATAATCTTAAAAAACCTAACCAAGCTAAGTTATCTCTTCTCTTTTCAACTCGAAAAATCATATTTTCCAATAGTAGAATAATGCTTGATTCTCTAACATTGATGCCTTAGGTTTAGGTGGCTTCTTGATCATCATTATCATTATCTTATTCTTCTTCTCTTTCTCCTTTTCTTTTGGGGATCTATTTTGATTAATACACTATTATTGTGTAGTGATACATTCCAGTGCTATAAAATTCTCATCTTTTATGTTTTCAAGATTTAAATTATGACATTTTTTCTTTTGAATTGCGATTTTAACTAAATTTTATCTCTATTTATGAATCTTCTTAAAAAAATATTACTCCCTCTGTCCTAAAAGTTTTGATACATTTAACTTTTTGTTGTATTTTGACTTAATTTTATTCATATTATTATTTGTTAGAAAAAAATCAGAAAATATATTTAGAAACTGAATATCTTGAATTATCATTCATATAAATTTTTTTTTTATTTATATATTAGAATGTTAAAAATAAAAAATCCTAGATTAATTGTCAAAAGCAAATGGAGGAAAACTTTTGGGACGAAGGGAGTATTATTTTTTAACATTTTCATATTCATGGACAAACTTAGAAACTATGTCATGGAAGATATAAAGACTAGAGATAGAGACATAAGAGACGAGTTGATGAGAGATAGGCAAAAAAGAAAAAAAAACTCTATCTTGTATAATATATGTTAATTTCTTATTTATATTTGATAATATGTTACTTTTCCAGTTTTTACATTTTTTTAAGTGTGTTGTTTTCATTATGGAATGATGTGTATTTTGAAATCACTAACCACAAGTGCACAGAATATGTTGATTTAAGGTGAGAAAAGTATTGTTCTATGAGGATTAATTTATATTGATTCATAATTATTAGTACTTCAAGTCAACTTTAGCTACATAATAAAAAATTAGATGAAGAGCTAAACAAGTAAATTAAAGAGGCTAAGCTAACTACGTGAAATGTCACTAATCTTGGATGCAAAAATCTAATGCAAATTTGCGGTTTTTATCAAATTTTGAAAACACACTTCCTATAGGGTCACTACTTGATTAATTGGTGAATTTAAGTTAGTAACTTGATTTTCACTACTTATTTACTCTCCCAAATGAAAGGACTAGTCTAAACTTAATAGGTATTCTAATTCGATTACAAGCTTAAAAAGATGCATTAATGTTCAATTTACCTTCAACTAATGACTTAGACCCGTTTCCCCAAAAAGCCCATTGTCACTAAACTTTTCTCTTTGGTCCAATCACTTTTAATCTTTTTCAAGAGTTTAAAAGCAATACATGGTGCAATCAATTGTGGTCATCAATTAGCTAACACAAAAATTAGCACAAGAGAAGAATAAACAAGCATTTGATGGAAAATCAAAGTCACATAACCATGAATTCAACCAATGTAATCAACTCAAGTAGCTACATCCATAGAAAGTGTCAAAGAAACTACTCCATAACTAAGCTAAACATGTCCATAAAAATATATAAAATGACATCTATGGCCAAATACAAGAAAGAGAAAAAAAGAACCTAAGTGACAAATTGAGCTTGACTCCTCAAGACTTCAAGAAATCTCTAAATGCTCTTAGCCTTCTTCAAGCAAATCGTTACAACTTGGTTATCATTGCTTATTTACTCTCCTAAATGAAAGGACTAGTCTAAACTTAATAAGGATCCTCATCCGATTACAAGCTTAAAAAAAGGCATTAATGCTCAATTTACCTTCAACTAATGACTTAGACCAGTTTCCCCAAAAAACTGATTGTCACTACACCCTTCTGTTGGTCCAATCATTTTTAATATTTTTCAAGAGTTTAAAATCCGTACATGGTGTAATCAATTGTGGCCGTCAATTAACTAACACAAAAAAAGGTCAAGAGAAGAATAAACAAGCATTTGGTAGAAAATCAAAGTCACCTAACCATGAAGTCAACCAACATAATCAACTAAAGTAGCTACATCCATAGAAAGTGCCAAAGAAACTACTTTATAACTAAGCTAAACATGTCTATGAAAATACATAAAATGACATTTGTGGACAAATACAAGAAAGAGAAAAGAAGGAACCTAAGTGACAAATTGAGCTTGACTCCTCAGGACTTCAAGAAATCTCTAAATGCTCTTAGCCTTCTTCAAGCAAATCTTTACAACTTGGTTATCATTGCTTATTTACTTTTCTAAATGAAAGGAATAGTCTAAACTTAATAAAGATTTCCATCTGATTACAAGCTTAAAAAGAGGCATTAATGCTTAATTTACCTTCAACTAATGACTTAGACCCGTTTCCCCAAAAAACCTATTGTCACTAAACCCTTCTTATTGGTCCAATCGCTTTTAATCTTTTTCAAGTGTTTAAAAGCAATACATGGTGCAATCAATTGCAGCCATCAATTAACTAACACAAAATAAGGCCAAGAGAATATTAAATAGGCATTTGATAGAAAATCAAAGTATTCAACCAACATAATCAACTCAAGTAGCTACATCCATAGAATATGCCAAAGAAACTACTCCATAACTAAGCTAAACATGTCCATGAAAATAAATAAAATGGCATCTATGGCCAAATACAAGAAAGATAAAAGATGGAACCTAAGTGACAAATTGAGCTTGACTCTTCAAGACTTCAAGAAATCTCTAAATGCTTTTAGCCTTCTTTAAACAAATTTTTACAACTTGGTTATCACTGCTTATTTACTCTCCCAAATGGAAGGACTAGTCTAAACTTAATAAGGATCCTCATCCGATTACAAGCTTAAAAAAAGGCATTAATGCTCAATTTACCTTCAACTAATGACTTAGACCAGTTTCCCCAAAAAACCTACTGTCACTAAACCCTTCTCGTTGGTCCAATCATTTTTAATATTTTTCAAGAGTTTAAAAGCCATACATGGTGCAATCAATTGTGGCCGTCAATTAACTAACACAAAAAAAGGTCAAGAGAAGAATAAACAAGCATTTGATAGAAAATCAAAGTCACCTAACCATAAAGTCAACTAACATAATCAACTAAAGTAGTTACATCCATAGAAAGTGCCAAAGAAACTACTTCATAACTAAGCTAGACATGTCCATGAAAATACATAAAATGGCATCTATGGCCAAATACAAGAAAGAGAAAAGATGAAACCTAAGTGACAAATTGAGCTTGACTCCTTAAGACTTCAAGAAATCTCTAAATGCTCTTAGCCTTCTTCAAGCAAATCTTTACAACTAGGTTATCATTGCTTATTTACTTTTCGAAATGAAAGGAATAGTCTAAAATTAATAAGGATTTTCATCCGATTACAAGCTTAAAAAGAGGCATTAATGCTCAATTTGCCTTCAACTAATGACTTAGACCCATTTCCCCAAAAAACCAATTGTCACTAAATCCTTCTTATTGGTCCAATCGCTTTTAATCTTTTTCAAGCGTTTAAAAGTAGTACATGGTGCAATCAATTGCAGTCATCAATTAACTAACACAAAATAAGGTCAAGAGAAGAATAAACAAGCATTTGATAGAAAATCAAAGTATTCAACCAACATAATCAACTCAAGTAGCTACATCCATGGAAAGTGCTAAAGAAACTACTCCATAACTAAGCTAAACATGTCCATGAAAATACATAAAATGACATCTATGGCCAAATACAAGAAAGAGAAAAGATGGAACCTAAGTGACAAATTGAGCTTGACTCCTCAAGACTTCAAGAAATCTCTAAATGCTCCTACCATCCTTCAAGATAATCTTTACAAAATGCCTTTGCAAATGATGGAAAATGCAAGAAATGATGTAGTGTGAAAAACCTAACTCGATCTTAGAAGAAAGAGCAAATGAAGAAGTTTCAGATTTTTTTCCAAGTGATAAGCTTCTTCCTCTTCACCAACCACCAAAAGGAAAAAATCCTTCCATGAATTGCAAGCATTGGCTCAAAATAGGAGATGCAGCACCAATAAAACCAAATGCAGGGGCACCAGAGAGGGCCAATTAGGCTAATATGCACAAGTGTCTTGGCGTTGTAACCATGCTTAGAGTCACAACACCTAGGACATGCAAGGGAGCTCCAGAATGCTATAACTATAGCATTGCAGTGCCAATGAACTGTTTGCCTCACTTTTCAATTTTTTGCTCAGCTCGCTCCTAATCCGATCCCATGCTTCGGTTTCCTTCTTTACCCTAGAAAAAAAAAATTCTAAAGCAAGAAGTGATAGAAAATGTAGTATGGTGGTATAGAAAAATATGCTCGAAATTGATAGAAAGTCAACACTTTTGACCATACAAATTGACACTTATTAACTCCTTCAAACTTAAAATGATACTAGTCCCTAGCATGCTCTAACTAGAAATAAAACAACTAAAACAAATAAGCTAACAATTCACACCTAATATCACATTATGAAATCATCCAATTCATAAAGTCAACCCAAAAAAAGTTAAGGCAAGTAATGAAAAACAAACCTTTTTCACTAATGGTATATGGTTACTTCCTAAGTGTTTTGCTCCTATTTTAAGTTTGCCTAATGTATCTAGAGTCTTGCAATATGGCTTCGCCCATAAATTTGTAAGTTGATCCAAACTATTCACTAATTGTCCCTAATAAATATACATGCAACTTATAAATCCAATGACAAATATTCAAGGTTGTCCAGAGGTTGGGCTTGGTACGAACGGGAGTCGGTAAGAGCTAAGGAAACAAGTTAAGCATTTCACACCATGTGCACGTACAACTTTTGACTCTTAAGATCCACCTAAGGCATTAAAACACCTAGAACATGCAATTGCTTAGCTTCCAAATAGCTTCCTAAACAACTCTACATGTATGATTTTAACAAAATATTTGAGTGAGCTTCAAGAAATACAATAAATCACTTTCACTTTCCTTCTTTATTTATTCATTTCTTTTAGTTAATTCACTTAGCTACTTAACAAATATAAGGCCAAACATAGTTTATCTAGATAGTCTAGTTTCAAGAATTATAAATCAACCAAGTAAATTATGCTTTGCAGCCGTAAAAAGGATCCTTAGGTATCTAGAAAGTACTAAGAAGCTCGAGATCTGATATGTCAAAAATCCCGACAATACATTAGTTAAATATACAGATATGATTGGGCATGTTCATCTGATGAATGAAAAGGCATATCAGGATACATCTCAGAAAAAAAATTATATCATATGCATATAAGAAACATAAGAGTCTATCATTGTCATTTCTGAACCATAATATATAACCAAAACAAATGTAGCATGTGAAGCAGTTTGGTTGAGAAAAATTTTGGCTAACTTGTAGCAAAAACAAAGAAGGTTCGAAAACTATTTTTTGTGACAATATGTTACCCACTCCGGGGTA
Source organism: Aquilaria sinensis (assembly GCA_005392925.1). NCBI lineage: Eukaryota > Viridiplantae > Streptophyta > Magnoliopsida > Malvales > Thymelaeaceae > Aquilaria > Aquilaria sinensis. The sequence continues at coordinate 352,521 of SMDT01002790.1, read as the reverse complement.
GTCCAATTATGGTATGAAAATTGTGCATTTAAAACTCCCAAGGTTAGTATGTTCTGTAAGCTATCAAAATAATACCCATAGTGTGCATACTATAAAGGCTCTCTTAGTGTTTCCTCTACATTGAATGTTGAGGTAAGTAAATCCCAAGTTATTTTCCTCAAACAAGTTTTATTAAGCAAGGAAAGCAAGCTAAGTAAGGTTAAATTGAGTTTCAACGTGTAATTGGCACCTAAAGGGCAAGGAGGGCAAGATGGTAATTTTGGCCCAAGTCAGTGTCATGACCATAATTTCATTAAAATTAGGTTCATGCAAGTGGTTTGAGCTAATTGATTTAAGACCATAAGTGATTATAGTCATTTGAACCAAAAGATATAGTTAAGGGTGAAAAATGTACTAAGTCAGAAATTGAGCTATTATGTCTGATAATGGTGATGCCTAGGGGCATCCTCATCGAATGGCATGCTGGCCTACAGGAGGGACTTCCGGTATGAGAGTGCCTGAAAGACTCAGAAAAATAAGGGTTAGAGACTCCCCAGAATGTGTTTCTGGGGGAGGAGCCTCTAACGCCCAAGTCAGTGTTTGTGAGAGTAGTTGTAAAGAGCAGAGAGTGGGGGAATAGGCAGAATAGTTCTGTCTTACCAAGGTCCTTCCTAAGTATTTATAAGAGGCCAAAGAGAGGAAGCCGTTTGACACAACTTATTCAGATCATGACACATGTTCGGTTGGATGTGATCCGTACATTCAGAGATAGGTATCTCCAACTGGCCATAGGCCATTCTTTCCAAAGGGCAGGGGCGTGTGCGAGGTCTTTATGTTAGATGCTCCTTAACCATTTTTGTCGTTTCTCCGCGAGACCCCTTCGGGGAATGAGGGCCCTTCAGGATAAGAGACCCCTTCAGGGTATGAGACACGTTCGCACCGAGGTTACCCCAGGGGTTATTGGGAAATGCCTCTGGGAAAAGAGGATCACGTTTAAGAGATGTTCTCCTCTGCCAAGAATGATGGATCTACTTTTCCGAGGTTGGTAGGTTTGTAAATCCGAGGGTGGTGTAAAACATCTTTTCCCAAAGTTGGTCAGGTCATTTTACCGAGGGTAGTGTGTGAGCGTGCCACGAGGTTAGGGCTAGGCTATCACCGAGAGTGGTGTATAACCGAGGGTGGTGTATCACTGAGGGCGGTGTATCATTGAGGGTGGTGTATCACTAAGGGTGGTGTCTCACCGAGGGTGGCGTATCATCGAGGGCAGTGTATCGCCGAGGGTGGTGTATCACCGAGGGTGGTAAGGGTCCCCTTTTTCCCGAAGTTAGGCGTGCTAGGTCCCGAGGTTGGTAGTGTGCCAATCTGAGGATGGCGAGGAGCCTTTTGCCGGAGTCGGCTAATTGCTTCCCCGAGGATAATGGGGCCCCTCTCCTAGAAGTTGGCTGCATGTATTTCCCAAGGTTGGTGCTCAACAAGCTAGTGGAGAGTCCTTTAAGGGTAATAGCCCTTTGGCTATCACATGCCCCCCTCGGGAAGCCGAAGTTGTATCTTCGGCGTTGAGTTTTTGTGTGCGCCATGTAAATCTTGGTTTTTTGGAAAGCAAATGATGGTCATGGCCAGTGAAGCTAGGTTGCCACTGAGGTTACCTTCTTCGGATTGAGCATCACTTTGGTCAACAATGGTTCTTCTCCCCGAAGCAGTATCTTCAGCGTTCTCTTCCAAGGGTGGGGTAGAGCCCTTTCCCAAGGTTAGGCGCATTCTCTTCCAAGGGTGGCATAGAGATTCCTCCCAAGGTTGGTCATATTCTCTTCCGAGGGTGGTGTAGAGCCCTTTCCCAAGGTTGGTCATATGCTCTTTCGAGGGTGGTGTAGAGCCTTTTTGCCGAGGATGCTGTGGGCGATAGCCCTTTGGCTATCACTAAAGAAGTGAAGCTGTATTTTTGGGTCTTCCAGATTGCCCTTCAGCCAAAAATCTTCCTTTTTCTGAGGTTGCATCCTTGTCACAATCGTGCTACTTTTAGTAAAGGATTTACTAGTTTGGATGAAGTTACACCCTCGACTAACAAGGGCTACTTTAGGAAAAGATTCTTCTCTTTTGGAGAAGTTACACCATCGACGTAGACATGTTTCTTCAAGCCAAGACTCTTTTTTTGGTGAAGTTACACCTTCGATAGAGATGTGTTACTTCAAACCAAGACTTTTACTTTGCAAAGTTACACATTCGGCGTAGATGTGATACTTCAAGGCAAGACTCTTTGCTTGGTGAAGTTACACCTTCGGCAGAGACATGTTACTTCAAGTCAAGACTCTTTGCTTGGCGAAGTTACACCTTCAGCATAGATGTGTTGCTTCAAGCCAAAACTCTTTCCTTGGAGAAGTTACACCTTCGGCATAGATGTGTTACTTCAAACCAAGACTTTCACTTGGTGAAGTTACACCTTCGGCATAGATGTGTTACTTCAAGCCAAGATTTTCACTTGGCAAAGTTACACCTTCGACATAGATGTGTTACTTCAAACCAAGACTTTTACTTGGTGAAGTTACACCTTCGGCATAAATGTGTTGCTTCAAGCCAAGACTCTTTCCTTGGTGAAGTTATACCTTTGGCGTAGATGTAATACTTCAAGCCAAGACTTTTTTCGTGGCGAAGTTACACCTTCAGCATAAATGTGTTGCTTTAAGCCAAGACTCTTTCCTTGCTGAAGTTACACCTTCATTAGAGACGTGTTACTTCAAGCCAAGACTTTCACTTGGCAAAGTTTGGATTTTTGGCCCCGTTATCCCCCGTCATCTGCCGGACCACCAGTTGGGAATCACTGTGGGCTTTCAGATTTCTTACACCAACTTTTTTGCTAGTTGCTAGCCTGCTATGAGGGCTTTGTACTTGGCAACACTATTGGTGACATTAAAACCGAATTTGATGGACTTTGAAGCTTCCATTTCTTCGGGACCTTGAAGAACTACTCCGGCACCTTGATGTTCAGAATCGAAGGCACCATCGATGGAGAGTGCCCACTCAGGTTCATCGGCACCGAGGTCTGCTACAGTATCTTCAGGTTTTGGTACTTCGGCAATGAAGTCTGCCAATGCTTGGGCCTTGATTGCCCTTCTCTGCTCATAGGTGATGTCGTATTCACCGAGCTCGATGAACTATTTTGACAATCTTACAAAGTGGTCTATCTTCCTCATGATGTCTTTGAGAGGCAGGTTACTTTCAATAATAATAGGATATCCTTGGAAGTAAGGTCGCAGCCTTCTGCTTGCCAATACTAAAACATAGATGACTTTTTGTAAGAAAGGGTACCTAACTTCGGCACCATGTAGGGACTTGCTCACATAAGATACTGGCCACTATTTTCGTCCCCCTTCCCTTATAAGCACCAAACTTACGGCCTTTCCAGTAATGGCAAGGTGGAGGATGAGAGGTTCTTCTTCTAGCGGCTGCCAAAGTGTCGGCAGGTGAGTTAGGTAGCTCTTGAGTTCATCCCAGGCCTTTTGGCAGTCTTCGTTCCAAGGGTGTTCCTCGGAACCGAAGTTACCCCCATTCTTTGCTGCTTTGGTGAACACCTTGAAGAATGGTCGGCACCGGTCCCCGTACCTAGAGATGAACCTGTTGAGGGATGTGATTCTCCTGGTAAGTCTTTGCACATCCTTGGTCGTAGTGGGAGTTCAGAATTCTAGTTGCTCCTTAACCTTTTCTGGGTTGGCGTCGATACCTTTTTGCCAGCCGTTACCCCGAACACACTTTTCGGGGTTAAAACGGGTTCCGTATGCCCGAAGTTGGTGGAAAGTTTCCCTCCAAGTTTGCGATATGACTAGTAGGCTGTTTGCTCTTGACTATCATATCATCAACATATACTTCTATATTCCTCCCAATTTGGGAGCTAAATACCTTGTTCATCAGCCTTTGGTACGTTACTCCTGTTCTTTTAAGGCCAAAAGACATTCTTAGGTAGCAGTAGGTACTAATGTCGGTGATGAAGGCGGCTTTTTCCTTATCTTTAGGATTCATCCAAATTTGGTGATATCCACTAAAGGCATCGAGGAAGCTAAGCAGACCATACTCGGCAGTGGAGTCTACCAATTAGTTTATCGGCAGCGGAGTCTACCAATTAGTTTATCGGCAGCAGAGGGTAGGATTCCTTCGAGCAGGCGTTGTTTATGTTAGGGAAGTTGAAGCACATTCGGAGTTTATCACTCCCTTCCTTGGTGGCAACGATGACGTTGCTGAGCCATTCGGGGTAGTTGGCCTTCCTTATTATGCTCGCCTCCGTTAACCGTTAGACTTTGGTTTTAACAAAGTTATTCTTATGCGCTGAGAGGTCACATTTTTTCTGCAAAATAAGCTTCACCTCCGGACATACTTTAAGACAATGTTGGATTATACCAAGATCTACCTCGGGCATATCACTCGGAGAATAAGCAAATAGATCTTTGTTCATTAATAGGAGGGATACAAGCTTTTCCTTGTCACCTTTGGCATGTTCTTTCCCCACTCAGGTACTTCGACCTGGGACAAGCTCTACCTCCTTTGTTTCTATTTTTTCGGAGTCATTCTTCTCTCTACGTATTCCCTCTTCGCCGAGTATGCTCTTTTCTACCGAGGTTTATATGTGAGCTTTCTTTGGACTCTGCCTTGCCTTCATGAAGACTTTCCTTACTTCGGCTTGATCAATGAATATCTCCGTCTCCCCTTCTTTTGTGCCGAAGGTGACCATCAGGTACTTCACATTTGGGTGAATGTGAAGATTTCCTTATGTCTGCCTTCCAAGGATGGCATTGTATGAGGAAGGGACATCTATGACGATGAACCTCATCATTGTGGAGCCAAAGAGCTCTTTCTTTTTTTGAACTGAAGTTTCTCTCAACATCAAGGGAAGGTCGATCCACTCGAGTACAGGGAGTTCAAATGGACCAACTCCAAAAGTAAGGGAAGTAACAGGTTTGAGATTGCCTTTTGAGATGCCCAAGTTTAGCAAGAGGTGCGAGAACAGCATGTTGGCATTAGAGCCATCATCGATGACCACTCTTTTGACATCCCAACTCCCTATCCTTGTCATGATTAGGAGGGGGTCATCATGAGGGAATTTCATGGTAGACCCATCTTTCTGAACGAGCTTGTTCAATGGGTTCCCGAACTCCATCATTGAGATTTCCTAAACTTTCCTTTTCCTCTCGGCCGAGGGTATCCCAGTGGTGATTGTTTGGATCACTCCAGCCGGAGGTGGTGGATGCTTTTTGGGACTTTGGTTCCGACGTCAGTCGGAATCGTAGTCCTCATATTCTCATTTCCTCTCTTCTTCCCTCATTCCTTTCGATGAGGGCATATGTAGGTAGTGCCGAAATTGTCCCTACTTGATCAAAGACTTAATGTACTTTCTCAGCTGGAAGCAATCCTCGGTGTCGTGCCCATGATCCCTATGGAACTCGTAGAACTTCTTCATGTTCTTTTTGTTGTCCGAGTTCAAGACCTTCGGACGTTAGATCGAGTTCCCTTGCCTTTCCATGGCCATCAGTATGTTCGTTTTTGAGGTGTTCAAGGGAGTGAATGACATTGGTTTCTTCCCTTTCTATTTACAAGGTCTTCCCCTGCTCTCGGTTGGGTACCAAGGTTGGTGACTTTGACCTTCGGAATAATGGTGATCAGACTTTGGTAGTCCTATCCTCAGCTCTTCCGTTGTCAAGTGTTGTTCCGCCCTTCAATAGAATTCCCTGAGGGTGTCAGGGGGATCTTTGGAAAACTCGTAAAAGAGTTGTAAATCTCTCTGAAGTCCCCTGATCATAGCGAGGATGCGGATTTCGGGGCAAAAGTAGGGCACACTCAGAGATTTTCAGTTGAACCTTTCGACATAGTACTGAATGGTCTCCCCATTCTTTTGGGCTATGTCAAACATTTGGACGGGCATCTTCGTCGTCGGTCTACTGCCGATAAACTGTTGGGTGAATGCGGTGGATAACTCCTAGAAGCCCATTATGGTTTCGGGAACTAGGGAGTTATACCACACAGTTGCCAGCCCTGAAAGGGTGACTTCGAAGCACTTGTAGAAGGTGGCGTCATCAGCGCCATGCAGCACCATGCTGCGCCTATATTTCATTAGGTGAGCTTGGGGGTCGCTACGCCCATCATACGTTTCCAAGTGTAGTACCTAGAAGTCACTTGGCATAGGTGCCTCTACCACTGCACGGATGAAGAGTGACTCTTCTCCGATGAAGGACTCTGTCAACCTTGACCAGACAAGTTTTCGAGAATCCTGCTTTTCCACCTTGTCCAACCTCTCCAGGATCCTTTCTATGAGGATGGTAGTGGTGTCTTCACCTCACTGCCTAGTAGGCGCCGGCAACGGAGAGTGACGTCTTCTTTTTGGAGAGTAACTTCACCGGCGGAGAGATTGGGACTTCCTCTCCAGAGATGGACTTCGTTGGCGGGAAGTTCTGGGCTCTTTTGACACCGTTTTTCTAGCACAACGTCCTATAGGAGGTATGTTCTCCATTGAGGACTCATCGCAAAAACCCCCACTCCCAGAACTCTAGCAAGATGATTTAGGACTTCTCTCCCGACAGATAGTTGGGGAAGAGGCCCCTTCTCCCCGAGGGTGGTTAAAACCACCTTCGGTCAACTTGTTGGGCCATTTCGGCCACAACAGAGCGTTGAAAATCCCTCAGAAAGCTTATCATGACTGTCAGAGGATGTTTGTCCTTATGCAATGAAGTCCCTACGGCAGGCTGTTCAGTCGCTGTTTGAGTTTCCGGCACGAACGGGGACTGTAGGAGTCCCTTATACTTAGAATGTCGGGTCTCAATGACGGCGACCTGAGAATGGGTTCCCATAGACGACGCCAAATGATGCCCGACAACATCCTCATCGAATGACATGTTGGCCTGGAGGAGGGACTTCTGGTATGAGAGTGACTGAAACGCTTAGACGAACAAGGGTTAAAGACTCCCCAAAATGTGTTTCCGGGGGAGGAGCCTCCGACGCCCTAATCAGTGTTTGTGAGTAGCAGTTGTAAAGAACAGAGAGTGGGGGAATAGATAGAATAGTTTTGTCTTACTAAGGTCCTTTCTAAGTATTTATAGGAGGCCAAAAGGAGAAGGCCGTTTGACACAGCCCGTTCAGATCATGACACATGTTTGGTTGGATGTGATCCGTACCTTCGAAGATAGGTATCTCCAGCTGGTCGTAGGCTGTTCTTTCCAGAGGGCAGGGGCGTGTGCGAGGTCTCTGTGTCAGAGGCTCCTTAACCATTTTTGTCGTTTCTCCACAAGACCCCTTCGGGGAACGAGTGCACTTTGGGATAAGCGACCCCTTCGAGGTATGAGACATCTTCGCACTGAGGTTACCCCAGGGTTATTGGGAAATGCGCCTCGGCAGAGAGGATCACCTTTCGGAGATGTTCTCCTCTGCCAAGGATGGTAGTTCTACTTTTCCAAGGTTGGTAGGTTCATAAATCTGAGGGTGGTGTAAAACACCTTTTTCCCGAAGTTGGTCAGGTCATCTTACCGAGGGTGGAGTGTGAGTGTGTCCCGAGGTTGGGGCTAGGCTATCACCGAGGGTGGTGTATCACCAAGGGCGGTGTATCACTGAGGGTGGTGTCTCACTGAGGGTGGTATATCACTGAGGGCGGTGTATCGCTGAGGGTGGTGTATCACCGAGGGTGGTGAGGGTCCCCTTTTCCCAAAGTTAGGCGTGCTAGGTCCTGAGGTTTGTAGTGTGCCAATCCGAGGGTGGCAATGAGCCTTTTCTCGAAGTCGGCTAACTGTTTCCCCAAGGATAGTAGGGGCCCCTCTCCCCGAAGTTGGTCGCACGTATTTCCTGATGGTGGTGTTCAACAAGCCAGTAGAGAGTCCTTTAAGGGTAATAGCCCTTTGGCTATCAAATGGCTTAAGTGATTTAAGGGCAAAGTATTTGAGTAGGAAAAACCTTTCAATGGGACCAAGGAGTATTGACGTAGGAAGAGTTTAAGTGGCCTTAGTGATTCAAAGTTAAGTTTAAGGGCCAAAGTGTCAAATGGAAGAGAGGTTGGCTATATAAGTGAAGGAAATGACACTATTCATCATCTCTGTCATTTTCCATTTTTGTGACTCTCTCTCCTTCATAGCTCTCCTCCTTCAAAGCTCCCGTTTTAGCCAGAATTCCATGAAAATTGAAGGTCCCAAAGCCATCCCAACAAGCCTTTAGCTTGTTTTTTGTGGATTTGGTGCATTTGGAGTTGTTCTTGCAAGTTTTTGGATCAAACCCTAAGGTAAACGTCTTTGATTCTTGTGGTTTAGTTCTAAACTTGTTGAATGATTAGAAATGGTCCTAATTTCATGCCCTTGGTGTCCAATTTGGTTGAATTCAAGCTTGGAATTCAAAGGGACTCTATGGAGCTCAAGTGTACTTGTTGCTTGTTTCTTGCTTTAAGGATGATTCGAGGTAATGGATTTAAGTTAATTTAACTCAAATAATGCAATAGAAATATAGCATTACATGTGGGAATGAATTAGAAATAAGACCCATATGAATTGGCCTTGGGATGGTGAAAGTTTGAGCAAGTTTTGTGCAAGTTCGCACGCTGTCACACAATGCTGTAGTGCATTGGCGACGCATCGCCAGCGACGCATCGCTGTTAGACCTCAGGTATCTCGAGCATTGTTGCCTTTGGCAATGCGTCACCAAGGCATTAGTCCCTTAAGTTTGGGGCATCCTAAGAATGTCTGAAACTCTCAATTATCATCCTTAGGTTAATTTAAAATGTTTCATAGCCTTAATTGGGTCTAGAACTCATTCCTAAGTTAGGAATTATACATTATTTAGGTGGTAGATAAGTGGTGTGGTTAAGGTAGGGTAAGGAATGGTGGCTAAGGAAGTTATAGTGCTTAAGTTACTAAGGGAGCACAGAGGGGACTAAGACGGGTTTCAAACTCTTTGTTGGCCCGCATTTGGTGCATTTGGAGTTGTTCTTGCAAGTTTTTTTATCAAACCCTAAGGTAAACGTCTTTGATCCTTGTGGGTTAGTTCTAAACTTGTTAAATGGTTAGAAATAGTCCTAATTTCGTGCCCTTGGTGTCCAATTTTGTTGAATTCAAGCTTAGAACTCAAAGGAACTCTATGAAGCTCAAGAGTACTTATTGCTTGTTTCTTGCTTTAAGGATGATTTGAGGTAAGGGATTTAAGTTAATTCAGGTCAAATAATGCATAAAAATGTAGTATTACATGTGGGAATGAATTAGAAATAAGAACCATGTGAATTGGGCTTGGGATGGTGAAAGTTTGAGTAAGTTTCATGCAAGTTCGCACACTGTCACACAATGTTGTAGTGCATTGGCGACGCATCGCCATTGACACATCACTGTTAGACCTTAGGTATCCCGAGCATTGTCGCCTTTGGCAATGCATCGCCAAGGCATTAGTCCCTTAAGCTTGGGGCATCCTAAGAATGTCTGAAACTCTCAATTATCATCCTTAGGTTAATTTAAGATGTTTTATAGCCTTAATTGGGTCTAGAACTCATTCCTAAGTTAGGAATTATACATTATTTAGGTGGTAGCTAAGTGGTGTGGTTAAGGTAGGGTAAGGAATGGTGGCTAAGGAAGTTATAGTGCTTAAGTTACTAAGGGAGCACAGAGGGGATTAAGACGGGTTTCAAACTCTTTGTTGGCCCAAGTGGGAGGTCTTAGGCCTTTGGGCAATCAAAGGAAGCCTAAGAGAATCCCAACTAAACCTTTAGGTTTTGTAAGTGAGCCACTAAGAAGCCCTAAGCTAAGCTCAAAGAGCTTGGCAAGTTGAACCACATAAGGTAGCTACCCTGCACAATAAGTTAAGGGAAGAGACGGGTGAGAAAGGAGTAAGCGGTGACTTATTCTAAGTAATTCGTCAGAGGCAGGCAAGGGTTGAGTAAGTGATGACATACTCTAAGGCGCCCGTAAAAAGACTTCATGGGTTTAGTTAAGTGCTAGCATAAGATACGAAGGCCTGTATCCAAGTACTCCAGCCGTATGAGCTCACGGCAAGTCCAGCACCTATGGGTGTAAAAAAGTCCTAAGTGCATTTGCATGTGCATATTTCATTCATTCATCCACCCATCCATTATTTGCATTCTTTGTTGTTGTTCTTATCCTTGTTTTTGGTTGCATTGTTGATTGCTTGCTTTGCTTTGTATGTTATATATATATATATATATATATATATATATTTATGTTTGTTGTGCTTTGTATGCTTGCATATCTTTCCCCCTGCGGGTACCAAATCCTTTACTGAGTACTTTTGAGTACCCACCCCTTAAGTGTTGTGCAGGTTAAGTGAGCTAGTCAAGCTTAACAGTTGGTAAGGGGTAGCTATGAAGGCTAAGTTTTATTAGATTGAAGATATTGTCTAAGCAGGAAACTCCAAGTTTCTAAGTTACTTAAGGTATAAGCTAGTATTGACCTAAGTGTTTGCCTTACAGTTTGAGGCTATCTGAGTGCAAGGAAAGTGTGGCCCATCAATTGAAGCTAGCTTGCTTAGGTGAAGAGCTAATGATGTACCTTAGTAGATTTTTGTTTCTTTTTCTAATTGTATGGTATTTTCATACAATGAGATTGCCTCTACTAGTGTCCATTGTGTGTATAACACTCGAGTTACATTTGGGTGCACATAAGTCTAAGATGTATACACATAGTTGTTACTTGAAGTTAAAGCAACTAAAGTTTTATGTCTTGGCTTGTTTTGAAATATGTTTTTGTTAACTACCGCGGCACTGTTTTCAATAATATTTTAATTTAATTGTTATCACATAGCTAGGACAATGCATGTATATTTCCTATGCAAGGTAGGCTAAGTAACTAGTTGCACATAAAGATTTAAGATACTTCACGAGTAATAACTAGCCAATTGTAACCTAAGTGGGATCATAGTTCCCAAATAGCCTACTAGTGTTAGCAACTTAGGGCACTGGGGCCCTGTTCCACCACAGATACCCTAGTGGCCCTTTTGGGCACTATGTAAATATATGCATATTGGTTAAACCATTACACACATATTCACATTTTATTCACACCATGGCAGCAAGGAAGGAAAACACTAGCACAAGTCTAAATCTTGGCTTTCACACATTAGGCAATCTTGTTAAGTTTATGTAACCAGCCACTAGACCCGAAATTTCCTTAAAAAAACTATATTAATCTAGCCATGTACCTCATTGTTTACTTTGCTTCATTATCAAGTAGAGACTTAAACTAAAGCATGGAATTTGGTTTTAGATCAATAGCCCGCCTATGGACTAAATTATAGATTTTTTAAATTAGTTACAAAATTCTGACCAAATGAATAATAACTTAGCCAACTTTGTAACGTTATAACTTTGGATACATGGCTCCAATTGCATAAATTATAAAGCCATGTTAAACCTCTATATGTGGTCAAAATTTTATACCAAGATTCATTCTACACAGAGAGATATAGAACGTAGAGTGCAAATTCAAAATTTTGTCCACTTTATGACCATTTTGCCCATACAAAATTTCGTAAGCGTGCAAACACTTCATTCACATGGGGTGAGCCCTCCAAGGCTATCCCATACATGTCCAATACACATAGGGATTATATGCCCTTGCATCTAGCAACTTTATGTCGCTAAAACAGAATTTACAAACAAGTAGTCCATCATTCACACTTAGATAGCTTGTGCACCACATTTATATACATAGCAAAACAGTTCTCAAATGTTCACATACTTATTTCAAATTTACATGTCTTACATGTACATGCATCCATGCACTACATAATGGCCTTAACTCAACTAAAACACGCACCTAATTTACAGGAGAGCTTTAGACACAATGTACTCCAGAAACAGGATGCTGGACAGCTGTTGCACACAATTACTAAAAATACCAAATGTGCTCCTAAAATCACTAAAATTTCAAGATCAGAACTAGATACATGGAAGTTCAAATACCTGAAATTTCAGATCAAAACTCGAACTGCAAAGATCAGTTCCGCTGGACCTAAAATGGGCAGATTTGAGAGGAGTAAGTTTCGATGTGAAACTTAGTAAGGAGAGCACTTATACTCATAAGGTAGTGTAACCCTTGGTATCAGCTACATCCAAAGACACTAAAACAAAAGAAACACAATGCATATATCCAACATATAGCAATCAAATGCAACATCCAAACACAAACAACAAACACATGTATGCGGCAGCAACAATTAACATTGGCTAGTCCATAAAACATGAAATAAACATAAGTAAATCACTATGGCAGTCCTCCTCAAGCATAAGATTGGTCTTAGGAGAGTTTTCACACTAGTTAGTAATAACTTTGGGCTCTAGAAACCCTTAAATTCGCTGCCATTACTACGCACTTCACACTAGGTCAAAAAACCTTCACTGAGTGCACTCCCTTCACTCAGCTTGGTTCATCAAGTACTTGGCTTTTTTCCAAACTTAGCCCTAGCTCCATGGATGTTTGAAAATATAGTAAACATTCCATGAGAGCAAGAGAACTCCTTACCTTGAGTGTATGCCGAAATTGGAGCTTAATCCTTGGTGCACTAAAGTCTTAGCACCAAATAGCTTCCAATTGCCCTTTCTTGCTTTCAATTGCTTCTAGCTTTAAGCTTGGAGATATGGTGGTTATGGAGGAGCTATGGAGGTGAAGGTGGCTGGTGTAAGTCGAATATGGGAGAAGCAAAGAAGAAATTGGCTACTTTAAGAGGCTTGTCCAAGCTTTAGTGCACTAAACACCCTTAATAGCCTTAACTATGCTTTATGTCATTTTCCTTGCTGTAAAACCATGGTTTCTTAGTCTTAAACTCATAGCCCACATTTGAGCATCCATATCTTGCTTTGGTTGCCTTTTCTCAAGTGGGATAACTCCAAAATGATTCAATTTGACTTACGTTAAAAGCTTGAATATCCTAAGGCTTACACTATAACACTTTAGTCCTTAAAGCCCTTTATGCTTTTCTTTGTCCACAATTGTCTTCCATAAGCATTTTGGTCCTCCAATAACACTTTCATACCATTCATATCTTTCCCATAGCTCTCCAAAGCTCTTTCTTGAAAGTTTTTCAATTAAGTACCCGAATTTCCAGAACCTTACAAAAAAAGTCAATAGGTTGCATGACAAACAAGCAATCCTTAAGGCTTTTCTTGGGGGCCTAGTTACCAACTTAAAACACTTTTAAGGAGGTGTTGATCATGCTTTTTATCCCTTACAGTTTAATCACTATGGTGAGAATTACACAATATAATGGTTCTTGATCATTATGTCACACTTTATAATTCTCCTATTTTTGTAAGGTGGTAACACAATATGTTTGCAATAGGTTTGACAAAAGATCTAGTATTTCATGCATAGACATGAACATAGTTAGACTCGAAGGCCAAGGCCAAGGCCAAGCCACTACTATCTTGTTTTGTAACTTGGCCTTATATTTTTCATGGACATAAGGCCTATTGTGTTGATTGTTGTTGTTACTGCTGCTGTACTTACTGTTGATATTGTTGTTATTGTTATTGCCGCCCCAGCAGTTGCTACTGATATTATCATTGTTGTTGTTAACTCGACTATAGTTCCAACTGCAATACAATATCAGATATTTCTCAACCTTCAATCCAAGTAAGTTTGCATCAAATTCTTAAAATCTGTAACTAAAGACGGAAAACTGTGAAATTCAAATGATTGCTTGTTCACAACGTAAATGTTGATTCTTCGGCCCTTTCCCTGATTGCAATTATAACCACAGTGACAACTTTTTTTCTGATTGGGAGCATAGTAGCTCTGGTTTTGGCTCACCCAAGGCATCCTATCAATCACGTTCGGTTCGCCGCTCGACTCTCCTGCGCCGGCCGTTGCTCACCTCAAGGTCTCGGGTTCCTTGCATGCTTCTTTTTATCGTTGTGCTTTATTGACTTCTCTACTTGCGTCCATCTTGATTCTGACTGTGGGGACACAAGGTGGGGAAGAATGGAGTGAGAGCAGGGTAAATGTGCGATGGAGCTAGACGGCAGAGCAAATGAAACCAGTCAGCCAAATAATTGTACACATCCTCAGCAAACTTCATCTCAATACTTATAGTCCACCATGAAAGCCTCCCCCTCCAATAATGGGGGACTTCCCCATAACTTTGGTAACATATGAAGACTCTCCGGTGTCTTTAACCCAATACTGAAACTATAACGCTCCTTCCAGCCCCAACTTTCCAATCTCTTCATCTAAAGCCACATGGCAACTCTCCCATCTAGAAATAAAAGACAGGAAAATTTGTGAAATATTGAAATGAGATGCAGTAATGCATTAAAGAAGAGAAAACTTGAAAACAACAACCGGAAACAAATCTTTGCAGCAAATGATATAATAGTAAATAGAAATATGGAAGGACCTAATGTCCCATATGAAAAATAGCATGCCTTGTCCTAGATTTAATACAAAATATAACTAAACTAAAATGTGAAAATTAAAGCCGAAATTGATCTAAAAACTGCTAAAACTTTATTTATTAATTTCTATGTTTTTCCTAATTTTCTTAATTTAATTGAATCATTTTATGAATTTCAATAGGGTCCATACAAGAATTACTTAATAATAACTTTTAAAGAAATTAACAATTTTAGTCGAGACCATGGGCCCCATAATTTTTTATGTACATCCATCCTTTGTGAAAAGCTTAAACGTACATAGTGAGAATTTGAGCACCTATGCACTTCTTTATATATATTATTAGTGAAGGCAAAGAGTCGCTAGTTCTTTGGCCATTAATGAGAGCAAGCCATCATTAACATGGATAAAATTTTGGCGACAAGCAACCGCAATTAATCAGTGAGAGCAAGTCGTCACTAATTTGGATGGACCTTAATGATAGCTAGTTGTAGCTAGTTAGCGGGGGCAAACAATCACTAAACTGAACAAAACTTAGTAATAGCCAGTTGCAGCTAATTACCAAAAACAAGCCGTTGCTAAAACTGACTGTAAATTAACAATAATTAGTTGTAACTAAATTACTGAGGTTATCTGTGCTAAATTTTACTGCAGTCTATCATCCCGAAGGTTTTTGTCGAAGGCTTACCATCACTACTTTGTGATGGTTTTCGGCTGTCACTAATTTGGCCGTCACTAAAAGACTTTTTTCTAGTAGTGCTGAAATCATTTCTTTTCCTTATTATTAAACTAGAAAATAAAAATTTTTAGTACTATTTATTTATACAATTGCAGTTGTTTTAGAATTTATTTAGAAAATCATAAACTTTTAAAATTGAACTTGGAGAACTCAAGGCAATCTCGTCCCCAAGAAATATTTATTGAAGGTTGAAATATTAGAAGGTCATCTAGATCACATTAAATGCAATTTGAATTAATTCTAATGCAAAGGACACAAACAAGACAATCTAAAACATTGGAGGGAGACAACCGATGGGTTATAGAACTTAAACTAAGACTTGTTGGGAACAAATAAAAACTCGTAATCATAGTAGGCATCGTCTCCCTTTGTAACGTTTGTTCTGTTAATCGTAGTAGGCATCTCCCTCGCATCGCTGTAGTCAGTGTCATATTCTTCATCGTCGTCGCCATAGCCCTCACTGTCATTGTCCGATTCATTGCAGCCATCATTGCATTCATCATCATCATCATAAGGCTTTATTGTGTCGATTGTTGTTGCTGCTGCTATGCTTACTGTTGATATTATTATTATTGTTATTGTTGTTGTTGACGCCTTTGCTGTTGATACTGATATTATTATTGTTGTTGCTAACCCCACCATAGTTGTTGCTGCAATGCAATATCAGATATTTCTCACCCTTCAATCCAAGCTAGTTCGCTTAAAATTTGTAAGGACTCTTATAGCATCGTAGGCTGTTATGGACAGAACAGATCTGGACCATTGGATGTGTGGGGCCCACATTTGTGATGGATCTGAGCCATTGGATGTCGCTTAGATCCATCACAGACCATAACAATCTATAATGATACCATTTCTCAATCGGTAAGTTCAAACTAAAGAAGAAAAAACAAACATGAAATTCAAATGGTTACTTGTTCACGTTAATATAGGTGTTTCTGCAGCCCTCTCCATGATTGCAGTTATTTCCACAATGACAACTTTTTCTCTGATCACTACTAGAAAAACAGCATTTAGCGACGGTTATTAGCGACGGTTGGCCGTCGCTAAACATGAATTAGCGACGGCTAACCGTCGCTAAAATGCCCGTCGCTAATCCACTCGCCGCTAATTTCTAGCGACGGTTACCGTCGCTAATTAGCGACAGCTAAACGTCGCAACACAAACCGTCACTAATTTTCCGGTAACGGTTTCCGCCGGCATGGTAGCGACGCTTTGCCGTCGCTAATTAGTGACGAGTAGCCGTCGCTAGTTAGTGACGCATAGCTGTCGCTAGTTAGTGACGCGTAGCCGTCGCTAGTTAGTGACGCATTACCGTCGCTAGTTAGTGACGTTAGCCGTCGCTAGTTAGTGACAAATAGCCGTCGCTAGTTAGTGACGCCTTACCGTCGCTAGTTGTGGGTAGTTAGTGACGTGTTGCCGTCGCTAGTTAGTGACGCATTAGCCGTCGCTAACTTAGTGACGTGACTATTCGTCGCTAGTTAGTGACTCACGTACGTCGCTAGTTTGTGACACTTGCCGTCCCCAAATACTGCATACAATTTTATTCCGTAAACCTCTACCATACTTGTCCATTCTATCCAATCGAAACACAAAACTTATTCGTCGTTAGTGACGCTTATCCGTCGCTAGTTAGTGACGTATAACCGTCGCTAACTAGTGACGGATAGCCGTCGCTAGTTAGTGACGTGCAGTCGTCGCTAGTTTGTGACGTATAGCCGTCGCTAATTAGTGACGTGTGGCCGTCACTAGTTAGTGACGTATAGCCGTCGCTAGTTAGTGACGCATATAAGTCGCTAGTTAGTGGACGTATAACCGTCGCTAGTTAGTGACGTGCCGTCGCTAGTTAGTGACGTATGGCCGTCGCTAGTTAGTGACGTGTAGCCAGTCGCTAGTTAGTGACGTATAGCCGTCGCTAGTTAGTGACGTTTTGCCGTCGCTAGTTAGTGACGCTTTGCTGTCGCTAATTAGTGACGCGTGGCCGTCGCTAGTTGCTGGAAAAAAATTTAACCACCAATCCTCTCCTATTTACGTATCCATTCTATACCACCCAAACTCAAAACTTTCTCCCAGACATACAATGTTATGTGAAACACGTCCAAAAATCATAAACATACCAATTCATATTTAGAATACATATAGTATGACAAGTTACAGATGGCATCTCTACAATGTTAATAATTATAGTCAAACAAGTTAATGGGATATAATTCAACCCTAATGACAACCAGTTACACTTACAAACAGTACCTAAGCATCAGACTCTGGAGCAGCTGGCGGACTCTTCCCAATTGCTTGCCAGATGGATGTCATCTGATCCTGGTGTCTGCGCTCCATCTGTGCTAACTGATCCTGATACTGACTCTCTATCTGTGCAGTACGTCTATCCATGTCCTCTTGTACTTGTGACTGCAACTGGCACATTCTTTGGGAGACTCTCTCCTCCACCCGACGGTCAACCTCATTCTTGAATTGGGATGTCTGAGTGAATGATATTGGTGCACTAGACCCATCACCGTAGTATGAACGATGACGACGACCAGGCACCAAATGACTCTCAGAACCCATTCCTGTGATGCGGCCCTTATTTTTCCCCCCAGCAATCTCAGCAAACAGCAATGCCTCATCGAACTCAGCATCACCGTCTGACCGCTGTGTTATTTCCTCTACCTCTGCAAGATATTGAGCCTGTATAATGCTCCATGTTAATCAAGTAAGCAACAGTAGTATATGGTTAATATCTTTTTAAGCACTATCTAATAGGTCGTTCATACTGACCTCCAAATTTTCCATCTTCTTATTCACCTTCTTTCCATCTTTCTTTGTGTAGCACTTGTTCCATGGTTTGAAGAAGCCTGGATCGTGTTTCTCCGGATCAGCCTCCTTCTGCATGGTAATAAGAAGACATAATTTGTTAGTTACATACTTATTGTGACAAAATTCAATTAACTCAAAATTTGATTTTTCTTACCATCTTCAGCCTATGTCCTGAAACTGAGACTCTACCTCCAGCATAATTTGCCATCTCTTCACCTGATGCAGTTCTAATCTGGCTCATCTTAGATGACATATCCTTGAATTCAGGTGAAGCCTACCAAGCTTCAAGTGCCTCTATTGTCTCTGTTGTCATCCAGTTCGCCTTTTCTTTTCGCTTTGTCGGATCCTTCTCTCATCTTATTTTTTCATATGACTGCATCAAGTGCCTCTTTCCCAATTTGCAGAAAATTGCAAATATCCGATTATGATCAGAAGGGTCCCATGAACATTTAGTCTGAAAATTATCAACAAAGTCAATTAAAGTTTGCTTTTATATAATAATTGCAATAGCTTTTAATTAACTTATGAACCTGGAAGACGCTAAACCATTGGTCAACAGCACCGGCCATGGCAGCCTCCTCCTATGACTTATACTGTCCATGAAAATGACCCTTGATGCAATGAGCAATGTGGTCCTGCGCAGCGTATGGAACGAAGCTACACAATGAAAACAACAATCAATATTGTTAATAACCAGTTCATAAAGAATAAAATAACTTAACAAAAGGAGGTTTAATAATTACCATACCATGTATCAGCATAAGGTGATATATGAATACGACGGGGTAGCACGCTGCCAGATCGGTCGGGGCTCAAAGAATCCATGCCACCATCCAAGGAGTCTGGCTGATCAGATGACTCGTGCGAGTGAACTGTAGGCAATCTACTCTCAGTTGGCGTACCACCACGCCGACTTGAGTGCGATGATCTTGAGCGTCCACGCTCCATTGACACACCCGTGTCCGGTACAATCGTTTCGACTGGAGGTGATGGTCCATGTATAATATCGTCACAGCTGATACTTGTAGGTTAACACAGTGATGATAAGTACAGAATTTACAAAAGGGAAAAATAAACCTGATTCATGACATCCTTTATCATCTCTTTAGCCACCTCTATCTGCTTTTTATCTCCAGTCACACGTACAACCCTTTCTTTGGATCCATCACCTTCTGGAAGATGTTGTGGAATCAACTTCAGACAATTTGCTTTGTTAATAACCATCCAGGAGAACGTCAACATGGCCAAGTGCAAACATTAGCAAGTACCTGAATGCGTGCCCCTGTTTTAGTCTGCAATCCCTTGATAGTTTCCCCACCTCTGCCAATAAGTAGACCAACCTGGACCAGCATAAGTTGTATGAGGAATGACATGCACAAACTGATTTGACTCCTGAAACTTTAAGTAGAGCATTACCTTCTCATTCGGCACTTGTATCTCGATCTGTTCTACAGCCCCAGCAGCCTGTGATGTAGGTATACCCCTAGCCACAAGGGACCCTAAACCCCCAGCATCAGCCTGTAAGAAAGAAAAGAATTCAGAGATATCAACAACTAAAGAAACAAGAACATTGAAGCACTGGACATAATGGTGAAAAGCAAATCCCAATTCACAAACAACCTCTGCTATCACAGCATGGATAAGCTTTTCAGCCTTGGATATGCTGCTCAAAGTGCCAATTATCTCCACTGCTCAGCGTTCTTTCTCTTCTATTCTGTATCAGGGGGCTGGGGGTGCGTGGTTCAGAGGAACCTGGAGCTAGAATGGGATACAAGAATATGAGAAGCCATTGGTTGTCTTCTATATAAGGTTCTCACACAATCAATGCACAGGGATACAACATTATCCAAAACCTCAGATTTCATGCTTGATATGTACATTGAAAACTTTTCAAGATAATCACATCTTAAGAGTATTTGATAACTTGAGCATCCAGCTTAAGGTACATGCTTGTAAATGAGCAAAACTGAGAAGAAATGACAGTTATGGAATCCTCCCCAACAGGGAAATCCACACAAAACAGAAGCATCTCTTCTATGAGCCCCCAAGTATAAAACCAGGAACTTATACCAATTTATGCAGCAGCTGGAAATATTTTTTACAAACAAAAACAATAAATTACAAACCAATGTAATGCAAGCAGATAGAATTGGCCATAGAATTAATTCACATGAAAGAAATTTTTACAGCCCCCTCTTGACGACCCTACTGAAACAAAAGACAAAGGGAAAATAAACAAGGATGGGAGCTTATTTCCCAGTCATCCAATCACAAATATCCTAAATTTCCATAACGAAACTCAAATAATTGAACCACGGTAGTAGAATCAAGTTTCCTTGAATTTTAACACTTAAGGTTTACTCTGACAATTTCAAGTTTCCTGGAATCTTGCAGAACAGAACTGCAACTAGAGTTGGGGTTTGTGATATTTCCCTGACCCCAAGTTCACTTTCATTTATTTTGGAAGTTCCATAACAGGAAGTCCGCATTATGGTAGAAATGGCAGAATCCATAATCTGTATTCTAGAATGAATTTAGGTTTTGCTTTTCTATTCATTTGCAAGAGCCAGAATGAGCCCATTGGACAGCAGAACATGAAGTACTTTCCCTGCACTTAATCCTCCCACCTCCCTGGTGGAAGTGGGTATTCAATCTTGACACCTTGGTTTCTTAAGTAAAAGGGACCTGGTTTCTTCTTTTGTAACTTTTGTAAAGCAATCACTCCCAAAAGTTTCATTTTTCAGGACCTTTGACTGTGAGCGTAATACCCTATGTTTTCCTCCCTCCCGTTTCCTAAAGTTCTAGAAGATAGTCCTGCAAATCAAACCCCTAAAACTATCACTCCCAGCAGCAATCAACCCAAAACCCACAATTCAACTCCAGTATATTGATTACTTCCTGCTCTTCGACATTTGTTGGTACTGTTTCCATAAACCAAGCCTATACATTTTTTTCCCTTCATTCTTATGAAGCCCAACAGCCTTTAACCCTCTGGCCTATGCTTATTCTGATTTGCAACAATTGCAACAATATTCAAGTAACTTGGAAAAACAACTGCAATCAGTTATTTCAGAGAATGAAAGACTTAGCATGGAAAATAACATGTTACATGAGGAGTTATAAAAAGAAAGAGCTTTTGATCGTATGTCTTCATCCGGAGAAAATGATGACTAAAATATCTACTGGGAATGATATTTAAGAATAATGTTTAGTATTCATCATATTCACTAATTGTTTTTACCTTTTTTATTTGAGTCAATCAAAGTTGGTGATTCCAGGCTGGTTGGATGTAGAGCTGGATCAGGTTTCTGTGAGCTTGCTAAGCTTGGAATGTACTAGGGTTGTCTACGCTAGAATTATAGTAGTTAATTCAGCGTTAGAGTAAACTCAAAGGTAGAAAATACAACATTGATAAGCCATTTTCCACCTATGTTTGAACAGACGTATCTCTTATGTTTTCTGTGCAAGTTACAGTGTAATGAAAGCAAGCTCTTTACATCAAAGGATTGAGGATGCTGGAGGTATTGTCTTCTGGGCAAGTTGCTTTCAAAGCCTTTCATGCTTGCTTCCTTTCTACCAGGGTGCATGTTTTGTTCATTCATTCAACATCTTTGTTGCCATTATTTATTAATACAGATATTATAGGAGTAATCTATAGGACCTCTCTAATGTTTGGTATGGTATAGAGGATCTGACAAATGCTGCTGTGGGGATTCTTTGCCAGGAACATCTCAATTTGTTACTTCCTGCTGTTTCTGGTTTAACAAATGAATGTTTGGAACAAGATTTCTTTTTTACTTTTTATACAAATTGGTGCTTCAGGTTAGCTCAAATCAAACCCCTAAAACTATCACTCCCACCAGCAATCAACCCAAAACCCACAATTCAACTCCAGTATATTGATTACTTCCTGCTCTTCGACATTTGTTGGTACTGTTTCCATAAACCAAGTTAGTAATTTTTTTTCCCTTCATTCTTATGAAGCCCAACAGCCTTTAACCCTCTGGCCTATGAAAATTAAAAAATCCTCTATAAACCTAATACCACAGTCCCAGCTGCAATGAAACCATGACTCCTAATCTTTACCCCAGCAATCAAATGGCTAGCCTCTGTCCTGCATCATACTTAAGAAGCATAATTCAAAGCAATATGAAATAAATCAATCCAAGTCTGATGTTGAAGAAACTTTCTTGCTTAATCACAAGGGAAGAAAGGTAGACAATCACACAAAAATTCACGTTTTATTTTATTCATCGTGCCCTTATCACTAGCATGTAGACCCACCTGTGACAGTGAATCATTTGAATTTTATGAAGGCAGAGGTGCACAGGTTTGTAAGTCTGATGTTCAGCCCTTCAGGAGCAAGAACAGCAAGGAAGATACACGAAGATGCTTATCTGATTCTAGAGTCGGTTTGCAAGAAATAGTAAGAGCCAGGTGTAAACCCTAATTTGAACAGAGAAGATGAACTGAAACTGAGCCCTAAATCAAACATCGATGAAAGTGAAAGAAGAGCCTGACCTGACAAAGAAGACAGTCGGAGAAGGGGAGGCGTCCATAATGCTATTTCAGACGACGCAGCAGAGACATGTATCTGTCAGATGTTCCATGGCCGAATCGCGTCTCTATCCAGGGGAGGCTGGGGAAGGGGAGGCGTCGAACACAGAGGCGTTCGACCGGCGCTGGCGATTTAGGCTGGAGAAGGGGAGAAGGGCTGCTGGAGAAGGGGAGCCAGAGCAGATTGCAGAAGGGGTTCGAAATGGAGAAGAGTCTGTCAGTGCGAAGAAAACAAGCACTTTCAGGTTAAACAGGAGTTGCGTTTCACTTAGTAGCCGTATAGCGACGGCTTAGAGTCGCTGAGAAGTACCGACTACTAGCCCTCGCAAGTTTAAAAATGAGATATAAAATAGTCATTTATCTGTTAACAAACTAGTGACAATAAATCAATGGTCCATTTATATAATTTTCATTTAATAGATTTATTGTTAATTACTAATAAAAATATTTAGAGATTTGTATGCTGAAGTAATTAAATTAAAAACTATAATTATACAATTAAACATGTGACATAAAAAATGATAACTTCTTTTCTGGAATTATATGTAACATAAACAATAAGTAAAATAAATTTTGAATAAATTCATGTCACATTAACAAGATTAATTAATCGGCCACAACTGAAGGCTATGAATTGCTAATTATTAGCGAAGGAGAATGAAAAATCTTGTAACCATAAATATCAATTTAGTCTAAATTATAGTTTTTTTTATACACACATGGATACATCGATCCATACATTTTCATTGAAAAATAAACTGAAAGCAATTAAAATTTATCATTATCAAAACAAATGAAAAAAAAAAGAATAAACAATCTCATAAAAAGTCAGTCATAATTAGTCATCGCTAATAACTGGAATATTACCAAGGGCAAACTGTATGTAATTTTTTAACAACTTAAAGCAAATTAGCGACGGTTAATAGTCACTAAATTAGCGAAGGCAAACCGTCGCTAACATTAGCGACTATTTGCCTTCGCTAATTAGCGACGGTAAACCTTCGCTAATGTTAGTGACTACCTGCCTTCGCTAATTAGCAACGGCAGACCGTCGCTAATGTTAGCGACTACCTGCCTTCGCTAATTAGCGACGGCAGACCGTCGCTAATTTTAGCGACTATAAACCTTCGCTAATTAGCGACGGCAGGCCGTCGCTAATTTTAGCGACTACCTGCCTTCGCTAATTTTAGCGACTATCTGCCTTCGCTAACTAATATTAGTGAGTAGTGGCCTTCGCTAATATAGCTGATCAGATTACAACAAAAATATTAAGAGATACCATAAAAACTCATAGTGACTATATTTTTTGTTAATTACTTAAAAACAAATGAAAAATCTTGTAACCATAAAACAAATTTTAGTCCAAATTATAGCTTTTTTTATACACACATGGATACATCGATCCATACATTTTCATTGAAAAATAAAATTAAAAGAATTAAAATTTATCATTATCAAAACAAATGAAAGAAAAAAAAGAATAAACAATGTCATAAAAAGTCAGTCATAATTAGTCGTCGCTAGTCTTTGGCATATTACGAAGGGCAACCTGTATATAATTTTTGAACAACTTAAAGCCAATTAGCGACGGTTAATAGTCACTAAATTAGCGAAGGCAAATAGTCGCTAAATTTAGCGACTATTTGCCTTCGCTAATTAGCGACGGTAAAAAGTCGCTAATATTAGCGACTATCTGCCTTCGCTAATTAGCGACGGTAAACCGTCGCTAATTTTAGCGACTATCGACCTTCGCTAAATTAGCGAAGGCAAACCGTCGCTAATATTAGCGACTCTCTGCCTTCGCTAATTAGCGACTTGAAAACGTCGCTAATTTTAGTGACTAGCTGCCTTCGCTAAGCCGTTGCTAACAGGAGACAAAACTTAGCGTTTAACTTAGTAACTGTACAGCGACGGCTATAAGTCGCTTAGGAGTAGCGACTAATGGCCCTCGCTAGTATAAAAATATGATTATGAAAATATGATTACTTAAAAAATATTAAGACATACCATAAAAAAAGTATAGTGACTATATTTTTTGTTAATTACTTAAAAACAAATGAAAAATCTTGTAACCATAAAACAAAATTTTAGTCTAAATTATAGTTTTTTTTATACAGACATGGATACATCGATCCATATATTTTCATTGAAAAATAAACTCAAAGGAATTAAAATTTATCATTATCAAAACAAATGAAAAAAAAAAAAAAGAATGAATAATCTCATAAAAAGCCAGTCATCGCTAGTCTTTCGAATATTACTAAGGGTAAGTTGTATGTAATTTTTTAACAACTTAAAGCCAATTAGCGACGGTTAATAGTCACTAAATTAGCGAAGGCAAACTGTCGCTAGTTTTAGTGACTACCTGCCTTCACTAATTAGCGACGGCAAGCCGTCGCTAGTTTTAGTGACTACCTGCCTTCACTAATTAGCGAAGGCAAGCCGTCGCTAGTTTTAGTGACTACCTGCCTTCGCTAATTAGCGACGGTAAGCCGTCGCTAATTTTAGCGACTACCATCCTTCGCTAAATTAGCGACGGTAAGACTTCGCTAAAAATTAGCGACTTACAGCCGTCGCTAAACTTTCACCGGACTTTTAGTGACTGTTCACCGTCGCTAATTTGCGACTGTTTTTAGCCGTCGCTAATTAAACCGTCGCTAAATCCGGTTTTTCTAGTAGTGGATGGTGAACATGGTGGCTTTGGTTCTGGCTCGCCAAGGGTATTCTGGAGTCCATTTCTCCTGTCTCACAAATGGTTGAACCAAGAGGTGAAACCAAACAAACAAGCAAACCTGTGGGACAAGTTGTGTTAGTCTCACCAAGGCAATTTATACATAGTTCACCAGAGGAGAAGAAAGCGTGTTAGGAGCTGTCCTCTTGACCGGTTCTAACGAATTGTGTTAGGAGCTGTCCTCTTGACCAGAGGAGAAGAAAGCGTGTTACTGTATATTGACGTTGTATCTGTGGCTGTAGACCGATTCTTAATGTTATCGTCTAGAAATCAACAACTGGAGGACAAATAAATTGGTTTGGGGTTACAATTTTCGGTTCTAGTATTAGGTGTTGATTCATCTTTTATTTGATTTGAATGTCTATTATTTATTTATCTAGTTTTTATTCTAATTATTAGTAAGTTATTTCATTCAAATATCTTAATTTATATGAAAGATTCAGCTATATTTTATTTTTTTTCATTTTATTTAGTACCGCAGTGATGGCATTTAGTGGCTAGCTTCTAGTCAATCTGTCCCCGTTACACCATAGAGTCCTATGATACTAGTTTTATAAGTTATTGTTTGGTTCTAAAATATTATGAGGAAAAAAAAAGTTAGAAAATGAGTTTTTTGCTCTAAAGCTTCATATTTTTTTATTTCTTTTTTAAAATTTTATTAATATATTAATATTCAGTTCTAAATTTATTAGAAGATGTTGCCAAAACACAATTTATTGAATAAAATTTGATAATATAAATGATTGTTTAGCAGTCAAGAGATCACTTCCACAATTTAAATTTTCTTAAAGACAGCTACAAAATATTTTATATTATCATTTTTTTTCTAGAAAACAATACTGATACTGTATTGTATAGTTTTGGATGTAATGTTTTAAATATTTTAGGTATATATATATATATAGCATATCAACACATAGAATATACTAAAATTTAATCTTGTAAGAGCGTGAAGTGTATGTTATATGTATTTTGATTAATTAAAAGTATTTTATATAAATATTCCACTATATATATTAAACCATAATTTTTAACATATGAAAAAACATAAAAGTATAAGTTTTCTTTCAAATAGTAGTAAATGTTTATTGTATAACTAATCAATTACAAACACTTACAATATATTTTGCCTAAAAATATTTAAAAAAATAAAAAAAATAAAAAATAATATTTAGCCGGTACAATAATGATACAGCTGGTACGGGATGAGATGGCTGGTGCACCTGGTACAGACTGGTATAGATGACAATCTCGGTTCTAACTGCCCCGTACCGCTTTTTTCTCATTATTGGTATGGTACGAAATTAAAACACTAATTCCCTCAACTCAGTAGCTTACAACCTTTCTTTATTAATTCAATAAAACTCCCATATAATGATACCTTTGATTCTTTATTTACTTCTCGGTAGGGACTAGTGGTTATATAAAAATGCAATTTGATTATTAAAATTATTATTTGAATGTAAGAAAATGTCTAAAATTGTCATTGATCTTACTTAATAGAGCCAAATGTACTAGTTGCTAGGTCAAGGAAGCAAAACAAGTTTTAGATCCTGTTTATCTGATCTAAGCCACTACAACACATTCCAGCATTAACAACAGATATACCAACGGATTAGATCTTGACTTGCATAAAGGTTAATGATAGATAGGAAAAATAATACTCTCTTCATCCCACTTTCTTTGCTTCATTTGACTTTTTCAACTAGTTTGACTTAAATTTATTTATATTATTGTTTGTTAGAAAAGAAATTTTCAAAAATACATTTAGAAATTATAGGTATTAATTTATCATTCATATATAAAGGTTTTTCATTTATATGCTAAAATGTTAAAAATAAAAAATAAAAGATTAATTACTTAAAAGTGAATGATGCAAAAAATTTGGGACAGCAATTACCAAGAGATTTTTCGTCAGTTATCTTATAGTTTTACCAACAGATATAAGTTGATTAGTCCATCAACAACATAACGTGATGAAATCTGAATTGCTAGTCTTATATTTACTGACTAATATTTACAGTCTTAGAAATATTTATTAACGCATATTGCTTTGTTTCTTATGTGATGTTTTGGAGCTGAACTTATTAAACTTCTCGTTTTTGTTCGGTGAATTTTTTTTCTACTATGGATGATATGAATATATATCTAATTAGATATAGTGACTAATTTTACAATTATACCCTTAAATTTTTCACTGGCTTCTACCCTGTGTCATTCCGACTTCCCGCCGGCCACTGCCAATCTTTCATTTTGACAGTCTAATGGCTGCAGATCGCCACCGCAGTGTTCCACTTCATCACAATGATCTCCACCGCCCTCCAATTCTCTTCATCACGATGATCGACTTCATCACCGCGCACCGCCAGTCACCGACAATCAAATCACTGTTCCTCTTTGTGCTGTTATACCATCATGGCGGCTCTTCATCCATGTTCATCCCCGATGAATGAATCATCGTCTATCTTTGTTGTGAAATTCGAATCAACCACAAGATCTACAAAAGCTTTTCCCATTTGAAGGAGAAAATTGCAGTGGTGGAGGTCAAGATCTATGGTGGCGAAATAAAAAAGAATCGCGATCGATGGGCATAGGGTAAGCAATGACGAGGCAAGATTCACCCGTGTTCATCCTCAATGACCGAATCGTCTTCTGTCTTCATTGTGAAATTTGAATCAACCGCAAGATCTACAAAAGCTTCTTACATCAGAGGGAGAAAATCGCAGTGGTAGAGGTCGAGATCTATGGCAGCAAAATCGAAAGGAAGCGCGATTAACGTATGACAACAAAGCGTGATGGATGGGTGGAGGACAATCAACGGCAAGGCGCGATCAGCAGGTGGAGGATGATCAACAGCGAGGCACGATGGACAGGCGGAGGATGATCAACAAAGAAGTGTAATTGATAGAGAAAAGCCATTGACGGCCGTGGCTGGCCGAGTGTGATCGACTGTGATAAAGGTTGAGAAAGAGACAAACAAGGAAAGGGCATAACTGGACGAAGAGGCAAAGACATTTTAATATATTCATTTAGACACTTCCGATTATTGTTTTAGGCACTTTTAAAATTGAAGATAACAAATTTTCTGCTTATCGTTATAGCCGTTTTTATATTTTTGGTCAGGCACTTTTACATGATTATTTAGACATTTTTTCTTATTGATTTAGACACTTTCATTTTTTTAAGATAATAAATTATTTGGATATCACTTAGATACTTTTACAAATTTTTGTAGACACTTTATTATATTTATTCAAACACTTCTATATATTTACATATTATTGAAGAGGACAAACAGTTTTGTATATTATTGAAGAGAACATTACTCTGCATATTATTTCAGACACTTATACATACTTATTCACACACTTTTCCCAATTACTTTAGACACTTTACATCTTTGTCTTTGACACTTGTGCAGAAGTGAGTACTGACGGAAGATTTGTAGGTAGTGGCGGCGGCAGCGGTTGCCTCAATGGTGGCTGGTAGGATTTCTCAAGGGAGAGAGAGAGAAAGAGAGTATTGTTGAGGGGCAATTTTGTCATTCTTTTAATCGAGGTGAATTATATATATAAAAACCTAAAGGTAGGTTTGTATGTCTAATTAGACATAGGTGTATAGTATAATAACTATTTTTTTTCTTATCATTACGAGTTGTCTCAACCAATTAGACCAGATTATTTTTAACTTTACAGGTTTAGGCCTACCAATGAGCCTAAGGTTTCATTATGGATAAAAAGCTCTATTGGTCCCAAATCTTTAACTTTTAGTGCAAATCGGTACACAACTTCATTTGGCTGCAAATTAGTCCAAATGTTTATAATTCATGGCATATTGGTCCCTAGCCTTTGGCAGGCACAGAAACATGATTTATAGAGAAGAAAAATTAATAGTCTGAAATATCCATTAATTGTTGGAAAATTATGACAAAGTTTGAATTTATTAAAAAATAGTTACGGAATAGTTTGAATTAGAATTTAAAAGTTAAAGTTAGATAATTCGTGAAAGTTATTGAATTTAAGTTGTTCAGTAGTTATCTTATAATAAATTTAAATTGTGTCATAATTTTTTCACAATTAATAGATAAATTAAACTATTAGTTTTTTCTCTGAAATATAGTTTATGTTCCTGCTTAGGGTTAAAGACTAATATATAATGAATTATAAAGGTTTGAGACTAATTTGCAACGAAATGACTAATTACATAGGGAATTAAAGGTTTGTACCATTGGTATTTACCCATTTCATTACGTTAAGAGATTGCAAGACTATAACTAATCTTTGACCTTGTGAGTCAAGTGGTGGTTTTTACCACTTGAGCTACTGTTCTGTCTTTATTCGGTGAATTGAACGGAGCTTGGTTTCTATCCGACTAAATAGTGCCAGGGGTCCCAAATTTTTATATTTCGTTGCAAATATGTCTCTAATTTATCAATCACTGCATAACCATCCCAAACTATTGCTAAGTGTTGCAAATCAGTCCTTTGACCAACATTCAGCATTAATCTTGACAAAGATTAAGGTCAAAGTACCCAAAAATTCCTTCAAAACAATAGAACTACACTCAAAACCTAAAATGAATAACAAAACCACACCACCCACTGTCAAAGAAAGAATAGAATTAGATGGAGAATGAATCTA
This sequence comes from Aquilaria sinensis, assembly GCA_005392925.1. Classification (NCBI taxonomy): domain Eukaryota; kingdom Viridiplantae; phylum Streptophyta; class Magnoliopsida; order Malvales; family Thymelaeaceae; genus Aquilaria; species Aquilaria sinensis. The sequence goes on along the minus strand of SMDT01002790.1, from coordinate 322,713 downwards.
GGATCAATAAATAAATTTATATTCGTGCGCTAAATAAAAAGAAGCACTTTGTGTGGAATCGACAAACACAGTAGCACCATATGATCGTCAATTGAAGCCTTATTTTCATTTTCATTGTAGAGAATGAGTGAAGAAGTTAATGGGCTAGGGCTAGAAGTGCCCAAAATGAAATGTGAGTTAGTTATATTTTGAAATGTTGCCTAATCTATTGCCTAATAAGAACTCTGAAGTTGGCAAAATATGGCTTGTTGATGTTGGGTTTTATTACCTAGGCTATGTTTAGTACGACATTCAAAGAAACTTATTGTCAAAAGCATGTGTTTGTGTTACGTGAGTGTATGAATCAATGGCATTTCATTTGTAGGAAATTATTTAAGTGTCTCTTGTTAGGTGTTTAAAGTGTATATCTTATTTGCCTTTATTTTGTGCTTACTCCTTTTATAATGCTAGTCTTTAGTTGTGATTTTAGTGTTTTTAGAGGTGTTCAGGCAATGGTGAGGTGCAGGCGACTAAAAGGGTAAAAATAAGCAAAATTAGGTTGAGGAGGCAAGGGTATCAAAGCATGGAAAGGCCAAGTGCAAAGAGTTTTATAGAAAAAAAATTAAAGAGATAGGGTTTAGCAACTTGCCGCATAAGCATCATCCACGTGGTGCCTTGGGTAATGAAGAAATAGGAAAGGGTCTAGTGCAACTTGAGGAGCTCAACGCGTGAGTAGAGAGTGCAACATTGATGCAGCGAGGGCTTGGAGCATGCAGGAGCAGCACAGTGCATATGGAGCTTGCATGGAGGTGATGCAACTACTGCGGACTATTCCAAATAGCCACCGCACCTTCATGGCGCACATGGTGGTTAGGTGGACAATTTTTCTATAGCATTTTTTAGATGTTCCTCTTGGCGGGTACCTGTCATTTTGACACTTTTGTGGGCCAAGAAACTCACCACCCCTTTTTAATTGGCTAAAGACAATTTATATGTTGGAGATTGATATACTTAAGGAGAAAGAATGCTTTTCTAAAGTAGTTTGAAAGTATTAGGCAAGTTTTAGACTTTTTGCTTTGTTTTTTTCTAGTTTTTCTTTTTGGTGGAGCTTCTAGGCAAAAAGCTTTCACCTTTATGCTCTTTGGAGTTCATCCAAGGCTAATACATGGTGGATTCTTTTCATTAGAATAGTTTTCATCCATCTTGTTGTTTGTTAGCAATGAAATCTTTTTCTCTTATTGTCTTTGTTCTATTTCATCTATTTGTGGGTAGCTGTTCGAAGCCATCTGGGGTTAGGAATTTTGTTGATTACATGAGAAGTTCTTGTTCATAAGCATGTCTTTGTCTTACTTATTGATAAGCTCTGTGCTTTTACCCCTTGGATGGTTGATTATGGTGCTTAATTGCACACACCTCACATGGTGCTCGAAGAAATACTTGAGAGAGCTTTCTTGAGCTTAAAGATTAAGAGTTGAGCAATGGAACTTCGCTTAGGTTAAAGAACCTTAAGTGAGTTACCTTGGTGAATTAATGGTTGGAACTTAATGCTCTAGGTTGAGGTGCAAGCATAAGAATGTTCTTGGTCATAGTTTAAAAGAAAGCTTAAGTCTAGAGATAATCTTAGGTGGACAATTTGTGAACCTTTACCCTAGAATGTTGTGACATGGCCCCTTGTGGGCTTGCCCAGAAAGCCTATGGGAACTTGTTAAAACATTTATGCTTCTAGTTAATTATTCCTACTATGCAATCATGCATGAGTATATGCTTTGACTTCAATGATAGCATAAGTAGTAAAAGGATAAAACATTGCATGGCATTTCAATAAATTCCAAGTTTTAAAGCAGTCAAAGCATACAAAAATAGTTATCGAAGTAACTACACATAATCAATTGTGTGTAAGCATCTAAACAAAAGTAGACTATGTTTGCACCCAATAGCGACTCTAGAGTGCACTACTCATACATGAACATTGGAGTCAAACTAGTATATGAAAACTATGCACTAAACAACACTACTGAGATCCATAACTAAGCTTCCACCTGAAAGCAAACTCCCAGTGGCAAGCTTTAATGCCCTCCCTTGTGCTTCACTAGCCTCTATTGGCCAAAAAGATGATTATAGTTAGTACCATAACTTAACTAACAAGTGAGCCACAAACTAGAATCATAAAGATTCAAATAAACCATATAGCTGCACATGAGCCTAGCTCAACAACCATCAATGGTTGCTAGCTTAATGACACCCAAACTTGCACAACAAAAGTTAAGGGAATGAAAATCAAAGATTTTCAGTAAGGAATCCTTTAACCTGCAAGAAAAAAAACTGAAGACACACATATATATGATATACAAAATCTATAGTGCATGCTTGCAGTCTGAGGGCTAACATATGTGCGTATATTTGAGTCCCTTAGAACCCCGCCTCATCCTAGTCCTTTCACGGGCGTCACTCCGTGCCTAGCGAATTCAGGCCCTTAACTCGCTCCTAGTAAACCTTAACTTACTGACGTAATAACTTAACCTCCCTTTGGTTATTATGCAAGTGAACATTGTGGATGCTTCTTGCTTGTGTTGTGAGAAACCCACTAGGTGTACTAGGCCTCCACATAGCGCCTCAAGTCCTTAGACTTGCCTGGGTCACTTGTATACTAAGCTTCCACCTAAATAGGCGCACTAGGCTCCAACTTGGTGTCTTAAGCTAATAAGCTCACCTAGACCACCAAGGTATTAAGCCTTGCCATTTAACCTACCAAGGATGCACTAAGCTTTCACTTGTGCCTCAAGTCACAACTTGGCTAGGCAACAAGTGCACTATGCCTTCATCTATTGTGCTTCCCTATGCACCATTAATTTGTTGACACTAGTGAAATCGCAATAACCATGGTTTGACTCATTTACTAGGTTCTTTGGAACCCTCCTAGGTGCATTAAGGTTCCCATATTGAAGCCTCAAATCCAAAGGCCCTACTAGGCTTCCAATGGTACTAAACCTTACACCAAACTAATAATGCTCTATTGTGGCAAAAAATTCCTTCACTTTGAACTAAATACATTTAAAATTTGGGAATTCTAGGCTTGTTGAAGGCATGGAGATGATAGTTCTCTCTCTTAGCTTCGCATTGAATTTAGAATTGTCTCAATCGGACAACCAAGCAAAAAGTTATGCTAAAAACAGTACCAGATGTCAAAGCTGTAGCGACGGCGCATTGCAAATGATTGAAGATGTGTTGCCACAGTACAAAACAGGCTGTGACTTTCATGCAAAGCTTGGTGACGTATCCCCAACTGTTTCGCGCCCAAAAATTCTAGATTTCGTACCATAGCTACTTTGGGGTCTTCCAAGGCCTTTCAATGAACCCAGGGATGCCTTAAAATGCCTCAAACTTTCAAGTACACATGCATTAGACCACAATGCACTATTTAAACCAATCCTATAGTGTTAATAAACACCACACAGACCATTAGAACATCACTAGTCCAACAGTTCATCATTATCCACCAACTAATGTCATCCATCAAACTACTTGAATTTAACAAGCCAACAAGCTACAAATGGCATCAAATATGCTTGAATTATAAATCCCTTACCTCAGTTGTTCTTGAATTTGCTCAATCAAGCAACCACAAACCAAGAACTACAAGTCCAAAGGTTCCACTAAGGTTTCCTAGGTTCCAAAGAACAAACAAGGTTCATGGTACTAAATTAACATCAATCTAGCAAAACCCAAGCTTAATTGAGCTCAAGAAACATGAAATTATCAAGAACAAGAGCTTACCTTTCTGCCAAAACCTTGCCCAAGCTGAAAAACGTTTCCAAGAGTTCTAACATCATGAAAAACAAGTACTCGGAAGCTCCCTTTGACTTAGGGAACATAAGAGCTTTCTAGTTTCTTGAAGAAATCTTGGTTTTAAAGAGGATTTGACAAAAGATTAAGAGGAATGAGAGGGGTTACGAATTTGGGTTGGAAAATGGATGAATAATGGCAAAATTTTGCCCCATAATGTGTTTTAAACACAAATCCTCCCCCTTCCCCAAAACTTTTTAAAAAATTGCAAAAATACCCCATTCTCCAAATAGGAACTAGGTGATTGAAAACTTTAGCAAACATAGCTAACTTGGGCTTTAGGTTTTAAAAAGGTCATTTTTACTCCAGGACTCATCTCGACCCTTTGAGGTGCAAAATGACCATTTTTCCCCTGGGCAAACCTAGTATCGTAAACCACTCAAAACCTACTAAACCTTTAATAACTTACTTGATTTTGCTAATTCACCTCTAAATATGGTAGTTAAGGTAGAGATTTATGAACTTACCTTACTCATCGAGCATTTTGCTAGGAGGGCTATAACACGTTGACATGAGTCTAGAACACTGATTGTGTGAAGCAAACTTTCTGCCCTCGGTGGCTACCTTATCTCAGAAAGGCTTCATCCATGTTGAACTTTGTTTACTAATCTAGAGTAATGTTGTTTGTGGTTAAACACTTACTTTGGTCTAATGGTATTTTTCCATTTTGCATATCTTAGTTCTTCATCCATTTTTCTAGTTTTCTGTTTATGATAGTTTCCCTTGCCTCAACTTCATCTTTTACTAAATCAACACTTGTGTTTGCCTTTGTGGGTTTGACACCTCACTCCCCGCTACTAAATTTATCATCGTGCATTTGCGAGTGTAGAAGAGGGTAAAAATTAAAACATTTTTTAGATTATTTTCCCATTAAAACAAATACTACTTTTTTATACAACAAAGCTTTTGGTACCATTGCCGTGGACAATTGTGCATTGTTTGGTTTACTTTTTCCTTTTTGTAGCTTAGTTTTCATTTATGCATTTTGTATTCTTCATTGTAGTTCTGCTGCATTTATCTCACATCACTGACATGGAAGACAATATGAGGACCCATGGTATCCATGATGAGCAAGATGGAGAGCCTATCCTTGGAGACTTGAATAGGCGTGATGAAGTTATAGGCAACGGTCACATGGAAGCCAATCGCAATGGAAAGCAAAGAGGGAGACCCATGTTGGATTATTTTTTGCCACAACTCAGTAAGGATCGTGTACACATGATTAGACCCACCCCACTTTGAGGGAGGAAATTTTTTATTCTAATCCATGTGTTGCAATTAGTGGAAGCCCCCCCTTCCAAAGGCTCTCTACAGGAAGACCCTAACATCTATATCAAGAAGTTTGTGAGATTGTGTGGCACCTTTGATCTAGATAGGGTGAGTGAAGATGCCAAAAGAATAAGCTTGTTTCCCTTCTCTATTGCGGAATAAACTACCGAATAGTTGGAAGGCCTTAAGCTAACATCCATTCACTCATGGCAAACTTTGCATAAGGCTTGATCTGAAGATTTTTTTCTTCCTCAAAAGGCCTGTGCATTGAAAAATAAGTTGCTAACACTTAGGCAAGGTGAATAAAAGACCTTGGCAGAGGCTTGGATTCAATTTAAAAGGATAGTAAGTAAGTGCCCCGCCCAAGGCATTGACCAAGCACACCAACTCCACTTTTTCTATAATGGTCTAATGTCTTGTGACACCCGATTTTTTCCATGTATCAATTTTAATTTTAGGAATAGATTTGACAAAGTTAGTTTAATGGTCAATTAGGGGCAATTTAGTCATTTATTAGGATAATTGAGGTCACTTTAATCTTTTTAGAGGTTGTGGCAACGTGCGGGTTTTTCGGGAGTCGCCACCAATCGGTTTTCGCTCAGATCGATTGGACACCTAAAAATGGTCTGCGAGAATTCGAAGGTTCGAGAGTACGGTTATGTTAAAATAACTCTATTTTAACGCCCAAAATTGGTACCTTAGTTGATTTTAATTTTGTTTTGCTTGCTTTTGAATAGTTTCAATTAATTTTTAAACCAGAAATTTTAACTGAATCATCCAGATGTGAATTTTTAAATTGATACGGACTTCAAAATCTTGGTAATTAACTTGTATATTTTTATAATGAACTCGATATTTCCGAACCATGGATTCTATCGAATCACCCGGATACGGAGTTAAATAAAAACTTAGTCTTTATTTATTAAATAAATTAATTATTAATCCATATCATAAATTCTGCCGAATTATCCGAATATGGATTTTTATCTTGATACTTAATTTTATTCATTTAAAATTTTATATTTTTCCAAACCATGGATCCTATCGGACACCCGAATATGGAATTTAATTTAAATTTTAGTTTATTATTAGTTATTTAATTAATTATTAATTTTAGGTCATAATTTTTATTGGATTTTTGATGATTTTAAAATTAATGTTTTGTTTGGAAATTTTATTTTATTTTTTTTGATGAATGATTTTTTTTTAAAGAAAATTATCTAATCCATAGATTTAAATATATACTTAAAAAAATTGATTTTTTTTATTTGGAATCGTCTGGTTATGATTTTTTTTAATTTTTATTTCTAATAAAAGGAATAAAAGGTTAACTTTTTGTTATTTTAAAAGAAATAAAAAAAGATATGTATTCCAAATAATAAAGGATAGGGGATTTTTTGTAAAAACAAAATAAAATGGACTCTTGACTAGCCTTAGAAAAAATAAATAAGTGAAATAAGGTTAATCTTTCACATAAAAACTAACTCTTTTTTTTTTGGCTAAAAGTGAGTTAAGTTTAACCATCCACATAAAAAATAAAATTGCATAAAATAAATAAATGCATAAAAAATAAATAAATAAAGAAAAGTGGAGCTTTTAGCCATCCACTTAAAAAAAATAACACATGAAAATAAATAAATAAATAAAAGCACATGAAGTAAATAAAGGAAAATTAAAGGACAATAAATAAAAGAAATAAAAAAAAAAGTGGGGATTTTTGGCCATCCACTTAAAAAGTAGGAGGTATAACCTTCCATGGAAAAATAAATAACAAGAAAAAAAGAAATAAAAAAATAAACACTAAAAGTTAGCTGTTAATGGTCTATCTGCAAAAATAAGGAAAATTAGTGACTTAGTAAATGAAACGAAAATAATAAAAGGACTAAACTGAGGTAATACCCAAAAGGAGAAAAAACTGGATCGCGAATCGAGTCTTGGGGCAAAAAAACGGGTCGCGACGTTTTTTCTTCTTTTCCTCTCTCGTTCGACGGCAGGGACGGTGGCCTTGACGGCGTGACGAGGGGTGGCGACCTGGGACGCTACGGACGACGCGACGGTGAGGCAGGACGACAGTGGAGACGGCGGCCGGGAGGAGGAGCAGCTGGCGGAGGGAACGGACGGGGGTGACGGAGACGCGACGGGGAGGAAAGAAAAAAAAACGGACTACGAGGGTGAACGGCGACGACAAGGGAGGAGACGGCAAGGGCGGACGGCGGCGGCAGGGAAGGCGACGGCAAGGACTGACGGCAACGGCGGGGGCAACGGCGTAGGACGGGGAAGAAAAAAAAAGAATTGGACGGTAGTGGGAACGGGAGGTCAGACGGAGAGAGGGAGAAAATTTAGGTTTTCTGGGAAGAAAAAGGAGAGGCCCAGGGAGTAAGATACAGTTTTACCCTTTTCAAAGATGAGCTCTAATATTGATTGTTTTGGTGCTTTATTCACATATTTAGACCCCTATTTATAGGGAAAGGAGCATTGGATTCCTTTAATTAAAAATAATTTGAAATTTAATTAAAAACAGACTTTTATAAAATGACCGTTTTAGTCCTTTACGTCTCTTTGACTTTTGATATGTTCCTAAAACTTCTGATTGAGACAAATTTATCTTTTTCTGTCAATTTGGGCCAAAACCGTCTGTTTCGCCGAAAAATGACGCGAAAAACTACCAAATTTTCCTGGAATTCCCAGATTTTGTCATATTTTCCCAAACTTCCCAATTTTTTCATTTTTACCCCAAACTTTTCATTTTTGTTAATTTTTTTCAAAATCTTCTTTTATATTTTATACATACACATAGATATATATATTATTTTTAACTAACCCTATAAAACAAAATGCCCCCATAAGCTATCTAATTTAATTTTTTTCTTAAAATTTTCTTTTTCTTCTCTTTTTTTTAATAATAATAATAATAATTAATTAAAATTTTTTAAGGGTCCGACGAAATTGGGTGTTAACAGCTGCCCCCCTTTGCATGCTTCATAGGATAGCTTCATGGGACATGACGCATGCAAAGTCGTTACCAAATTTTGTCCGACCTTAGCTAGGCATTGAGAACCTTCTCGCTGCCTAAACCCTGAGGAGAAAAACCTTTTTCTCCTCCTTTTTGAGGTTAAGGAACCTTCCTTAGAACCTCTACGATAGGAAGGCTGCTATCGTTGAAGAAAAATTGATTGATTGATAGTTTGAGGATAAGGAACTCTCCTTAGAACCTCTACGATAGGAACCCTCCTATCGTTGAAGAAAAATTGATTGATTGATTCAGTTTGAGATTAAGGAACTTTCCTTAGAACCTCTACGATAGGAACCTTACTATCATTGAAGAAAAGTTGATTGATTGATTTTGAGGTTAAGGAACCTTCCTTAGAACCTCAACGATAGGAACCTTCCTATCGTTGAATAAAAGTTGATTGATTGATTTTGAGGTTAAAGATCCTATCTTAAGACCTCTACGATAGAAACATTCCTATCGTTGAAGAAAAATTGATTGATTTTGAGGTTAAGGGTCCTACCTTAGAACCTCTACGATAGGAACCTTCCTATCGTTGAAGAAAAATTGATTAATTGATTTTAAGATTAAGGGCCCTACCTTACAACCTCTACGATAGGAACATTTCTATCGTTGAAGAAAAATTGATTGATTGATTTTGAGGTTAAGGAACATTCCTTAGAACCTCTACGATAGGAACTCTCCTTTCGTTGAAGAAAAATTGATTGATTGGTTTTGAAGTTAAGGGACCTACCTTAGAACCTCTACGATAGGAACCTTCCTATCGTTGAAGAAAAATTGATTGATTTTAAGGTTAAGGGTCCTACCTTAGAACCTCTATGATAGGAACCTTCCTATCATTGAAGAAAAATTGATTGATTGATTTTGAAGTTAAGGGCCCTACCTTAGAACCTCTACGTTCCTATCGTTGAAGAAAAATTGATTGATTGATTTTGAGGTTAAGAAACCTTCCTTAGAACCTCTACGATAGGAACCTTCCTATCGTTGAAGAAAAATTGATTGATTTTGAGGTTAAGGGTCCTACCTTAGAACCTCTACGATAGGAACCTTCCTATCATTGAAGAAAAATTGATTGATTGATTTTCAGGTTAAAGAACCTTCCTTAGAACCTCTACGATAGGAACTTTCCTATTGTTGAAGAAAAATTGATTGATTGGTTTTGAGGTTAAGGGTCCTACCTCAGAACCTCTACGATAGGAACCTTCCTATCGTTGAAGAAAAATTGATTGATTGATTTTGAGGTTAAGGAACCTTCCTTAGAACCTCTACGATAGGAACCTTCCTATCGTTGAAGAAAAATTGATTGATTTTGAGGTTAAGGATCCTACCGTAGAACCTCTACGATAGGAACCTTCCTATCGTTGAAGAAAAATTGATTGATTAATTTTGAGGTTAAGGGCCCTACCTTAGAACCTCTACGATAGGAACCTTCCTATCATTGAAAAAAAATTGATTGATTGATTTTGAGGTTAATGAACCTTCCTTAGAACCTCTACGATAGGAACCTTCCTATCGTTGAAGAAAAATTGATTGATTGATTTTGAGGTTAAGGGTCATACCTTAGAACCTCTACGATAGGAACCTTCCTATCGTTGAAGAAAAATTGATTGATTGATTTTGAGGTTAAGAGCCCTACCTTAGAACCTCTACGATAGGAACCTTCCTATTGTTGAAAAAAAAATTGATTGATTGTGAGGTTAAGGGTCCTACCTTAAAACCTCTATGATAGGAACCTTCCTATCGTTGAAGAAAAATTGATTGATTTTGAGGTTAAGGGTCCTACCTTAGAACCTCTAGGATAGGAACTTTCCTATCGTTGAAGAAAAATTGATTGTGGAGAAAAACTCTTTTCTCCTTTTTGAGTATCTCAAGCAAAATTTGCATGGAGGCAATTGAAGTTAGAATGATTTCTTTGGAAGTGTGAATTTTCATAATAGGCGAATGCAAAAATTTAAACATTCACGAAATGAGTGAATCTTGGTGATGAGAAATAAAGCTAACAAATTATATAAGGGAACGAATGTTTGGAATCAATATCCAAGGTTTCATCTAATATTTCCTTCAGAAAATATAGATTCCCTTGAAAGATATGTCATCCAAATAAGGTTGAAGCTTAGCTACCCCAAAATGTCATGACTAGTGGACCTAATAAGATGCGTCTCAGGAGCAAAAAATTACTCCTTACTCAGTCATTCCAAACTAAAGGCTTTGTCCTATGGTTTTAATATCAGCATGAACAAAACTATCTAACAAATTGAAGAAGAAAGAAGAAATTCCCTGAAAATAAAGGCTGAAACACGAAAAAAAAATGCTGATAATAAAACTAAAGGACAAGAAGAACAGATCAGATCGCTTCTTCTTCGACAATGCTTCAACAGGCCGGGCAAAGGACAATTATGGGATTGAACTAGTCAGGAAAGACTGTCGTGTCCAGTCTATCTGAATCATTGCTGGATCTGGTTCAGGAGCAAAAGCTTGCATTTTATCTAGCAATTCTTCAGTAGTTGTTGTGGATATTATGATTCGTCGTGCCACTCTTGATATGAAATTCTTCTGCACAGCGTAATCCATAAAAGATATCAGACCTGTAAAGAAATTGTTAACATTCAACAACCCAATGGGTTTCTTGTGCAAATTAAGTTGGGCCATGGAAGCAATTTGGAAGATTTCTCCCAACGTGCCAAAACCACCTGGTAAAGCAATAAAAGCATCAGTATTTAAAAGCATTTGTAACACACGCTCTTGCAAATTTTTAACCACTAATTCTTCTCCAATCGTGCCCCTAGAAACAAATTTCAAAGGTCCAGGGATAATGCCCAAAACTTGGCTTCCATATAGAGATGCTGCTGATGCTACACCTCTCATTAATCCGACACTACCTCCTCTATAAACTAAGTGTATTTTTCGCTCAGCTAATACTCTACCCAAATGGTTAGCTGCCTTCAAATACTCTTCATCTTTTCCAGGAAAAGCCCCAGAAAATACACAAATACTTCGGGATTTACGAGTTGAGGTTTTCTCCATTCCTATCCTTAACCTTGTGAGAAATGAAGAAAAGAGAATGTATTTATAGAGGTAAAAGGATAATGCAATAATCACATCTATAAGAGTAGGTACATTATTGTCGGAAGAGAAGGAAAATTTTCAAAAGGGACAGCTAGCATATACAGTAGCCATGACTGTGACTCACGTCAGGAATAGGTACATTATTGTCAGAAGAGAAGGAAAATTTCTAAAATGATAGCTAGCATGTACAGTAGTCGTGACTTTGGTTCACGTCTTCCACCGGTTTTACATCTAGTAACGGCTTCAATGCCTTCTATGAATTAGGGATTTGCTCCCCCTCCAATTTTCTTACAAACTGGCAAATAGGGTCATTTAAAGTCAGATTCCCAAGGCTGTAACGATCTCGTTCTTTTTGAAAAGTTATCCATAAACTGATAATTTCCCATTACACTATTCCACAAGAATGCGTTTCAAGAGTCAATAGGATATCATCCAAAGATTCCTTACGCAGGCCATTCTTAATGAACTTTATTCTATCTTCACGATTTCTGGTGATCATTCCTAAAGAATGACATTTACTATCGCAGTTCCAACGTCCACATTTTTGACAGACGCATAGCCTCTTTGCTCTATGCTTCTTGGCATAAGTGCTTTTACCTAAGCCGGGCAAACGGGGCATAAATGTATCTGGAACTTCACCAGCCAAACAGACCTTTGCTTCAATTAACCACCGCACATTATTAGGAATGCCTTTGTGCATAAATACTCTGATTCTTTCACATCTAACTTGGTAAATCTTTTTAAGAACATTTATTGGGAGGGAAGGAAAATACTTTCGCAGGGCAGAAAGAGAAGAATCCATTGACGAGAGAAGAAGAGGAGGAAATCAGTTATTGTAAGAAACTGAAATAACCGACTATGAGAGTCACGAAGTACCGTATCCGCTACTTAACCATATTTATAACGATGAAAGGATAACGTGTTTATTACACTTATAGGAGCAAGTACATTATTGTTAAAAGAAAAGGTAAATTTTCTAAAAATGACAGCTTGTATGTACAGTAATTGTGACTGAGGCTCACATCTTCCACTGGTTTTACGTTCAGTAACGGCTTCAACGCCTTCTATGAGTTGGGGATTTGCTTCCCATCCAGTTTTCTTACAAACTGGCAAATAGGGTCTTTTAAAGTCAGATTCCCAAGACTGTAACGGTCTCGTTCTTTATGGTAAGTCCTCCATAAATCGATAATTTCACATTGCACTATTCCACAAGAATGCGTTTCAAGAGTCCCTCGGATATCCTCCAGAGATTCCTTACGCAGGCCACTCTTAATGAATTTTCTTTTATCTTCGCGATTTTTGGAGATGAATCCTAAAAAGCGACATTTAGTATTGCAATTCCATCGTCCGCATTTATGACAGACACCTAGCCTCTTTGCTCTTCGCTTTTTGGCATAAGGGTTTTTACCTAAGCCGGGCATACGGGGCATAAATGCATCTGAAACTTCACCAGCCGAACGGACCTTAGCTTCAATTAACCACTGCATATTGTCAGGAATGCCTTTGCATATAAAAACTCTGATTCTTTCATATCTAGCTTGGTAGATCTTTTTAAGAACATTTATTGGGAGAAAAGGAAAGTACTTTCTCTGGGTGGAAAGAGTAGAATCCATTGATGATAAGAGAATTTGAGAGAAGAGAGAAAGAAATCAGTTATTATAAGAAACTGAAATAACCAACTATGAGAGCCACGGAGTACCGTATCCGCTACTTAACCGGAAAGAAGAACACGCATTTGTAGCGATTACAGGAGCAAGTACATTATTGTCAAAGAAAAGGTAAACTTTCCAAATATGACAAATTATATGTACAGTAATTGTGATTGTGGCTCACATCTTCCACTAGTTTTACGTTCAGTAACGGCTTTCAACGCCTTCTATGAGTCAGGGATTTGCTTCCCATCCAGTTTTCTTACAAACTGGCAAATAGGGTCTTTTAAAGTCAGATTCCCGGGACTATAACGCTCTCGTTCTTCGTGAAAAATATTCCATAAACCAAGAAGTTCGCGTTGCACTGATCCACAAGAATGCGTCTCAAGACTCAATCGGATATCATCCAATGAATCCTTACTTAGGCCATTCTTGATGAATCGTATTTTATCTTCCTGATTATCGGAGATCATTCCTAAAGAACGACATTTAGTATTACAAGTCCATCCACCACATTTATGACAGACTTGTAACCTTTTCGCTCTTCATTTTTTGGCATAAGAGCTTTTACCTATGCCATGCATGTGAGACACAAATGCATCTGGGAGTTCACCTGCCAGACGAACCTTAGCTTCAATTAACCATTGTGCATCAAAACTCTTAATCGTTCACAGCGAACTTAGTAAATCTTTTTAAGAATGTTCATTGGGAGAGAAGGAAAGTGTTTTCACAAGGCAGAAAGAGTAGGATCCATTTTCTAGAAGGAAATAAAAGAAAGAAAGGAGGAAGGAATCAGTTATTATGGGCAACTAAGACAACCGACTTGAGAGTCACGGAGTACTGTATCCGCGACTTAACTGGAAAAATGGAGCCTATTTTTTTTTACAATATTTTGATGCCATAGATATCTCTTATCTTTAATATTCCGTCGAGCTGACGTCGATCCTATTCTTATGGGTGAAGCCTCGATTATCGAATCCATTTGCCAGCTTTTGACAAATTGTCAACGACAATATTTCATAATGTATACCTTATCCTTGACCATGGCTATCTCTTATCTTTGATATTTGAGGTGACATCGGTTCTGTCCTTATGGGTGTAGGTTCGATTATCGAATCCATTGTCAGCTTTTAACAAATTGTGAACGACAATATTTTTAACGTATACCTTATCCTTGACCATAATGTTGAATTCTTAACGCAGTTTGATTTAGCGGATTAGCTGTGCATCCAGTGATAGACTGGAATGGAATGAAGTAGTTGAAATATCAATCATGCCGCAGATATGTTTTCAGTTTGATCCCTGTCATGTAAAAGCCATGCATGCATGACGTGAAATGCATGAATGGAAAGCATGTATAACTAATGGCTCTCATTTTTTGTTTTTGTTTTTGTTTGTTTTTTTTTTTTTTGCATGGATCTAGTTCTTCATGTCTTTGCTTTACTGGATCCTTTTTGTGATTGGCTTCTCAGACTACCATTGAACCTCTTTATGCTTTTCAGCTGTTGTCCATTGCCTCAAAACTCAATTCTTTTCAAAAGCCCCTTCAAAGAAGTTTTTCTTGACTTGTTCCTGAATTTTGGTGTCAACTTCTTTAATTTTGGCCCGCTTTATACTTTATATCTATTTGGATACTCATCCCTTGTCATGGATTTCATACCATCGAAGGCTTAACTTTCAGTGTCTCTTTGCCCCTTTTCTTGTGGCCGTGTCGACACTTACTTATCTCCGTGTTATAGTCTAAATGATTGCTCTTCCTTAAACTCAGGTTCTGATCCATAAGACTTGCCCCTTGTCTATCGAGCTTCTTCGTTGGCAGTACTCTTCTTACGCTTCGTAGATACTACTTTGCCCCCCTAAATATGGTGTTTATGTGGATAAAAGGAATAATCTCGCCTTTGATTTAAAAGAAGATCGAGCATTTCTAGACCTTTGTGATGGCCCTCAATCGTGAATTTCTTTTACAAGAACCACATCTTCTTAAAGAAAGTCTCAAGCTATCTCCTCACTTTTAAGTCTACACACATTAACGAATAATGGTTTGGCCTTAAAGAAAAACTTTCATCAATTTGCAAAGCTTGACAAAGTAACTTACGGTCTTTGTTTTTAATTAAAATATCCTGTTATTCTTCCCCTTTCCAACTCGAAGACATAAACTGTACAAGGCAATAAGGTAGAAACATGATTCATAATGATAGTCTTTTAGCTAAATGAGGATGATATCAAGAGGTAAATGTTAGGTCTGAGGAAAGTTAAGTTTGAGTGGTGTGAAAGAAGGGTCTTTTAATACTACTCGTGAACAGATCTGATTACGGTGACAAACTTAATAGTGATGACTTCAAACTTGCCACCTTTTCCAGAAAGTTAGACCTCATCTGTTGCCCCCCAACTATCGTAATCTTTATGTACGCTTGGTTTGAGGGTTGATTTTGTCTTCTAAACCGCCTTTGCAAGTTTTCAGTCTAGAATCCATAGTTCACTTTTTCTTCTTTTCTTTCTTTTGCTTTAACTTGAGCTCATTTTCTTTTCATCTTTTTTTTCTTTTTTTCTTTTTTAAGTTGAGCTCTTTTTTTTTTTTTGCTTTCTTTTTGGTGGGCTATGATTATGACATGCTTGATAGTCCTCTTGAAGTGAGATGGCTCAAGTGGCCTTACTTGCTCATGCTTGCTCTCAATCCTTTTTTTGGTTTTGAATTTTCCCTTGTTGCCATTTGATGAAAGGGATGAACTTCTTTCCTTTTTTGGAGTTTGTGTCGCGGAGAACCGAGAACCTTTTCTTGTGTTAAGCATTCATGAGAATTGGGAGGTCATCAAAGCCATTTAATATGAGAGCTACCTTCTTTGGAAGCTAACCCAAGACTTCTTGCAAGGATGTTGATAACCACTGCGAATTTCCTTTTGAGAGTTGAGGTGCAACATTTGAAATCCTTCTTACTAGATTTGGCAGTACTTTCAAGATCACTACTATCAAATCTCCCTTAACTTTCGTTTTTACCCATGAGTAGCATCGTTTATAAAGTAAAGTGTGATGGCAATAATGGATAGTGTAATGGCAAAGAGTGAGAAGTAAAAAAAAATGAAATTTTTGGTAAAAAGTGGTAGAATGCACACGTTACATCTTTTTGTTAGACAACAAAAAGAATACCAGGTGTCCATTTAACAAAGACTACACCCTAGATTCTAGACTAAATCTAGGAGATTTTTACTATTAAATTACTTTGGCAAGCTCTCAAAGATACAAGTTTACTCAAAGGATTCCCTGTCATTCAAAAGTGTGTGCAAACTGTTAGGTCGGATCTGACTTGGAGCCCTTCCAAAATCAATGTAATTCCAGCTCAAAATCTTCACTTTCAATTACCAATCACATCGGGATCTAGTAATTTAGAATCGATCAACTGTCGAACCTTGAGTTTTAGTACCACACAATTTTCAGTTGAATGCCCAATTGAGCCTATATGGTAATCAAATTTGGCATTTGGGTCATACCAACTTGGAAGAGGAGGCCATTTGATCTTTGCTACCGTTGGTATTGGTGATAGCAGGATTGTAGATTGTGGAAATTGAATCAACTTGAGTAGCTTTCTTCCCATGAGTGGTATGTGGTACTGATAAGGGAGCCTTGAAGATTACAGTCTCAATAGGATATCCTTTCACTTGTAACGTGAGTGGTATTGGACCATAGGACTTGGAGATGATGTTTTGGATAACTCCGCTTCTTTCATTGAAACATCCTCCAATTGGAGAATCGACTAGCTTTCCTGTTTTGATTCCAAATTCGATCTTTTCTCCAAATAATACCATATTTGAAAAGCTAGTTGAAGTGTTCCCAACTAGTTTTTCATAAAATCGTCTATTTAGTGTTTGGATAAACAGGGTGATAAGTTCTCTTTCTATCATAGGTGGTTGAACTTGTGCGGCTAAGTCTCTCCACCTTTGTGCGTACTCCTTAAAGGTTTCTTGTTCCTTCTTCTCGATATTCTGGAAAGTTTGGCGATCCGGGGCTAAGTCCATAACATGCTTGTAGTTATTGATGAAAGCCTAAGTGAGGTCATTCCATGTTTTGATGTTTCTTGGACCTTGACTTAGATACCATTGTAGTGTTGACTTTGTAAGACTTTCTTGAAAAAGTGCTATCCACACCTTCTCGTCTTTTGTGAGTGGTTGTATTTTTCTTAGAAATAGTGTAATATGAGTGATGGGGCAACTTGTTCCATCATATTTCACAAAGTCTGGCACCTTAAAGTCTGAGAGAATCACAACATCTGGCACCAAGCAAAGATCATCCACTGACAAAGATCCAAATAAAGTGCCACTTTCAATGGCCCCAAGTCTCTTCTCTATGGTCTCGAGTTTTTTAGTATCATCTTCTTCATTAAACAGCGGCTTTTTTTCTTCAAAAATTGGATTGTGCCTTAGATGAATGTTATCAGATGGGCCTGAGTCATGAAAGAGCTTTTCTTGGATTGAGACCCGTTGTTGAGTGAATCCGGGAGGATAGGTCGGATCTTGCGGGTCTTTAATGGGGGCTTGGGTTGTTTTCCCCTTGATTAGCTCCATTAATTGTTTCATTTGTTCGGCCATGCTTTCTATCTTGGACTCAATATCTGTGAGACGTCCTTCAATTTACTCTGCCATTAGTCTTGTTTGGAGCCGAGTTGAATATCGATGTTGAGTGCCAATTTTACCTTTTTAAAGTGAGATTCATTTTATTAGACTTTACATGTATGTGATTGATGTAATGCATGCTTGCAATACGAAATGAGATTATGTTTTTATCCGACTTTAATATGCACGTGATTGATGTAATGGATGCATGCAATACAAAATGAGATTATGTTTTTATCAGACTTCATATGCATGTGATTGATGTAATGGATGCATGCAATACAAAATGAGATTATGTTTTTATCAGACTTTATATGCATGTGATTGATGTAATGGATGCATGCAATATAAAATGAGATTATGTTTTTATCAGACTTTATATGCACGTGATTGATGTAATGGATGCATGCAATGAGATTATGTTTTTATCAGACTTTATATGTATGTGATTGATGTAATGCATGCATGCGATGAGTGAGTTTGATTATCCACTATCGTGGAACTTCAAGACTTCTAGTTGTCATTAGAAAGACCAAAAAGTTATTACAGTTTGATGCGTGGTTTTGATGCATGAAGAAAAATTGCACAAAATAGAAGTACAACAAAAGAAAAACAAGGTTAGTAACAAGTTAAATATCAATTAATAACTCATGAGCTATTATGAGAAAAGAAGTCAGAGCCATAAATATAAAACACGAAGAAAACAAAAGGTAAGGCAACAAAATGGCATAACAATGACATGCTTATGGCGTTGGTAAATGATAGGAATTATATGGTCAGTTCTATGGTTAAGTGGGGAGTTCTATATGCATAAGGTGGCTTATCAAAAAGGCCAAGGGTAGTTCCCGAATCCCATCACTAAATTATAGTGACAGCCCAATTCCTTACCCACGAGGGTTTATGTAAGGAAAGGATTAATTCGGGTCGTAGCTTTTCGTGGGCCCATGCAGAGACTATCCGTCTCAGGAGGCAATACACTACTTTGCTACTTGAAACCGGTGAAGGCTTGGAGACCATGGTCTCACAAGGACAACAACACCAATTCCGCTTTGAAAGAACGTGTTCAATTTGAGGAAGCTCGGGTATAGAGCTTCATGTCGTGAATGCATAATGCATGTTTACAATAAGTAAATATAGCACATGAATCCACATAAAAATAAGCAAAGCAGAACAAAAAAAATCAACTTTTAGGCTTGACTCACTAACTCAGATGTCCCCAGTGGAGTCGCCAAGCTGTGGCAACGTGGGGGTTTTTGGGAGTCGCCACCAATCGGTTTCGCTCTAGGTCGATTGGACACCTAAAAATGGTCTACGAGAGTTCAAGGGTTTGGGAGTACGGTTACGTTAAAATAACTCTATTTTAACGCCCAAAATTGGTACCTTAGTTGATTTCAATTTTATTTTGCTTGCTTTTGAATAATTTCAGTTAATTTTCAAATCAGAAATTTTAACTGAATCATCCAGATATTGATTTTTAAATTAATATAGACTTCTAAATCTTGGTAATTAATTCTTATAATTTTTTTAATAATAAATTTAATATTTCCGAACCATGGATTCTATCGAATCACTCGGATATGGAATTTAATGAAATTTAGTTTTTATTTATTAAATGTTTTAATTAATTATTAATCCATATCATAAATTCTATCGAATTATCCGAATATGGATTTTTTTAATCTTGGTACTTAATTTTTATTCATTTTTATTAAAAATTTATATTTTTTCCAAACCATGGATTTTATCGGAATCACCCGGATATGGAATTTAAAATTTAAATTTTAATTTATTATTAATTATTTAATTAATTATTAATTTTTGTCATAAATTTTTATTATCCGAATTATGGATTTTTAATGATCTTAATATTAATTTTTTTTATTATTTTTAAATTTTATTTTATTTTTCATTTTTTGAAAGATTTTTTTTTAAGTAATTATCTAATCCATAGATTTAAAAATATACTTATTTAAAAAATTGATTGATTTTTTTATTTGGAATCGTCTGGTTATGATTTTTTTTAATTTTTATTTCTAATAAAAGGAATAAAAGGTTAACTTTTTGTTATTTTAAAAGAAATAAAAAAATATATGTATTCCAAATAATAAAGGATATGGGCTTTGTTGTAAAAACAAAATAAAATGGACTCTTGACTAGCCTTAAAAAAAAAAATAAGTGAAATAAGGTTAATCTTTCACATAAAAACTAACTTTTTTTTTTTTTTTTGCTAAAAGTGAAATAAGTGAAATAAGTTTAACCATCCACATAAAAAATAAAATTGCATAAAATAAATAAATGCATAAAAAATAAATAAATAAAGAAAAGTGGAGCTTTTAGCCATCCACTTAAAAAAAATAACACATGAAAATAAATAAATAAAGAAAAGCACATGAAGTAAATAAAGGAAAATTAAAGGACAATAAATAAAAGAAATAAAAAAAAAGTGGGGTTTTTTGGCCATCCACTTAAAAAGTAGGATGTATAACCTTCCATGGAAAAATAAATAACAAGAAAAAAAGAAATAAAAAAATAAACACCAAAAGTTAGCTGTTAGTGCTCTATCTGCAAAAATAAGAAAAATTAGTGACTTAGTAAATGAAACAAAAATAAGAAAAGGACTAAACTGAGGTAATACCCAAAAGGAGAAAAAACTGGGTCGCGAATCGGGTCTTGGGGCAAAAAAACGGGTCGCGACGGTTTTTCTTCTTTTCCTCTCTCGTTCGACGGCAGGGACGGTGGCCTTGACCGCGTGACGAGGGGCGGCGACCTGGGACGCTACGGACGACGCGACGGTGAGGCAGGACGACAGTGGAGATGGCGGCTGGGAGGAGGAGCAGCTGGCGGAGGGAACAGACGGGGGTGACGGAGACGCGACGGGGAGGAAAGAAAAAAAACAACGGACTACGAGGGTGAACGGCGACGACGAGGGAGGAGACGGCAAGGGCGGACGGCGGCGGCAGGGAAGGCGACGGCAAGGACGGACGGCGACGGCGGGGGCAACGGCGAAGGACGGGGAAGAAAAGAAAAGAATTGGACGGAAGTGGGAACGGGAGGTCAGACGGAGAGAGGGAGAAAATTTAGGTTTTCTGGGAAGAAGAAGGAGAGGTCCAGGGACTAAGCTACAGTTTTACCTTTTTGAAGAGGAGCTCTAATCTTGATTTTTTTGGTGCTTTGTTCACAGATTTCGACCCCTATTTATAGAGGAAGGAGCATTGGATTCCGTTAATTAAAAATAATTTGAAATTTAATTAAAAATAGACTTATCTCTTAATTTGGTAAAAGTATAGTTTTAGTCCCTTATGTCTCTTTGACTTCTGATATGTTCCTGAAACTTCTGATTGAGATAAATTTGTCTTTTTCTGTCAATTTGGGCCAAAACCGTCTGTTTGGCTGAAAAATGACGCAAAAAACTACCAAATTTTCCTGGAATTCCCAGATTTTGTCATATTTTCCCAACCTTCTCAATTTGTTTCATTTTCACCCCAAACGTTTCATTTTTGTTAATTTTTTTCAAAATTTTCTTTTATATTTTATACATACACATAGATATATATATTATTTTTAACTAACCCTATAAAACAAAATTCCCCCATAAGCTATCTAATTTAATTTTTTTCTTAAATTTTTCTTTTTCTTCTCTTTTTTTTAATAATAATAATAATTAATTAAAATTTTTAAGGGTCCGACGAAATTGGGTGTCAACAGAGGTTAAGTAGTAGATAGGATCAAATACATTTAGATTATTTTATTATTTCATATTATAAATTCTTAGAAATTTAGAATCGTTAATTAGGGTCAAAATAGGAATTAACTTAGTTTAGGTACTAATTTGATGTCCTAAAGGTCTTTGGGATTAGTTTAGGTAAAAAGAAAAAGTTTAGGTATAAATTGAGGGTTTTTAGAAAGTTCTAGTCAAAATTAGAAATTTTGGGGAAATTTTGTCAACTCGAGAGAGCTTGACGCAAATCCTGCAATTTTAAGAAAGTCTAGGAAAAATCTACAAATTTTTTAAGTTTTGGGCTAATTTGATAAATCTATAAAATACTGGGTTAAATTGAAGTTTCACATAAATTTGGCACCAGAATATTAGCTTGAAAGTTTTTTTGGACTTAAACTGGTAGTTTGGCCAAATTATATTCTAAGAGACTTAAATCTTTTCAAATTTGATTTGGATGAGGCTTAATCACTTCTAATCACAACTACAAATCCTCTACCATAAATAGGGGACACCATTTAGGAGAAAAATAGAGAGAGAAAGCTTAAAAAAAGTTATAGAAGCATAAGCACTTTTTTAGAAAAGGGAAAATCACGCCATAATGAATGTTCTTTGTTCCATTCTTTTAAAATCACACACCATAAGAAAATTTAAAATGTAATAAAATTAATAATAATAACACATACCATAATGCAGTTTACCTTTTTTTTTTTTTTTTGTATATTGCATAGTTGACAAAACGAATTTAATTGACTCAACCAAAAAGCACAATTTGGTCTTTAATTTTCCAGCCTACTTTCCACATATTATTCACCACAATTTTGCCTAATTATTCAGCCATATAAGTTCCTCAAATGGTTGCTTGTCTTGCTTGCACCACATGTTACTTACATAGGCCATTTGGCACCATAGTGCACCCGGTTGTGCATGCTTGTCTTCATTGACTTTCTTAATAAATTTTACTATATTTTCAAGCCCATTTGGCCTCCATTTAACTTAAATGTTCAAGTCATACTCGTGTGCATGGAGTATTGCCACCTTAACACAATTCATGTGCATGCATACATACATAAGCACACTATTACTTGTAGTGTGACTTCCTTTATACTTGAGTGGTTTTTGTCCACTTGCATTGTCTTCAATAACATTTTTTGTCTTTTCCATGAGTTTTGAATTCACATTATGCATAGCCCTTGACCTATGCCATTCACGGGCATGATACTTCTTCCCTCTTAAAAAATTTGGTCCTCCAAATTTTCAAGTAACTTTGGAAATAGTTTTGGGTATCTCTTAAGCATTTCAGCTTCAATTTCCCACATTGCTTCTTGCTCTATATGGTGAGTCCATTAGAATTTTTCCATTCATACCCACTTGCTTCTTAGTTTCCTTGTGTTTCTAGCTAGGACGTTTATGGGTTCCTCATTATAAGTAAGATTAAGAGCCACTGGAATGCTAAAAGCTGGTATTATTTGACTTGGGTTAAATAAGTACCATTTCAGCATGCCACCCTAAATAGGCTTAACAAATCCCAATTCATCGCTAGAACTTGTCAATAATAGCTCAGTTTTAAAAGCTATCTCTAACCCAAGGTCAAAGATCAGGTCGACTATTTAATTGTGTAAATTTCTACTATATGTTCTAGCATATTCTCTGCGTAGCGAAAATGTACAATCATTCACCCATTCTTATAAACCTTTGGCTTGCTAACATAGTGGTTACCCCCGCTATTAACCAAAACAAACCTGGAACACCAAGGTTCCATCACTATTAACAGTTACAACATACATATTCTTGAATTCACTTTTACAACATTTAGTCTATTGACTAGTTTTCATATAACATACAACTTAATGACTTTGAGTTCACAATATACAGCCTTTAGACCTGAACTCTGAAACCTTATAGCCATTGATGTTAATTCACCATACATAGCTTGATAGCCTGAACCAATAGCATATACAGCCTTTGGCCTATTTATCATATTATTTACACCCATTGGCCTATATATTAAATTTTGATATGCCGCTGGGATCTTTGCTTCCTCTCTCTCCATTTGTATCAAGTCCTAGATGAAACCATAGCTCTAATACCACCTTGTCATGTCCCAAATTGCCATAAGCCTATGCATTCATAGCATTCCAATTTAATTATAAATTTCTGTGTAGCTATTGTGCAGATTGGCAATTTGAAACATAAAAAATACAAAATATGGTCAGGTACATTACATGACCTTGGACTCAAAAGTCCAGAATCCAGGACTTGGTCTTTAAAACCCCATTTGAGGGAAAGACTATTTCTTCTGCTTCAGCATAGTAAGACCGCAGTAACAACCCCTTTTATCTACAAAATGGTAACCATCATGGGGGTTTCTAATGAAGCTCAGTAAGAGACGTCATGAACTATAAATTCTAATTTCAGTTTAACAGCAATAATTACCTCAGCTTAGGGCTTAATACCTACAACAAAAATTTAAACTAGACAGATAAAATACACAACAATAATGTTACAAGTACAATCACAAAATTAGAATACCAAACAATCAATAATGCAATCCAAAACATTCAATTCAAACAGACAAAAAAAAAATTAAGCAAGCACAACCAGAATGCAATGCATGGCATGAATGCATAATTACAAAAAAATAAAAGTAAACCATACAACCTCTTTGGGCCTAATCCTTTTCTGTCTCAACAAACCTTACCTCACATAGACCTCAAACCATATTAGATAGAGAAAGACCAATCACATATTGGCCCACATAATGTTTCAAGAAAACACTGGTCTCTAAGATTACTTGCATTCTTGATTCTTGCAGTGAATCGAGACTACAGGCATATAGCCTTATTGGTACCATAAATATAAGATCTCACCCAAATACTTCAACAACAAACAGAAAATCAACAACCTTTTGGTCTAACTCCTGTTCTTATTAACCCAACAACTTCCCATCATCAGCAACAGTGGAAATCTAGCATTATAGCTTTAAACAGAATTAGACTTGCAAGTTGCAGGATTGTCCCTTACCAATTGCAAGAAAATGGCAGCTTATTGCCTCTCAAGCTTCGGCCAAACCAACTTCCTTGTGCTCCAAGTCTTTCAAGCTTAACCACCTTAGTTTTTTTTACTTTAATTTCCTTTTAGGTTTCTACCATATTTCTAGAAGATGTAATGCCCTTATGTCTACGGTTTTAACCCCCTTTTTATGAAGCATAGAAGCTGCCAAGCACTTGCCAAAAGGTTGCCAAACAATTTCCAAGAAATTGCCAAAAGGCAACCTGTTATGACTTGTTACTTTAGTATGGGTTTTTCCCTCATTTTGCTTGGAATTTATTGCAATTTCCAGCAGATTTTGAGCCCTTATTTTCCACAATTTGATGACTAAAAAGGCTGCTCCGAAATTACCTTGGGCAACGGGTTGGAAATTTTGGTAACCGACTGTTGTCCTAGACTTGCTTTAGCCTTGTTTTTCTTTCTTTCTTTATGTAACCACCGAAATTTCTTAACAGAATTTATGGCGTTTATTTTCAGCTTCTAGAACCTCATGTAAGTGCCAAGAATTTGCTAAGAATTTGCTCAAAAATGGGCTTACACAGCCGGTTATATTTAGAAGATTTAAGGTTGACTTTAGCTTTGATTTGGTCATTGTTTCTTGTCTTTTTTCTTCTTGACTATAATTCCAAAATTGAAATGCTAATTTCGTGGTTACTTTCAGCCCTCATTTGTCCAGAATTTCGGTCATGTTAGTTCAGAATTTCGGCTCTTGAAACCCCACAAAATGCTTGCAACACAAGCTCCACTTAAACCAAGTTTTTCCACATTTGGTCTTTGATTTTTGCCTTGGTTTTTCTCATGCTTTTCTTCTTTGACCTTGAGTTCAACTTTACAACCTACTTTCTATGTATTATTCAGCACAATTTTGCCTAATTATTCAGCCGTATAGGGTCCTCAAATGGTTGCTTGCCTTGCTTGCACCACAAGTTACTTATGTAGGCCATTTGACATCATAATGCACCTAATTGTACACCCTTGTCTTCATTGACTTTATTAATAAATTTTACTATATTTTTCAGCCCATTTGACCTCCATTTAACTTAATTGTTCAAGTCAAACTCGTGTGCACGGAGCATTGCCACCTTTAACACAATGCATCTGAATGCACACACACATAAACACACTGTTACTTGTAGTGTATCTTCCTTTATACTCAAGTGATTTTTTTCTACTTGCATTATCTTTAATAACATTTTTCTCTCATTTTCATGAGTTTTTAATTCACATTATGCACAACCCTCGGCCTATGCCATTCACGAGCATGACATGTCCCCTAAAAGTTTAAAAATCTACACTTACTCCTTTGTTTTTTTAACACCATCATTCAAAATTACCGTAAACTACCTTCATGAGTTTTTAATTCACATTATGCACAGCCCTCGGCCTATGCCATTCACAAGCATGACATGTCCCCTAAAAGTTTAAAAATCTACACTTACTCCTTTGTTTTTTTAACACCATCATTCAAAATTACCGTAAACTACCTTAAATTTAATTTGGTTTATAATTATACACAAAACTTTAGAAACTACAATTTTCCAAGATTGTCCTTCCACTCCTCATTTCTCCACTTCCATTCATCTTCACCCCTCCTTGCCTCTTTATGCAACTTCTCTTTTTACTCTGATAGTTGCTCCTCCGACTCCCTCACTAGCACTCCTCAGGCCTTCAACGGTGACTTTGTGGTTGCTGCATTAAGACTTGCTCAAACTAAGGCCACTAACTTGGGGTCATGGCTGAATCCACGTATGCTCCTATGGGGTCTATGGACCCTACTAATTTTTTTAATTTTTTAAGAAAATATTAAATCATTTTTATGTGGACACCACTAAAATCTAAAAAATGAATCCAATAATTTAAAAAAATGAGTAAAATAAAAAAAAAGATAAACTATTAAAAAAATTAAAACTATTTTTCTATAAATACATTAAATTAAATTAAATTTTATATTTTATTTTATTGGTTTTTATAAATACATTAAAATAATTTTATAAGTTTTTTGCATACAAAAAATTAATTATATATGAACCCCATAGAAAAAAAATATATCTTGATCTGTCCCTACTCGGGGTCCCTCATCTCCACTCTACTCACCAATGCCACCTACGCCGCTAATTGTGGGATGATCTAGACATGTCAAGACTGTAACAGTTACGTCGCTTCCCAGCTTTTCGCCGCCAACAATGAGTTCAACTTTGATTCCTACTATGTCTCCTTGGAGGATGTCATTGCAATGGCCAACACCACCTAGAAATGCAAATATGAAGCCCAGGGGTTGGCCTTGGTTGAGCTCAACTCTACCTTCTTCAAGCTTTGTGAAATTGGTGTTGTTTTTGCCGAGTTTTTCTGTATTAAAGATTTGAATTTGCTTCTTGATTAAGAGCTATATAAGTCATCTATGTAAGTCTTACTCTGAAATAGATCTATTCATATATAAAATATTTGGTTCCAATTATTTGCCTCCAATTTTGAATAAAGTTTATGGAGTCAAAATATTTTATTTGTCTCCTATGTATATTAATTAGTGACAAATACAATATATGCTTCTAAGTTTTTGCCTCAAATTTTGAATATAGGTATTAGAGACAAATGTGTTATTTTCCCCATTATATTTGCCTCAAAAACTAGTTCCTCATGTAGTGAATTCAAAATAAAATAAAAATAAAAAATTAAATTGAGAAATGTTAAAAAATATTTTTTTTTGAAAATACGTGTTAAGCAACATTGCTACATGTTTGACAATGATCCTAACAAATGAGTTATTAGTAATTATTTTGATATATAAAGATTATTCACTCAATTTGAAAAATATCGATTGAAACTTTTTATTCAAAAGGTTGAAAAGTATTTTTTTTAAACAC
Organism: Aquilaria sinensis; assembly: GCA_005392925.1. Lineage (NCBI taxonomy): Eukaryota > Viridiplantae > Streptophyta > Magnoliopsida > Malvales > Thymelaeaceae > Aquilaria > Aquilaria sinensis. Next base: position 295,666 of record SMDT01002790.1, on the reverse strand, counting down.
TTTTTAGAAAATCTTGCTATTTTCTCTTGATTTTTATTTTCCTTAGTTGGCTACAAAAAAATTATTTTCTAAAAACATTATTTAAGTGATTATTAATGAGATATGTTTTTTTCTAAAAACATTATTGAAGTAGTTATTAATTAGATATTTAAATGATATAGTTCTAGATGAAAATAATGGATCGAAATGGCTAGAGACATTGAAGCGTTGGCCTTCCTCTTATCTCCTTCGATTTGCATCGATCCATGGAATAACAGGTGGGATGAATTTGAGTGAATCTGAATGGGTCGAGGTGAGGAGGACAAGTAATTTTGGGGATGAGGTTGGGGAAGAAAATGGTAGAGCAAGAAGGCGGGAAGGCGGTGGAGATGGATGGGGTTGAAGTGGTAGTATCCAAGAATATAAGTAAAGAGATGATGAGGGGAAGCACAATCTTAAAAAATTGTTTATTTTAAACGTTTTGGGTATAATTGTAAAACAGACTAAATTCAATGTGGTTGACTATAATTTTAACTAACTGCTAACTGATGGCATTAAAAAAGTAGGAGTGTACGTGTATATTTTCAAATCTCAGGGGGGAAAATGTAATATTACCTAAAGTTCAGGGCGTAATTGTACAAATTAGGTTATTTGGCTTTTTGAGTTGAGTTGATTTCGGGTTCAAATTTAGTTTATTTAGATTTAGGTTTACTACAGGTCAGGTCAATTTTAGTCTTGAGTAACTTTATATAGGGTTATTTGGGTTTTATTTTAGAGTCGGGGTCAACTTTCAAGTTTACTTGGGTTACTGATGAATAAGCCAAATTGACTTAATCGATTTAATTTTTTGTTAAAATTTAAATTAAAGAATTCATTTTTTTTTGCAATTTAATTTATGCTTAATTTTTATCGTCTCATTTTATTTAATTGAAAATTCTTCATTATAGTTTAGTTCATATTTAGGTTATTTAGTATTGTTAGTAACACTTTATAAGACTTAATTATTTTTCTAGACCCATATCATTTAGCTACCACTGTACATGCCACCCACACCCTTAATCTGCTATCATCCAGACACACGCACTACAATAATTTTGCTATGCTCATGTTCTGATGAATTTTTTATAAAATTGCTATGAAATGCAACTCCAGTTCATTATTAATGACTAAATTGTAAAATTTTAAAAATTTTAGGTGAAAGTACAAGAATTTCAAAAGTTTAGGGACCCATATTGTAATTATTATAAGTGACTGAAATAAAATTTTTTCAAATTTAGTTACCTTATTATACTAAACGTAAAAATTTAGGGACAAGTGTTCTAATTTTGACAATTATCTACTATGATTAGTGAACTCACTAAATATAGAAGTTATTTATTTTGGAAAAAACCAAAATATGGGACGTACTAAATATGGAAGTCCATTCCCTAAATATAAGACTTACTAAATATAGAAATCCTCAAAAATGAAAGTTACTAAATATGAGAATTCCTTCCCAAAATATGAGAATTTGCTAAACATGAAAGTCCAAAAAAAAAATTGAGTGCTAAACATGGAAGTCACTTCCTCAAATATGAGACTTACTAAATATAAAAGTTTCAAAAAAAAAAAAATGAAAGTTCCTAATTTTGCAAGTCACCCTCCCCAACTATAGAACTTATTAAATATGCAAGTTACTAAATGTGGAAGCCCTCATATATGGACCCTACTAAAAATGGAAGGCAATGAAAGTGAAAAGTTAAAGTTTAGGATAAAGGTTAAAATCTGGTGTTATTGGGTTTAGTCATTGGTAATTTCTGATTCAAGTCAGGTCAGTCTCGGGTTTATATTATTTCGAGTTCAGGTCATTTCAGGTTTATGACAGTTTGGTTCAATTTTTCTCACGTTTTAATTCAATCAGGTTTCGGTTCGGGTCATTACATTTTTTCGGTCAAATTGAATTATGTAGGGCTTGAAATCGAGTGGGCCAGACCTAGTTGTCAAGTGATATCAGATTTTGCAATCCCTACCCAAATTGAAGAAAGCCAAAAATTTGAGGACGAAAGCTGAAATAAGGTGTTACGTTGCATTGCGCCCTAAGGCCAAAAGCACAAGGTAGGTTGGGTCATAGGCTTGAGAAGCGGTTCGAACTATGGTCTTTAATTATGTGAACTTTGCGATATTACGTGTGAAATTTTATTTATTGCAGTATGTGGCATGTGTTACCAAAGCTTTCAAATTTATTATTTTTTGCTCAAAATACTACTGTATTTAATAGTGTTTCACATGCTGCTGAGCTTTTATGCATATTTTGTAAGTTTACCATGATATTTTTTAGTATTTAATCTGGTACGTACAACGGTCTTTGGTTTAACATTATATATGAGTGAGGTAAATTTTTTTTTTATCATTTTAGATTAAAAGTAACATATATAAATATATATAAAATGATAGAATATAATTAGCACACATATTTTGACATAAATATTAATTTTAATTTTTTATTCACAAACAAAATTTTGTAGGCAAATGATAGTAACATAATTGAGATTTTTTATGCAAACTGTCTCAACTAAATATTACTTTCATCTGTAGAATTTCTTGACTCAAAATCAAACTTCCATGACATGAAATGAGTATGTTGTTTTTGTAAAACAAGCTAGGGTAGAAAAATCATAATTTGTGCCACATAGAGATTCAATGTGGTATATATTAAAATTTATTATTATTATTATTATTATTATTATTATTATTATTTATTATTAGGATATTATTTCCTTTTTCCATGTATCAATAAATGTTTTTTTTTTTCTGAAATAATATGTATTTTGTTATGTTTTATATATATGTATTCCATTTTTATGTTTTTTTGTATAAAATATTGTATTTCATAGACATTTTATTTATATTTGATAAATTATAATGAAAATAATTAGAGTACATATGAAAATGTACAAAAAATTTTATATAATTTATTTCTTCTTAAAGTAATATTTTAATATAATTTTCTGTGAAATCAATAAATGTTTGTGTCACGGTATGTTATGTGGTATATCTATGATTGCAAAGTGCAGCATATTTAATAGTAACAGCATTTAGTGCTTTGGTTACAACATTATATGTTTCGTGTTTCAGGCAAGGTGCAAAGATTCAAGCTTGTAGTCCTATTTTGGAGCATTTTCTACCAAAGATTTTGCTCTGATTTGGGTTCTTGTATTTTTACTTTACCGAAATTATTTCTATTGCAAGAATACTTTTTTTTTTACAATATAAAATAATCATATTTATTCCTAGGGATTGGGAAACCTATTGGATGCTATGTTTTGTTGATTAATTGTTTATTTCATGCATTATTCTTCATATTTGTATGTTTTGTCCTATGCTTAAAGTTTTTGAATCTTAATTTTGAATGAATTTAGAAGAGAAATGTGAGATGGAGCATCTAGTGGATGAGTTCGTAGAGTGGGTTAATTAGGTGAAACCGAAGAAGAAGTTCCAAAAATAGGCCTCGCGTGAACCCCAACTTCTGGAGGTTATAATTTTTGCTATGTTTGTTAGAATGACAATTTTAATATATCATTTCGAAAGGAATTTCGTGCTTTACAGGTTTCATTAGAGCTTTGCTCTTTGTGACCACATTTTTTGGGTAAAAAATCTATCATTTTGAGGGTCATTTGGTCCTCTAAAGTTTCTATCGATTTTGTTTCTTAGTTATTTTCGGTTATCTTAGTTATTTTGGTTTAGAGTTTCTTTGTAAGCCTATAAATAGGCCTTATTTTATTATGAGATAGCCTATCAATAATATTAAAGTATTTTCAAAGCCTTTTGCTTTTTTCTATAAGTGGATTCTCATTTTTCTCTTTGATTAAGCATGTTGCTTCAACAATTTTCATTTTTCACTATGTCAAAATGTGGCTAAGAAGCGATGCTTGTGTTACAAAAAGAATGAATTTAGTCAAAATTGGAAGGTGATTATTGTCTATGTGGTTGTACAAACAACTTGTGCTTAATAATTATTAGGTTCAAAAATAGATTAGGAGGCTAATTGTACCTTAAAAATTACACTAATTGAGCTCGGGAAAGGAGTTAGTGATGGCGTGGAGCCTCATCGTTTATAGTCATGGTGACTGGTGGAGAGACTTCTGGGAGGAAGAACGCCTGGAGGATGGATCGCCCAAGGGAGTGTGCCTGAAAGCTCAGAAACAAAGGGTTAGGAGGCCCCCGGAGTGTTTTTCCGGGGGGGGAGCCTCCGACGCCCAAGTCAGTGGTTGGCTGAGAAAAAGGCAAAGGTAATAGCACACAGGGCTGAAGAGTCTTGCCTGGTAATTTTCTCAGAGTGTGGGAGCAGTGTTTTGCCAACCAACCTCCTGCCAAGTATTAATTCCTGGTATTTATAGGAGTGCCTAGCCCGTTCAGATCGCGACACGTGTTCGGTCGGATGTTCCTGAATTTCTGGGCGTAGGAGACAGATAGCTGGTAGCAGGTTGCCTTGAGCCATGTGCTGAGATGGGCCATGATGTGATTCTGATGGCGTCCGTGTGTCAGAGCGCCTTTTGAGGCGGCTTGTGACGTCTGTGAAAGGACGTGTCAGAGGCTTCCTTAAATGCTTCCATAAATGCTCCTGCCGTACTCCCGAGGTCCCTGGGTGAGGTCGTCCTTTGGTACGGACAGAGCCTCTTCGGGAAACAAGCCCTCAGTTCGGGGGTTCCCAGTTTCAGGGAGTTCCGCCTTCGGGGATATCATGTTCGGCTCGCTATGTCTGGTGCCGCTTTTCCGAAGGCGATCTGTTCACAACCTTGGGGGGGCAAGTAGTGTCCTCGGGTTTTCCTGGCGTGCTGGGCTCGGAGCTCTTCGGCTATCTCCCGAGGTGCATGATCACACCTTTTCTCGGGTAGCGCCAGCTTCTTCTGGCCATTCTTGTGGCAGGGAGTTCGGCCAGATAGAGGCGATAGCGTTTGGCTATCAGTTAGTAATTTAGAGTTCTTAACCTACAATTAAAGAATAGTTACTTAGGAAATTGGTTAGTAACAAATATAGTTGAAGGATAGGTGGATCAATTTCTACAAATGTTTCTCAGCTGATTTCTATCTACGTTGGTTATTTGTTTGATATTCTATTGTTTATTGATATCACATTGGGCCCAAGGCTCTATTTGGGAATGACTTTTGTAATTAACATTAAAGTTTTGAATAATTTATTAATGGTAAAAATGAAACCACTAGAGTTAAAAGTTAAAAACTACCATTAGACAGCTTTTTCAAAATTCTAACATTGATGTCAAATGGGCCTAAGTCTACTCAAAGCACAACATATTATATTAACCTTGCACACTAACATTGTCATTTAGCACATCAGACATAAACAAGTTCCATCTCACATCACTACAAGGCCATCCATGCAAGTACTGGGTTGATAAGGGTTCCTTACAACCCATTAAGTTGTATGTGTCCTTATTATTGGAAAATCACCTCAAAATCTTGGATCACAACCTTGACCCACAACTAGTGGATCATGTCCTATAGTTATGGATGATCCTCCCCCAATCTCCTCTATAACTTCTACAAAATAAGGCTATAGGATAATTTTATAACTTACTACACACACACGCACACACACACATATACATATACATATATATATATGGGGGGTAGTCATCTTCCTTAGTGACATAGAAGTCTCCATATTGCCAGCATCCAGATCTATCCTATAGATCTTGTCTAGGCCATTCTCACTGTGAGAAACCCACCGCCTGGTAATGCTATACTCTGGTTTTCTTCTTGGGTGAGATTTTTTACCTGATTTAATTCTTAGGTGGACCATTCCTCGGCTTTTGGTTGCAAGTTGTTATGATTGTGATTGAATCCGATACTACTTCAACCTTAATCTCGTACCATATTAACCTAAATATGAACCACTTAGCCTTAATATTGTGCCACAAAAACCTAATTCTTATACCAATTAGACTAAAATCTAGCAGCCTTGAACCTAAAAGCTATACCACATGAAGCTTAATGTGGCACCACTGAAACTTAAATCTTGTACCACTTAATCTTTTTCTTGTTTAGTATAAACTTGAATCGGACATCACATGAACCTCAATATGCTACCCTTTTATTAGTGTTGTGCCCAAAAGCTAATCACGATGTGGTTGTATTTATCACATTGAGTCATAATATTTTATTGAGACATTATTCTAATAATTGTGTTGGTTATTTGTTTCTATGTAACATAATTAAGCATAATTATAGCCCTAGGATAATAGTATTCTCAAATGTCCTTGGTCGAGTATTATTGTAGAATATGTTGCAATAATACATAAAGACTAGCATATATAAAGACGAATATGAGATATATAGTCTATAGTTTGGTACAAGTTAGAGAATTTGTGTACTAGACTGGCCCACCATAAAAATGCTACACAGATCGTGATATAAGTGTCGTCAGCGATTCTCATAGTAATCATGGTATAGGTAGTCATTTGACCTAAAGTTATCAAGGTTTCCTATATGTAAGTCACATAGCTTGATATTTCTCATTATAGCTCGTAACTAAGTGAACATGAATGTGGTTATTGGGTATGCCAAATATCATGCGGAGGAATTTGTATAGCCAAGATGATAATTGTCCATCCTATATAACGGGAGTAATATCTCTAGGCCCTTTCGTTGAGTGAAAATAAGGAAATGCATAGCCATGCTCAGATGAGTTGATATGGGATATCAATATCATCAATTTTAGTTAGTCTATTCGAGAATCAAGACACCATAAATTGGGTGATATGAGGCTAACACATTCAATGTCTTGTGTTAGGTCTTAATATCTTGGACAAAGGGACGATAACATATACAAATAAAAATCATAGAAGTTTAGTCAAATAACTGATTATCTAGTCACTTGGGTAGCAATGATGTATTGCTAAATACCGTTTATTATTTAAAATCATAAATGTATGATCATTGTTAAAATGGTAGGAGCCTATAAGGTTGTACATTTAGAGCCAATTGAATTATTTGAGTGCATGAGTCAAATTATTTTGTTTTAGTTTTATGATAATTTCAGATTAATTATTGACCTAAAAATTGAGTCATTGTTAAGCTCAAAATTATGCCTAATTTGATTAAGGTTGTGAAACCTATTTGGCTTAGGAGTCTTGTATCACTATATATGTGTTATATAGTGTTATTTTCAAATGAGACTCCTTAGGATGAAATTCAGAAAGAGTTTTGAGATTTTCAGCCACATTCCCATATTGTCTTTCTTTGGAGGAGGTAAACTAACACTTCAAGCACAAGAAGAATGCTCCTGTTGGAACTTAGAGGAGGCATGGTGATCCGAGTGGTTCGTGTGGATTTTGTAAAAAGCTTGAACACGTCTGTTTAAGTTTTGTGACTTGATTCAGCAATTGGGTGAAAAATCTCAACCTTCTAATTATGAAAAATTTTGAACACTCAATTTACCCTACTTTACTTAGATCTTAAAGGGTTTCAATTAATTCTGTTGAGTTGTTTGGCTCCCGAAACCCTTTACTGTTCATCTAAATATGATACCACATGACCTAAATACAATACCACATACCCTATATCTAATACTACATAACATAGCTAACACTGCTACCATATAACAAAAATATTATACCACATAACGTCATTCACATGCCACTTACCTAGATTGGGAACCACTTAACTTGAATATAGTATTATTTAAACCTGAATCAAATATCATGTGAAACACAATGTTATGCTACATGAACATGAATTCAATACCACAGGAACTAGAATTTGATACTTCCTAACCTAAATATGGTAACACTTAACATATATTAAGGCTACATAACCTGAACCTTGTACCACATTAACCCAACCATGATACCATATTAACTTGAATATAATATCTTTTGTACCAGAATCTAGTACCATTTAACCTTAATTTGATACCAGTTGAAGCAAAATCTCATACCACTTACCCTTAATCTGATGCCACTTAACTTTATTCTGATACATTTTTGGCCTAAAACTAATACCACATAACCTAAATCTTAAACCCATTTAACCTCTCACTCTGATACCACTTCAACCTCACTCTAATACCACTAAACCTAAATTTGGTATCAGGTAACCTAAATCTTACATCACTCGATCCACATCTAGAACAACAACACCTAAATTTGAAGCCACATGACCATTTTTGGACACCACCTTACCTAAATGTGGTGCTACCACTTTTTGGAAAATTTATAACATCTAATTTATGTTTGTGCCCTTATTTTTACTCTCTCTGCACATAATTCAAAAACTGCCCTAAACCTAAAAAATAATCTTTCCCTTTTCTACTCCTTATTTAAGCTCTTATTGCAAAAAGTAGGTTTTTTTTTTTTTTTGCTTCAAGGATAAATAAGGAAAAAAAATAATATAACTCATACATATATTAATCTCCACACCAAAAAAACATATGAATGAAAAAAGGGGCAGATGGGGTGTAAGTACCATGTAACTTAATACCTAGAATAGCAGGTTGCAAGCCATTCCAAAATTTTGTGATGTTCTACTGCATTTCTAAACCTAGGTCCTTAATTGATAAAAACTGAAAAGTTTGAGGAATTGTGTGCATCATTATTGGAAAATCATCTCAAAATTTAGGATCACAACCTCCACCATTTGCTAGTATATCGTCCTACGGTTATTGATGACCACCCACAATCTCCTTCGTAACTTCTACAAAACAAGGCTATAGGATAATTTTATAACTTACCACATGCGTTAATAAATATTTCTAAGACAATATAAATATTAGCCAGTAAATATACAACTAGCAATTCAGATTTCATCACGTTACGTTGTTGATGGACTAATCAACTTATATATGCCGGTAAACTATAAGATAATCGACAAAAAATCTCTTAGTAATTACTCCCTCTGTCCCAAAAGTTTTGCTTTATTTGTTTTTGTAATTAATCTATGATTTTTTATTTTTAACATTTTAATATATAAATAAAAAATCTTTGTATATGAATGATAATTCAAGATATGTAGTTTCTAAATATATTTTTTTTTTATTTTTTTTAACAAACAATAATATGAATAAAATTGAGTCAAAATACAACAAAAAGTCAAATGTATCAAAATTTATGGGACGAAGGGAGTTTTATTTTGCCTATCTATCGTTAACCTATATGCAAGTCAACAACATCTAATCCGTTGGTATATAACTGTTGTTGATGCTGGAATTTGTTATTGTGACTTAGATCAGATAAACAAGATCTAAAACTTACTATACATCGGTTGATAATTCATATCGGTTGATAATTTTTTAACTTACTATACATACATACAAACACACACTATGTAGCTAATCACACAACTACTAATAATCTCCACATAATCATTAGACATAAACCATGAAACGCTTGGTACTTCCAGGTGGGCTTTATCAATCTCCAGTTTCATTCTGCTGCAGCCAGCTGACTGATAATCCTGCAGTAGAAATCCCAACTCGGGTGTGAGGAGGTGATTGCAGCTTGGCCAAAAGGATGTGCTTCGACATAGGAAGGGACGTCATCGGCGTCCGATAGGCCTTCCAAGTAACGCCACAGATCGCCATTCGGGCCTAATGAACATGTAACAACTATGTAAGTCTGTTTTAAGACAAGGTACATCCCTCACAACGAAGCTCCAAGCTCAAGTTTTCAGGCACATGTACGTGTCATGGTTTGTGAACTTAATGGGCATAGCAAGAAACTTTTAATTCTTACCCAGAGCATTATCAGATCCGGCTTGGAACACCTTATATTCATGTGGAAAGATTGCTGTGTGGGGCTGCAAAGTCCAAAGGCAAATAATGATTAGCTCCAAAACTGGGAAATTAACCAGCATCAGATGCAAATTTGCAAGTGCTTTCTGTGTTTTACCGGATTCGTCAGAGCCTTGTAAGGTTGGTTATCAATTAGCAGGGTATTTGATGCAGAAAACTCTCCTTTGGAAGCAATTCTTTGCCACACTTTCTTCAATTCCTTGAGGAAGATAGGCTTGTTCTCGTTTTCCAGGGTGTTGAATCCAGTTTTGGTACATTGATCTTGGTCCTGAAATCATAAAAAAAACAAATGTGAAACTTAGAAACACAATTTCAATTTGGTGTAGTGAGCAAATTAAAGAGCGGAGATTTCTACTCGGCTAGATGAAAACCTAAATGTAAATTAATTCATTTTAACTTAAATGAAGTGAATATAAAATACTCTACATTTATACGAATTAAGAGTAAATGTACCAAGATCTTTAGTTGAGAAGCGCCCAAGTTCCCCAAAATGGTAGAATTCATATTTCCTCTCATTTATAGTTTTGAATAGGGCTGTTAAAATTCAGATTTAAATCTTAAAATCTTACAATTATACAATTTTAGATATAAAATATGATTTAATTAGATTATATGATTAGAATTGATGGTTATGATCTGATTCTATGATTGCAATTCACAGCAAACCAAAACAAATTTCAGGTCGAATTCTGATTCGGACAACCTAGTTTGGAACAAAAACCACCCCACCCCACCAGAAAAGGTAAAAGGTGCACATGGAGATTACAGTTTAAAGAAACGTTCATTTTGACCCCGATTTCTAAAAGTTTTCGATTTTAGTCCCCTCAAGCATCGTCAATTTGTGATGAACAGAGAAAGCTCTGCGTACCCAAGCAAACAGAAGATTCCTTCTCAATCCTCTGCTTATACAATCCAAAGCACTGTCCAAGTACCACCTACATATCATACATAACATAAGAGCAACAAAAATAATAAAACACATAAAAAAAAAAGGTCAAAGCAAAAGACAAATTGGGACTTCAACAAATCATATCCACTCACTCCCTTGCAGAAGACCAAATCCCCACTTCAAACCTTTCAAGACAAAACTTCACAAATTCTTCACAATAGGGCCTTTTATACACTGAAACGGCAACAAACAAACAAATGAATTCTACGGCAAAAGTGTGCCGGAAGAGAAAAAAAAAATAAAAGAACGAATGATCTGACCTCGGTAGCTTCCATAGACAGCATCAGGCCTACGGCGAATCCAAGACTCAGATCTGTCCTTCTTGCAAACTCTGTGGCAGAGCAGACCTCCAATTCCCAGAATCAAAAGTTTCTTATTCTTTCTTGGAGGCTCCAACTCCAGCTTCAGGCTCACCATTGAAGCACCAAGTTCCTCTTCTATTCGATCTTCCACGCAGCTCTTCTTGTTCCTCTCACTGCTGCTCTGATCAGCCATCTAAGAGGATATGTATTCTAACGAGTCTCTGAGGACTGAGATGTTGCATGGAAATGAAATATTGGACCTTGGGTGTTATATAGAAGAAGAGAAATACGTACAATGTTTCTAGGAAGTTGGGTTGGGTGCAATTTTGTGCCCTTTCGTACTACTTTGTTGCATATCCCATAGGGTGGATCTAATGATCTCCTCAAACTGGCAAGTAATGTTTTAAGATTAATAATAATGTACTAAAACTGCTTATTTTTATATTTATAGTCATTATACTTATTAAAACTTTAGAGAAGCATGAAAAATACTATAAAAGGCCAGTACTGTTTATTGATTTTTTTTTTGTGAGCTCAGTAAACTGTACATATTGATACAATAAAAATATCGGTTAGACATTGTTTCGTGTGCTAGATTCTTTAACCCAGTTTTGGTTTTTTTTCTTGAGAAACATTAAATTAAAAATTGATACGTACTTTCAAAAAAATTTCCCCCAGATTTCAACTATTTCTAGAAAAACGTAAAGATAAAATGTGTTTGTAAAAACAGTCCATTAAACAAATTCTTTATTTCATTTACAAAAAGTAGCTTGTCAGGAGATATTAGGGTAGACACAAACTTTTTTTTTTATATGGAATCTCATTCATTTCAATAACTATAAACCAAATAGCATCTAGAACAATATTGAAACATTGAGGTATAAATGGCAATTGGCTCAATTATAGATCTTACAATGCATTCCGAAAATACTGTACAAAGAAGAAAACTTTCATGAATATTTTGGACAATCTCAATATTCATGCCAACAGATTTAAAGAGAGAGACCAAGATAACAAATCATCAAACTAATTGGATGTACCCATACATTGACTCGAACTAACATATGGTTGGACTAACACACCATAATCCAAGTATAACACTTGAACGAGTGCTAAAAAAAAATAAAATAAAAAAACTAACAAAAAACCCGTAATCCATTATCCGGATATTACTCACCATCGCTACAAACCCCATGTCGTCTTATTCAGACTTAGCCAAGCCACCATCAACAAAATGATGAATCACAATCCACTACCAAATCAGCCACAATGATTGATATGAGTCAGCAATCTTGTCATTAGAAGGACATTGAATTGCGAGAATGTGAAGCATACACAAAGGAGATATTAGTGATGAGGTGACATAGGATAATAGATCGACAAGCCAAGCTTTGATTTAGAACCAAACTTGGCTGAATATATTGTTGATTGAAGAAGAAGGTATGAAAGGCTAGGAAAGATTGAGTCCTAGCTACTAAAGATTAAGGATAAACCCAAATTTTAACCAAGATAGATGGCTACCAAAAGTTAGGCACGTAGATGGCTACAAAAAGCTATGCACATGTAGGATTCAAAAATGACGTAATGAAATTATTAGAACATATAAAATAAATATTTGAGCGGTAAAAAACTAAAAAAAAATTGTGTCTTATTTCTTAATTGTTATTTTTGGATAGTTAGAATGAAATGAAAACTACAAAGAACACAAGGAATAAAGACAACTAGTAGCATGACAATGAGCATCCTTAATGGCCTTTTGCTAAACCTTAATAAGAGTAAATCACTGAAAGGTAAGTACCCAGTTATAGATTCCTTTAACATCTTCCTTGACATCCAAATGGCTTGGAGACCAATCTACAATCTAGAGAAAACCTTTCAAGCAGTCTGTCAAAATTATACAATTCAATCAATTGTTACTGTGAATTTCAAGGCTTCTAGGATCACCTAAGTCTTAGTGACCAAGGTACATCAACAATGCTCAAGAAAGACTAGATGGACATTAGGAACTACCATCTAGCTTTCTATATACCCAAGTTACAGCTTCGAGTTTGAAGGAGCTTTTCCAAGCCACATCAACTAAAAAGAAAAAAGTGGCCCAGGGCAGTTTGGAGTTCCCTAAATTTTAAAAGATGGTGGCAGGAAGATGGATGAATCTAAAGCAAGAAAGCTCTCTAATCTCCAGCAGTTTGGAAGACCTATTAAATGTTCTGTTTGGATTGGATGATTTGCACAGAAGTCTTTTAGTCATCGTTGTAAGCATAGGAGTTATGGCTTAGCAAAATCTCCCATAATGTCATAATGACCAAATCATATCTTTTAAAGGAGTTGGCTAAATTATAAGGCAGCATGTTTAAGATCCACCTTCTAAGACTTGTCTCATGATTAGGTGGATGGATGCCAAAAGTCTGGGCCTAAACTTCAACTGAATCTAAGCACCACAAGAACAAAAGAGATATGTGTCCTCTAAATTACATCTTGGACAAATTCGAGAAGCTTCTGCTTTCCTTCAAAGGAGAGCACCCTTTGTTGGCAGCACCTTTGAACAACATTTTCACAAGAAGGTATTGAATTTAGAGAGTATGTTCTCTGCGCAAATGTTCATAAGGATTTTTGGTGGAGCTGGTCCTCTAACCTAACTATTGGATGGGCTAACTTGCTAACTTAAAATAAAGCTTAGCCCTTTTTTGTGTTGCTCTACTTGTCTGTAGCTCTTTTCTAAACTGGACAATCCAAATCTAATTCACTTCACAAGAAACACCTCATAATTTCCTGAATTACTTTATTTTTTAAGAAACCATTGCTTCCACATTCCATGAGCCAGAAGTCGGATGAATCAAGTCTGCCACCTTTTCTGGATATAGTATTTCATGGGAGTTTATTGGGAAGGGCTCTCAAAATCCAATAATTCTTTAGGATATCAACGGTACTACTATCCCCAATTGACCAATACAAAAGCAGTTCCAAAAGTTGTCTTCTATATATCTAGCTCTTCTAGACAATAGTTGGGTTGCTCCTAACATCTACTTTCTACAAAGTGGCATGTTTGCCACATTTGGCCTTGAGCATTTTCAATGCTAAGAAGTTAAGGTTTTTGTGCTTTAACCTTTAAAATGATTTTACTAGTAAGGCCAAATTAAGCAATCTCGAATCCGGAATTCCCAATCCACCATGCCCTTTTGGGAGCCTGACAAGAAACCTGTTCCTAAAATGGATGCCATGTTCCTGTTCTAAAGCTTTCCACCAAAGATGGATAAATGGTTTTGTAAGGCAGTTACTCACCGTAGTTGGCATTTTGGAGAGTGACATAACATAGGCTGGAAAAATGGGAAAGATGTTTGAATCAACGTTAGTTGACCAGTTTGATTTAACAATTTTCATTTCCATGTTGCTAGATGAGATTCAACATTCTCACTCAGAAAGTCATGCAATGCAGTTTTTGATAGATCACAGTCAAACCCAAGGATGTAGAAATTACACCATTTACTAGGAAATGAATAAATTTCCTAAAAAGATGAATGAATCTTTTCAGAATATTCTTGCTAAAGGACCACTTTGATTTTTGAAAATTAATCTCTTACCCAGCTACTTTCTGGTAAAGATTCAGCATATTTTTTAAAGCAAAGGTTGATTGGACTTATAAATGGAAAAATATGAACAATCATCAACAAAAAAAAAAAGGTGGTTGACACTTAGGCCTAAAATGCTTGCTTTTAGCCCCTCAATAGTACCCACATCTTGCTAAGCTAACAAATAACTTAAGAAGGCTTCACCACACAAGATGAATAAATATAACGATAGAGGATCACCTTGTCTAATTCCTGTTTTAGAGTAAATCAAGCAGTAATACACCCATTAACCAAAATAGAGTAAGAAATTGTACCTAAACATTGTATGATAAGGTTTATCTTTTGCTTTGAAAAATTCATCACTTGGAGAACCATCTGGATAAAGCTCCAATGCGATCTATCATTAGTCTTCCTCATGTCCAGATTTAGTGTAGGTTTGTAACCCCTCAGCCCATTTGATCCATTTATGGTTTTGATGGCATGTAATAATTCCTAGGCTATAATGATATTATCCTGGATTGATTGCCCCTGAATTGATGCATTTTGATGTTCCAACACAAAACAATGCAAGAGGGGTTTCAATTGATTAACCAATTTTTTTTAGATAATTTTTTAAATTGTGTTGCACAAACTTACTAGCCTAAAATCTTGAATTGATTCTAAGTGTTAGGCCTTGGGAATTAACATGATGTATGCCCTATTCATGTCGCTCACAAAGAATTGGCCTTGGAAGTAAGAATGCATAACGTTGGTTATCGAAGGCCTTATAATTGACCAATATTTAAAAAAAAAATTGATCGAATCCCATTTGGTCTAGGAGCCTTAAAGCTTTAAAATTGAAATACCACCTGTCAAATCTTTACAATTATAATGACAAGGCCCCGTACAACCATACCCAGGAAGCCTATGAGAATAAGTCTCATACTAGTAACAATTAGCTAATAAATTATTTTCGCTCTTCTTAAAACTTGATGCCACTAGTTGTTTAGCCTAGAGATACAGTCATGCATGCAAGAGTTGTTTTGTCTTGGCAATTAGAAAACCATAAAACATTTATATAATTTAGGAATTTTCCATCAAAATCAATTATCCAAAAAGTCAAAGCATACAAAACCATCATAGAGTTTTCATAATAATCCTACACATAATTAACAACGTGTGGGCATCCAAACCAAAGAAGATTATGCCTTACACTCAAAGGCAACTCTAGAGTTCATGACTCTATTCATACACATTGGAGGCCACTACCATATATCATGTATATACAATACTAGTGTTATTAAGATCCAATCAACTAACTTCCACCTTGGAGGACAAATCCCAATGGCAAGCCTCAACAACCCTCCACGTGCTTATTAGCCTCTGTGCCCAAGAAAACTGTAGTTAGTACAATAGCAACTTAACTATCAAGTATCCAAATAACTAGAATCTCAAGGATTCTGAAAGCATTGTACCTGAAATGAAAACTGCCACGACAATCCTTAATGATTGTCAGGCCCATCAACCTTAGTATCTACACAACATCAAATTAAGAGAGTGAGAATCTTATGATTCTCAGCAGGGGGCATTTAACCTACAATAAAAACACTAAGGACAACAAATATATATGTATATGTAATCTGTTGCCAGTTCATACTATGTGAGGCTAAACCTATGTGCATACGTTTTAGTCCCTTGAGACTTGTCCTCTACCTAGTCCTTAAACTACAAGGCAAACCTTGTCTACTAGAAAACATTGCTTGTCAGCCTAACTAGTGAAATTCATCACAAGTTCGGACCTCCCTTATGTTGTATAGATGAACATGGTGGACGCACCTCGCTTGAGTTTCGAGGAACTCACTAGGTGTATTAAGCCTTCATATAGTGCCTCAAGTCCATATACTTGCCTAGGTTATGTACTAAACTTCTACCTTAAAATTTACTAAGAGTGCACTAGGTTCTCACTTGCACCCCAAGTAATCTTACCTAGGCTACAAGTGCACTAAACCTTAACTCAAGGCACATATTTATCCACCATTACTTGGTTCACACTAGTAAAGTAACAATGACCATAGTTGGACTCATTTACTAGGTTCTTTGGAACCCACCTAGGTGCACTAAGATTCCTATATAGAAGCCTTAAACCTGAAGGCCCAACTAGGCTTCCGATGGTACTAAACCTTGCACCCAACTAATGATGCTCTATTGTTGCCAAATATGCCTTTACTTTGAACTAAAACACATATAAACTTGGGCAAATCCAAGATTGCTTAAGGCATGGAAATGGTATTGGTCCTTCTTAGCTTTGTGTAAAATCTTGAATCGTCTCAATCGGACACCTGAGCGAAAAGTTATGAGGAAAATACTACCGGGTGTCAAAGCTAGAAGGTCCAAGCATTTTGCCTGCAAGGACGCGTCACCAACCAAATAAGGACATGTCACCATAATACAAAATACACTGATTTTGTCACAAAGGGCTTGGCGATGTGTTGCTAACCCTTGGCGACACGTCCCCAACTCTTTCGTACCCAAAAATTTCAGATTTTATGCCATAACTCCTTTGGGGCCTTCAAAGGCCTTCCAATGGCCTTAGGGACACCTTCTAATACCTCAAACTTGCAAGTGCACATGCACTTAGCCACAATGCACCATTCCTACATAGCTTGCAATGCCTATAACCATCAATCCAAATAAAGCCAAACACACTGGTGAACTATGATCAACACAACCCACCAATTAATACTATTCATCAAACCACTTGAATTTAACAAGAAAAAAGCTATGAATAGAATCAAATATGCATGAATCATAAATCCCTTAGCTTAACTCCAAGCAACAAGCAAAGATAAAGCATTACAACACCAAGCAAATGGCTCCACTAGGTTTTTCCTAGGTTCCAAGACAAACCAAGGCAAATGGCACAAAATTAACATAACCTAACCAAAACTCATGCATCAAAAGGCCAAACAAATAAGAGAACATCAAGAAAATCAAGTTATCTCTCGTCCAAAATAGGGTCCTAACTGGAAAACATGAATTCTAGCTTCAAATGCACCAAACTCACTTGAAATAAGCTCTTCATTACTTATACACCCATAGAACCTTCAATTTCCACTAAAAACTCTTGAATTTGCACAAGAATTGAATGATCAATTAAGAAAGAAAGAGGGAGCTCGGGTTTGAAGAACAAGAGAGTGAATAGTGGTATCCAACCTTCCCCTTTACTAATTTTATGAAGTTGTTAACCCTTAAACTTTTGTTAGTTTGTCAAAAAGAACCCTTTTCCAAAATAGTAACTTTGGTCAAAACTTAGTCAAACCTTCAACACTCAGTGAAAATTTAGGTGCTAAGCAAGGGTTAAGTTTAAAACACATTTTTTACTCCCGGGACTCAGCTCGACACCTCGGGATTCAAAATTACCATTTTGGCCCTAGACCTCTATTGATTCCATAATCACATCAGAACCTAATAAACTTTAACTAACTTGCTTGACCTTGCTAAATGAACTTAAAATGAGGTATTAAACTGAGATTTTATTAATTTATAAACCTTAAACGAGCTTCCCACTATGATGGCTATAACATGTAGTTGGCTTTGACAGATAATGTTGTTAATCTATATCTAGCCTTCTTTTTGTGTGATGACATATTTGCTTTTTAAAATTTAAATTTGTTGGTCTTTGGCATTATAACTATCAGCAAAGTACTGAAGAATGTGTTTTCTTATATGATCTTGGCCCATTATCCATTTTCCACTGCTCACATTCTTTAACATATAGATTCTGTTCTAATTCCTCTTTTGTTTGGTCACTATCCGAAAGAAGGAAGTATTACTATCCCCTCATGCAAACCAATTAATATAAGATTTATGGGACCATAGCGTTTCCTGATCAACTAACAACTCTTTCAATTGATTTCTTTTAATGCCAATGCAATCTATGACAATTGAAGTATCTTTCTTTATTTGTAGATTCATCAGATGTCCTAATGAAATCACATTTAAATCCAAACAATTCAAATACAAAGAACAAAATACAGTCTCAGATGAAGAGGAAATCATTCCACTTATAAGAAAATCATTCAAATAACATAACCCCATCTTAGAATATACTAAATTCTCTCTAAGACATATCTGGAAACCTGAAAACCTTCATCTTATCACATCGATTTGAATTCACCGTCCTAAAACCATCATCCAAAAGATTGCAAAAAGCATCCAACTTTGCACCATGCTAGTACACTAGAAAACGAGAAAATGAGCATATGGCAAGGGTTTTAGAACGTATCAGATTAAGAAGCTGTGAGAGGTGTGTTTTTTCTTTGGTAGGGAAGAGTGGAATATGGGGTTGGTTTAATCATGGGTTTAGGTGGGGAAAGTTTTGGTAAGAGATTATATGGGAATGCACTCAAATAAGGAAACTCCTAGATTTCATCCCCGATTCCTTACATCAACCATCTTTTGAAAGAGAAATACTGAAAAAGAACTGTCAGTAAATCTAATGGTGTCAATAAACCTGGTGGATAGTCTCAATTCCTAATTATTTTAAACTTCTCATCAGTAGTTGGTTGTCCTGATGCATGCGTGCGCATAGAAAAATTGGCCCTTATTAAAATTCACATTTTTAAACAGACTAAACGACAACTAATGTCTTAAAGGTGATAAAGATATTAATAAGATTCTTTTTCAATAAATAATCAGATTTTCAAGTCAATCATTCCTTTACTCACTTCTCTAATTAATGTGCAAGTAATTATATGCTTTGGAGACCTATACATTGGTATAATTGGAATAACTTGGTAGTACGTCAGTTTCTACCGTCTAAAAGTTTTAGTCGAGGAAAATATTGTCCTCAATTTAAAATATTTTTATATTTTCTAGTAAAAGTTTGATTTAATGTCAGCCAAAATCTACATCAACTTGCTTTTAATTACTTTTTTCTTTTTAACTTTTTCTTTATCAAAAAGTTTGGTAAACCTACACTAGAAATCCTAATACACACACACACACACACACACACATATGTATGTATGTATGTATGTATGTATATATGTATGTATGTATGTATGTATAATTTGTGTTATGGTATCAATAACTATTTTATATGAGTAAATTTTGTTGATCAATATTTTCCTTTGATCTCGGGGAACTTTAGAGGAAATTTTCCCTGTCATCAGGACTAGCAATGAGGGCTCTAAGCCTCCAAGAAGAAGGGCATTCTCCTCAGGATGGGAGGAGTTAGTGGCATACTCGTGTTAGCTCATGCTTGATTTATGATTTTGTCCTCCCAAGTAAAGATGTTTGACAGGCTAACCTGGCTTTGGACCGGCCTAAGCTACATATTGTCTGGCTTGATTTATTTTGCACCTTCCCTAGGCCCATAAACAATTCACTTTCCCCGTGCTTCCCTGCTAGCTGGGCCAAGTTTGATTCCAAGCTAAGTCTTAGCCCAATGAGCACATAAACTTTTGAGTTCTTAGTAAACCTCGCTAATCCAGTCAGGCTCTGCATAAATCAGTTCAAACAACTATTCAAATAGTGATACATTTTTTTTATCTTCTACAACCTTTGGGCTGTGCTTCCTCTCCTATTTATATTTCTCCAACATTACACCATCAGTCCTACTCCATCGGGAGTGCTTTACCATGTTTGGACCCAAAATTCACTCCTTCTAGAGTGGCAGCACTCATAATCATGAAAGTGGTGGCACAAATACTTCTTCTTTGTTACCCCCTGTTTGACTAGTGGTTAATAACCATTTGGCATTTGGCCTGTCTAGACACTTTTCTCTTTACCCCCTACTTTGAGAAGTTAGGGCATCCTATGAAGGAGCAAGTAGACTATGGCACTTGGTAGTGTATGCAAGGTTTCCTTAAACATCCTCATTCCAAGTTCCTAGTTGTCCCAATTCGCCTCCTCTATAAGCTCATCTTAGAGGATGTGCTTAAGCAGTTTAAAATGTCACAACTAGAGGCTTTTCCCGCTTGAGGTCAAGATAATAAGAAAGCTTTCATCGACTGTTGAGAGAGACCATTAGTGCAACCAAAATTCAAGAATCTTATATGTTGTTTTATTTTTTAGCTATTTATTCTCCCCACCTTTCTAATGCACTCTTTTGTACTTTATTTTGTAGGAACTAACATTCAGGCTTTTATGCAGCTTACTTCATGAAGTGGTCACACATTTGCAAGCAGCATGTTGAGGAGGGCAATAAGAAAAAGTCTTGCTGATTCAAGAAAAGAAAAAGGCCTAAAAAAACCTAGGTCTTCCATTTTCACTTAAGTATTGAAGAGTTTGAAAGAAGGGGTATTAACATTTAGGAGGCAGCCCCTACTCGACCACGATCTGCTGGGTCAGCTACTACTTGACCAATGGGCTGACTATTGCCCAACTAGCACAAACTAGGTCGGCTCTTTTTGTTCATCAAGACCATATCCTATGTCTATTAAGGATCAAAAGCTCAAGGTTGAGAGCAAGAAGACTAAGTTGATTATGCCATCCTCATCAGATGATGAGTATAACATAGTGGTAGGAGTCACGGCTGTGGTGGTGTTAAAAGACTTCTTTTGGGCCTATAGAGGAGCAAGTAAAGTAGTCACTTCTTCATTCTTAAGACCTTGTAGTTGATAATGAGGATTCCAAGGCTAAGGCCGCTATTGGTACATCTTAGGCAGCCTACAATGTTTCTAAGGAAGTTTCTTGGGATTTCAACAAGTGTACAACTTGAGGACCACCTAGCTCTAAGGCACTCATGTCCAAGCAGATTTCCTACCATACTCATCCACATAGGACGTGATCCTTCCTTAGTAAAATGATTCTCAGGAATCTTCCAAGCTTCCATATTTCTTCGTTCAAGCCTTTATACCAATAGTTGTGGAATGGCTACTAACTTTCAATGCTCCACCATTGTGTTAGTGTACAGATCGCGATGGGGAACACGTGGCCGACTTAACCGCTGCTTATGATCTATCCAAGGAAAACTATATAAAGAGAGCTCACTAAAATTTTTGGGCACACTGATAGTACAACATATTAGACATACAAAAACTCCACCAAAAAACTAACTTGAGCATACAAAGCTATCCCCTAGAAAACACCCAAGGACTTCCCCTTTTGCTTTTCCTTTCTATGTGTTTTACAAGATTGTCGTAGCACCTTCACCATTCTAAGCAACCATTTTTTGAGTATCTACCAATACCCAACCTAAAAATTAAATATCCTAAGGCTTGGGTTTGAATTGGAAGAACAAATCATAGAGAAGACGTTGACAAATACATCATTTTAGAGATTTATTTCTTACCCACATTTCTATGGTGTAGATGCATTTATCATATAATGTTTGAGAATTAAGCGTTTGCTCTTAGTGGGAATTTGAAACTTTTTATTGAGTGGCATGTCAAACTTACAAGAGCATTTTTGACAGATTTTCACCTATATGAGCATAAGAATGGGTTAACTCTGTGGTCTATTCTTAAAATCTTATGAAAAATCAAGATATGCACATATCCATTAATAGTGCATGCTTATAGGCTTAATGGATGTCTGATTTATTATGTGTGGTAGGTGAACTTATGCTTGCAAGCAACCATAGTTCAAGGTAGTACCAGTGAAAGTTCAAGATATCACTACCTTTATTATGCATAATAAACCATATTTACCCATCTATATATTATTTTAGTTATTTCAATAAAAGAAATTTACATAAAAAATAATTGAACAAACTCTTTGGCTCTTAGCTGTTGTTATTAATTATAGAAACATTTCTATGTTTTTTATCCAACCTTCCAAATGGTCATACCTATTAAATTCTCATTACCTCTAAATGGCAAGTGTCCAAGGGTTAATAAGCCATATATATTCAAATAATATTGAGTAAAGAAAGGTATAATGGAGCTCTACTCCATACTAACGAATATATTTGTGGAACTATGACAAGATAATTGAGTTGTTTTATCCTGAAGGTAATGTGACTGAAACCGTTGTATCGGTATGACAAGAATATCCAAAGAGAGTAGGTAAACCTACGACTCGACCCAACTTATTCTTAATGAACAAGTGATATGTTTCCTTTTTTTTTACCTATCTACTCTATAGTATTTACTAATTTTATATATTGAGAACTATCTATTGTTCATGCCACCCATGACATCAAAATTTATTTTTTGGTGTAGGAACAACATCATTTAGATGCACCGATGTTTTTGTTTGAACCCCATGCCACCTACTAAAATCTATTCCCTTGAAGTTGAAGCTTCTTTCCAATATGGTTCACAATATAATATTATTATACATTGAACATTGATATTCTTACATCAAATAACTACATAAACCAACTTACAATTTATAATCCATGATACATACTAGGCCTAGTTCATTATTTGTGTACCTATCGATTAGTCCAATTGGTCCAAGCAAATCACACACCTCTAGTTCACGTAGTGACATATTTGCAGTCATAACATAGAAGTAATGCAAAACATAGTCAAACACGGGGAGATAAATCTATACATTGTCAACAAAACTAACAAGAGAACGACATATTTTCATTAAAACCATGAGAACAAGGACAGCCACATATACTCCTTTTGTCTTAATACTTTTGCTCAATTTTCCCTTTCAGGCAATCCTAAAACTTTTGCACCATTTCTTTTTTAGTAAATTTCATCAATTTTAATGGCAATTATACCGTTTCAAAAATCTTCCCAAAATCAATTTAGGCTTAAGCCAAACACGAATCCTCTGACACCTTCGCCTGTGACCACTCCCCTCTAGCTACGATTTACGCACAAGCAATGGTTCATCGAGCTAGGTCTTCATCAGGGAAATCTAGCCGTGGTGATGGAGGTGGAGGCCACAGGCTCCAGATTTGGTAGAAGATAAAAGTGGCGATATAGAAGAGGGTCTTCGGGCTCCTCCACCTCACCTTGGAGTCCCCAACATCTCAGCCATTACAATTTAAACCCTTCATGAATGATGTAAGCACTTACTCCAAATGCCTCAAACTTCCATATCTTGTTATTAAGGGCTTTGGCTATGCAACATGCGCGACCTTTTTTTGTCGAAACAAGGTAAAGCTGAGGGAGTGGGCTTGGGCAGGACAATTAGGGTAAGGATGGGAAGGGGAGAGGCCATGATTAAATAATTCAGAGGGTTCCTCATATGGAGAAAAAGTGTGAGAATGAGAGTGAGAGTGAGAGAAAGAGAGAGAGAGAGAGAGAGAGAGAGTCTTCCTTATCCCAATCCACACCTTTTGCCCTCCTCCACCTTTACCTTTGCCTGTGTCTGATTCGCCAGCCTCCACCTCCATCATAGACAAGCAGATCAGACTAGACCAAACCAAACCAAACCAAAACGAATACATGTAGACGAAGGATAGAGGAGAAGAAAAATGATGAAAGAAGAGCAAAAGTGTAAAGTGAGAGCCTTTTATTAATTTGCATGCAATTGCAAATGGTGCAAACATTTCATGATGGAGGGAGTATATGAAAATAAACACTATATCACATATAGAACTCATTTTTTTACAATAAGAATCTGTAATGTACACAAACATTTTTTCATGACATAAAATCCCCATGTGATGTTAAACGATTGAGGTATTGAGCTAAAGGATCACTATTGACATTTTGCTGCAATAAACAAAGTCTCACTTGTATCCCAAATTTCATGTTTTTTCTCTTTTAATCAAATTGAATAGACAAATATGCACAATTGGTAACAAAATACATAATAACTGCTTTAAGTGCAACTAACACACATTAGTATAACCAAATAACTAACCTCTTTTTAAACCCTAACACTATTTTGCACTACAAATCTTCTTATTCACTTGTTGTTTTGTGTTAATTCTAGATCAAATAACTTTTGAACTTTAATCTGACCTTAAGAAAAAAAAGCTTAAGACATGAGATTATAAATTTTCTCTTAATACATCAGATCATGAATTTCCTCTTAGTTCCTTAATTCTATTCTGTTCATTGCTTCTATTTTTTGTATTATTAGTTATGCTTCTGTATTTTTTTCAATTAAAAGGTTCAAATATCAATTTTAAATTTTTTCTTATCATCCCGCCAACATTGTTCGCTTGGCAAATAGGACACTGATCTCTTACCATTGCTAGGGATCAAATCCAGACTCCTCTTATTCTTTCCCCAAATTCCCTCAATGCCTTGATACTAGGTTTAGTGGCCAATTCGTTTTAGCTAAAGCCAACTAACTTTTTTAAACTTTTACATCTTTTTTACCTGAAACCAATTTTATTTGAAAGCTAATGTTATGTAGATACAATAATCAATTTGAAAGTAAATTTTTAGGATGTTGTTAAATTTTTATGAATTTTTCTTTTTTAAGGATTGAAACTAGAAAAATTCATAAAAATTTAGTAAGACTATAAAAATTGTATTTTTAATTGATTATTGTAACTACATAACATTGGCTTTTAATTAAAATTAGTTTCAAGTAAAAAAGATGTAAAAATAAAAATAAGTCATTTTGTAGTCAATTGAATAAAGTTAAAACGAATTTGGTGTAAGTTTGCATTCTCCTACTATTGTTATATCCCTTCAAAATATATACTTTGTAATATTGATTCTAAATAATAAAAAAAAAATTCTTATCAAGTTTTTTACTTCCATTCTACCCAAATTAAAATTTTTTTTTCTAAAGATCAAAATTAATTAACCAAGATCTAATGGCTGCACTTTCTTTATTTTTGTTTTGTTAATTAGAGGCATTTGTACAACTATAAAGGCAAGATATAATTTATATAGTTACATAAATAGGGGAATGCTTGTTTTATTTTTTCAGGACCCGAAAAGCTACCAAAGCAATATAACTGGTATTTATGTGAAGTTTGGTGGAGGCAATATTGTCCTAAATCTCAACCACTTGCATTGAGACATCAAGACAGCTACCCTTTCTTAATTACCCATAGCTAAGGACTTGAGCTTGGGCACCATAAAGTTACCCATTTAATCGCCTAATTTGAACCTAAACCCTTCAATTCTAAGGCTAATTTCTTAACTATAGTTGTCTGATGCTCCTGTGATTAATCAAGCACTATTATTAGAATTGAAAAAAGGGGTTACTTATAATTTTTCCCAAAGTTTAGATAAAATTTTCATCTGTTAAAAAAATATACGCATAGCCCCTTTAGATTTAAATAAAATTATACTTTATTTTGTCTTATTTGAAAAAAAGTAAACTTTGCTTCCTGGGTGTGATGTCTTTAATTACAGTATCTAATATCAATTTTCCGAAATCAACTTAAATTGTAAAGTATCTATCTATTAATAAATTTAAACTATTTAATAATCATTTTACAATTAGCTGATAGTTTATTTTTACAATATTATATCCATCTAAAATGTTAAACAGTTCAAAGTGTAGATTTTTCCAACAAAAGAAAAAAAGCCGTAATTTCAGCTAATCATCGAATGGTAAACTGTAATTAGCCGCCAAGAACTGTTATAGAGGATTAAAGTTAACTTCCTCAGGAAGTTGCTGAGTAAGTAACAGCTTATCTATGTACTTTCAATTAATTAACATTTGCTAGCTTTTGCTTTTCTCTAACTTTTGTTTATCAAAAGCATGGGCTGAGTACATGTGGTCGCTGAAATTATATTTTATCTCTTTTGTTTGAGAAATGTAAATGTTGTCTTTTGAGTTTTAAATAAAATTATATTTTAAATTCTCTTATTTAAAAAATGTACATTTTTTGTCTCTGGAAGTGCAGATTTTTTATAGTGTCTAACATCAACTTTTCTAATTTTAATTTAAATCATATAATTGATAGTTTAAAATATCAGTTCTTATCCATATAAATGTTAAATAGTTTTTTTCCCTTTGTTTTGGGGTTAAGGGTAAATGTTTCAAATAAAATAGGATGAAATGCAATTTTACGGGTAAATTGCATGATCAGATCTCAATCTTTAATTATTGTTTCACCTTTAATCTTGTTTCATCTTTAATCTCAATCTTCAACTTGCACATTTTGCCTCCTAATCTAATTAAAATATTTCATTTTATACCCTTGTTCGATGGAAATCATCATCTTAAATGTAAAATGTTACATCAGTATATAATTATAAAGATAAATACTACTTTTTAACCCTAAAAATTTTTCTTCATAAAGAAAACATTAAAGTTTTGTTTTTTTCGCAGTTAACCAGGTTTTGTGAACGTGGTAATTCAAAAAGAGTTACTGTAGCAGCACGCGGGTTGATAGGCTTACCGGATCGGGTAAGGAGTTGGGCATGTCTACGTTGTACCCGCCCTAATCCCTCTCAGACATACCCAAACCCCTGGCCACTCACTCCGGTTCCCAACTTTCCCAATCGAATCGCTGCGCACCGATCGCCTCCTTCGCCGTACGTTTTCTTTCTCAGTGAACCCACCTCCGTCCCGCCACCCGACCATCGATTCCTTTGCCCGTCCTTTTTATCCTAGTTCGTGCTTTCCAGGAGATCTGAAAAGCTCCGTCAAGAAACTACAACAGAGGGAAAAGGGCAGAGACAATGGCGGCGGCAGATGCAAGCTCCGGTATGCGAACAACTCCATCTACAAAAGCGACACCATGATCGCTGTCGTCAAGGAATGCCGCCATATCATCGCCGATAGTAAGGTCGCCGGTTTTTCCGTACTATTTTCCCTTTCAGTATCATATCTGCGATGCCATGTTGTTCTAGGGTTTAATATTCGTGTTTCAATTAAGTTTCATCTTTCAGATATTGAATCGAATGCAGTACCAGCATCGGAGGCTTTCAATTTAACTCGTAAAAATTTCATATTTTGTGATATTGCTTCTATTTTGTGGGTACTTTGTCTGCTGTCGGATTTGAGACATTATGTTTTTGTGCAGATCAGGAAGATGGCAACAACTGGCTGGAACCTGAGCTGGTTGGGCGGTAGGAACTTGAGCTTGTAATGGGGAATGAGCATATTTCATTCAGTACTACCAAGATTGGATCTTTGCTACATGTCACAAGCAGCAAAGACCCGGATGGGCTGCGAATTTTTTACTACCTGGTTCATGTTAGCTACTCTGAGTCATTGTTGATTACTAGTCCGCAATTTTTGGTTTATTGGCTAGCATACCCTAGTTTACTGAGCTCCCTTCATATTAGACTAATAGAATTATTGTTCGCCATCTTTCTATCTTGAAAACCTACTTGCTCCCGTTAGACAATCATTCTTAAGAAGCCGTACCCTATTTCTTTGCATTTCTATTCGTTTTCCTGTTAGGGAGGCTACAAGGTAGAGAGCCTCCATAGTGGTTGTTAGCTTAGAAGTATAAGTTAGCATTTAGTAGTACTAACCTCAAATTTGGTGGTTCTACAGAATAAGCCGTCCTATAGAAGTTTCAGCTCCGTCAAGGAGGCTTATGGCATGTAACATGTAACTCTTTCCATCCCTTTAGTTGGAGCTCTGAAATATTAAGATGTCTATCATTTATGTTTGTATGGATGATTAGTTGTAATCTACGCTCGTCATCATTTAACAAAATGAAATGATTAGATCTATTCTAATGACTGTGGATAAACTACACCATAATGATGCGATACAGCTTATTAGAGGGTTAATATAACACAGACGGCAGTTAATAAATTTAAACTACAAATAGTGGTGTCATATAATGCACTAGAGCTTAATTCGACATGATCTCTGAGATGGAAACAAGAATGGTCCACATCTTTTGGTTCTGTCATTCGATCTGTTATATTTGAATCTCATTAAAGTGTTGGGAATTTTTCTGAGTTTCAATTTGTTGTTATGCAAAGATGGTGTTAAATGGAGATATGTTTTAGGCAGTCTCCTTTCAATCATACTATGATTAGATCTATGTGATGAACAAAACATTGTATCACAGTTGCTATTTCGAGGCATTCTAGTCTTTCTCATAGTAAATGTGAGAAACTCTTTAACTTTGCTTATTACTTCGGATGCGTTTGTCGCAGATGTATCTGTTAAGTTTGACGCTGGCATGGCAAACCATACTAGAATTTGGTCCTTTCTGACACAATTTTTCTTTATAGATGATGACATTGGAGTGGACTTTACATCTTAACAGACATTATTTTTTACGTTAGGTTTCAACTTTGTCTTAGCAGGAACGAATTGAAATCTAATGATGATTCTGAAAGGGAAAATCATAAGTTGAACGACCAATTAGGGATTTCTTGGCTATGTTTTTCATGGTCAATGTAAGTTTTTTGAATTTTCTTTTGAAGCAGTTGAGGTTCGCACTAAATTATCACTTATTTGCACGTAAAGCTATTTGCTGTTTGTGTGTCAATTACAATATGTCCCACGAGGAAGTTTTTGTAGAAAATTAAAGAGTTCAAGCAGAAATCGAGACCTCTACTGCTGCTCCTTAGGAACGGGAAATGTTGAGGTTGCATAGCATTGGGTTGATAGCTTCAATCCTTTGAATCTATGTTTCCGCAAACCCTTTCATATTTGAAACAAGGGGCTTTTAGAAGAGCAAGAGTCATCCAGAGTTCTAACCAGATGGAAGCATTGATTGGTTAGTTGAGTTGATATTTTGCTTGTCTTGTGTCTCATACTATTGCCTTTTGACCCGTATAAAAATGAGTACAAATACCAGTTCTGATCTTTATGTGCTTTTTCCATGGTAGATTCAAGCTCTACAATTGCGAATGTTCCCTTGCTAACTGTTTCAGAGGTACTTTTTTCGTATTAAGTTTTTGTCTAAACAAATGTTGCATTTATCGTTATGAGTGAAATACGAATGCAAATTGACATGTTCATATGCATAAAGATGTAGTAGTGCTTGCAAGTGATTTCCTATTTTGAGGTTTTTGAAGGCTATTGACAAGCTGAAACTGTACAAAGACAACCATATTGGAAACCAACATTTGGGCTACGTACTCAAGCGTTTTCGGTGGAATCATAACAGAACCAGCTGCTATGGTGTGTTCAGTCTCGCTGCTGTGCGTTCAGGCTCAGAAGAGAAACATGATGTGGATTGAACTTCTATCGTGTGTTAGTTGAAGTGACATTTGGAATAACAATTTTATCAAGTACCAGCAATTTTTTTTTTTAATCGCCATTTGTAGACCTTTGTCCATGAACCTCTGATGACTTCTCTCCTGTCCAACAAATAGGTAGATACATGTATAGTGTGTTGTGGCACTTTTATGGATTTCTCCATCATAATTCAAAACTATATAAGGTTTGATACATGTGTACGCAATACCCACATGAGCGTCTACGAAATTTTCATTGAATGTCAAAATCCAATCAATGGTGCATGTCTGCTGGTAATAATACATGGGCATTATGATAGCACATTGGTAACCTCACCATGGGTCAACTAATGCTATGTCGTGATTGTTGTCATCTCAACCTCCACCCTTGATGTAAGCTTCGTGCAATTTCATCACGCACGGAAGCCATTTCATGTCCATCCAAATGCAACTCGTTAAAGGGTAGCGGGTCATCTGTCGCTGCATTATGTTGCGCATATTGGTGATGTAAAGCAGCTGTTATGTCTTCATCATCCAAATTGTGCGTCCTTATGAAGTTGTGCAATGCAACTGTTGCAATAACCAATTTCACTTGAATTGTTGCATCAAATTCATGCATAATTCGAAGAATTTTCCATTTTTTCTTCCAAACCCCTATAGTACGCTCAATGATGTTGCATAACGATGCATGGATGAAGTTAAATTCCTGTTCCATTCCTCATGGTGATCTGCCATTGAAGTCAGATGGATGGTATGGTGCAGTTCTAAATGGAGCCAAAAAAACCTACGCTGTTTGCATATCCAGAGTCGACAAGATAATATTTCCCTACGTAATTTGCCCGTAGCACAACCCTTGGTATGTTATATTTAACATAAATTTATAAATAATTCAATCTAGTTTGAGACTATAGAAAAAAAATGCTAAAGCGCATGTACCTGGTGGTGGAAATGGGAATCCTGAACTTGCGTTGGTCATACTATTCCGAAGAACAGCCATGTCATGTTGTAACCCAGGTGTTCCGGCGTACACATATGTGAATCGCATGTCAAAGTCACATGCAACAAGCACATTCTGGGTCGGTTCGCCTTTCCGACCAATGTAGTAGTTACGTACCTCTTTTGTCTCAACAATTGCAGGAATGTGTGTCCCATTAATAGCCCCTATTGCATTATGAATGCAGGGCATTTACTCATAACGTATGGGGGGACAGTAGAGAATGTCGGATCTGTTGGCCGTATCACATTATCTGCCATCTTACATATAGCATCCAAAACAACTTTGTACCATGTGTTAATTGTTGACGCTGAATGCTCGTACCACCTACCAAGTCTACGTTGTGTGTCTCCATGTCCGCACAAGCTAAGGAAAATGGCCAATGCCTCATAACTGGTCATGTTAGTTGATCCTTGTAACCCATAATGTTGCACTAATGTATCGTGCAACTCCCAAAAGCATGTGACTGTCATTCTATATTCATCGAAAAACTCATCTGGTCTTTTTGTTAATTTCCAGAACAGTTGTTCCCCTGTCTGAATGGGTTCCCTATTTGGCCGTCTCTGTACTTGTGCACTGGTTGCCGGTTCCCCAAAAAGTTCTGTCAACATTGCTCCTGCTATTGTGTCATGCTCAGTAACTGTTTTATTTACTACAAATAACTTTTTTAGGCGTCGTAACAATGGAGGCATGGTGTCAAGAAGTGTTGCCTTTAAGAGAGTTTATTGAACACCTGGTCAATATGGCACATAACACTGTGAGCATGAGCTACATAAAACAGTGAGCATGCGTGCAATGGATGAATATGCATGAACTAGTGAGTATGCTTATGTAAACTCTGTACATAATATGACCGAATCGCGCAATGGTGAATCCGTTACATTGCAAGAAAACTAAACTCAACACTCATAAGCAGCCTTAAGGGCAACTCAAGCTGTTATTGCCCCTAACTAACGTTAAGGGCAAACATTCACAAGCAACCGAATGATACTACAAGGTATCACAACTATCCTAACTCAACACTCCTAAGCATCCTTAAGGGCAACGAAAGCTGTTATTCCCCCTAACTAACATTAAAGGCAAATATTCTCAAGCAACCGATTGATACTACAAGGGTTCACAACTATCCTAACTCATTCCAAATGACAGTTTGAATCCGGAGCACTGAAGGGAGGAAATTCTGATACAACACCGAAATGAACTAGAACAATTTAATCACCCCAAATTCACCCCTCTTTTTTGAAGCTGATAATGCAACCACTGTAACTGGACATCGGGTGAACCACAACCACGTAGAAACAGGGGAATAGCTTTTTCATTCTCCAAAAAGTAGTCTGAAGCTGCCATCCAAATAGGATCTCCTGCAGACACACCAGGAAGCGCCGCTACTGCACCCATAACGCTGCCCATATCATCTTTTAGTTCGGTCATGGCTTCAGCCATCTCCTTCCATTGCTCTTTCTGGCCACTGGTAAGGTAGTCACACATCCTTGAAAGTATCTCCATCCGTTCATCATCGCCTGACTTACGCTTATGTTGTCTGAATGCCATACTAGAACCGGCTGCTGCGTCTGACATGCGTGCATTTGGATCGTATGAAGGACAGGCAGCGCCGTTTTCTCCTGCTAGTGGTGTTGCTTGAGTCCTAAACCTAAAACCTATACCGCCTGCATCATTGCCATCAGGCGTAACACCATTTGGGACATCCTGCATAGGCTCATGGATTGACGAATCCCTGACATCTTCATCAAGAGAGGCAACGGAGTCTCCATTTACATTGGGTATGCATGGATTGCCCCCCATCTGAGCCGACCACCCAAAACCTGACAAATCTCGTACACTTGCAAACATCCTCTCCATGTCTCCCAAATTTGGAATCCGCTTACCCATAAGCGAAGCGGCCTCAGGGCATTTCTACATTTCAAAGTATAATGATAAAATCAATACGAAAATTGAAAATTTGACTTATCAATACACAAAAGGAACAGTTGTTACAACAAACAAATTTAGGGCAAATTTGCTTTCCAATTACTGAAAACACAGTTTTGTGGACAGTATGGCATTTTTTTTGGTTTATCATTGTTTTTACTGTTTCCCTCAAAATTACTAGAGTTCCAATGGCACCTTACTTGCATGCGAAACAACTCCAAGCTATTCTTTACAATTTTATTATGTCCGAGAAGTGAATATCCAACCTGTTAAAGCTTCTGCTCTAGGTGCAAACAATTCAAGGTTATACTATTCAGGTGTGCATAGTTTTTATACAATCTTTCACCCAAAACTGCACAAATATCTTGTATGGGTTCACCACAGTATAGAGATTTAATTAATGAGTAGAATTTTACAGAAATTGATTTATCAATAGAATAGAACCAAAAAACTCTACTGGACACATATACCATATAAAGCATGAATCAATTACAAGAAACAAAGAATAGAAGACTGATATTAGTTACCTGAATGCGAGCCTCCCACCAATCATTATCAGCGATTATTGTTCCCCGAGTACAGTCCCAGCCCAAACCGGTCGTAGACCCAAGCAGTGCCTTTGTCTCCTTGTATAGCTTCCTAAGTTGCCTCCATTTATTCTTGATCTGAACCCTTGTGTACTGTAAACCCGTTTCCTCCTAAAATCCTTTCATAAAGTAGGTCTACCCAGCCTTGGATAAAGTGCCCCCTTGTGTTAATCTCTGGTCAGCGGCTTGTGCAGCCCACCGACAGAAAACATCAGTGGTTCCCGGGTCCCAGTCAGCCCTTGACCCTCTAAGACCCTCATCTTGACATCCATGATGACCATGGACATTGATGCCATACATTATTGTCCTTCTCCTTAACTGCCATGGAAACCCACAATAATGTGTCACATGGCATACTAATATGTACACATGAGCAAGCACCACACTCTACCCTGGTTTACTGAACATGCAGATGTAACATCTAGGATGTGCCCACTTAAAACTATGTGCCATGCGATGAAGAATGGTGCATATGCAGAAAAATATAACTTATGATTTTTTCAGGATAACGGAGGAATGTGATAAGCAGAAATTAACCAATTACCCAATATCATTTGGAAGCAGAAGGAGTGGTAGGAGGGTGGACAACTCGACTACGAAGCTTCATACAACACGATAGTCAGCAAAGAGACACGTAAGCCTTGTAACCGTCTCCGAAAGGAAGATATCAATAACTGGAATAGAAAAATGGGGTATTTGGTAAGTCATTTATCAAAAGGCTTTCAACAGAAATGAGCAGTCAAACTGTTGAGTATAAATGTAATCACACAATTGGGTCAGATTATATACTTTCCCGAAATGGACAAGGATAAAATGACAGAGAAAGAATCTCAGGAATGATAGTGACACATTGTTAGACAACATCGAGAGTGAGCAAAGATCTAAAAAACAGTGATTGAGTAACATTGAGCGTCTAAGCCATACTAGAACGATGGACACAGGACATTACAGTATGATGACAAACACAGGAATTAATACAATTCGACATAAGGTTTCACTGCTTAGTGACATTTTAAAAAAAAGTTAAAGAAATGTACCTTTACATAAATATAGGGAATAAAGTTTCATCCTTAAGAAGGACAATTTGTTTCTGGGCAACCAAGGACACAAATTATGATCTTTACTCAAACAAATGTTAATTACTCACTGACAGGCATAGACCATAGACATGTTTTCACAGGACGACAATGACATACAATATGCTTAAGGAGGATAATGCAGAAGCAGAAGTGGGGAGATTCACCTTCAGACGCAACAGGTTGAATGTGGGAAACAGAAGGTGGGGGATTGGCTAGAAGCAATAGCAGTAGAACTGAGAATCGCAAACACACAACCTGCAAAGTGACGGACCCATCATTCTTAAACCCCAAAAGAAACATAAATGAGAGCAACTTCATTGATTATCCAGGAACTACGCTACTTGGGTTTAAGTTTAACAGAGAAAACGAAGTGCAAAGCATGCATAAATAAAAAAAAAAAATGGCCTACAGCATAAAAACACCACAAAATTACATCACTTTACTGTAAACCAGTTGAAAGAAAAGCCCTAATTGAATCGACACCAGAGTTTTAGTACATCAATATGATATAAAATTGGATACATGTCAACATTTCCAACTGAAAAAACAAATTTACCCCTGCAACCTAATTAGATTTTCATAATTTTACATTAGCACCATAATTTCTCTCTACCTTTCATGATCAAATCTCTTTTTCTCTAACAGCTAATTGGGCAAAAAATATCCTTCAGTGGTAATTTTAATTCATCAAGTTGTTAACATGTAAACCAGAATTACAATACCAAACAAATGACAAAAAAAATTGCAATTAATCTCATTAAAGTGTTGGGACATTATAAACGATGGTTAATTAATTATTCATATACTATTGCTTATCAGAATCATGACCAATTTGTGGTCCAAATCGGTATAACTACCGAGCCAAACACAAGAAAATTGAGAAGGAAAAATACATAGTGGACATTAGCAGAGTCGTGACCACATCATGGCAACTCAAAGTTAAAAATCTAAGAGATGAATACTATCCTATAATAAAAGATCAAAAAATCAGATTGAAGAAATACAATGACCCGATTCAAAGCAATTAACGATTAAACAAGAAAATCTCTTTCTTTGAAGAACCAATTTGTGGTTGGAGTTATTTTTGCCTGTTCGGCTAAAGTAATAAGTTTCTTCTTCTGAAAGAAAATTGGGGCTGCAGCATGGTTCTTTTGGGGAAAGCAATTTGCAGCTGCAGGCTGTAAATGTAACAAGTCTAAAATCCGACAGCAGACAAAGTACCCACAAAATAGAAGCAATATCACAAAATATGAAATTTTTACGAGTTAAATTGAAAGCCTCCAATGCTGGTACTACATTCGATTCAATATCTGAAAGATGAAACTTAATTGAAACACGAATATTAAACCCTAGAACAACATGGCATCGCAGATATGATACTGAAAGGGAAAATAGTACGGAAAAACCGGCGACCTCACTATCAGCGATGATACGGCGGCACTCCTTGACGACAACGATCATGGTGTCACTTTTGTAGATGGAGTTGTTCGCATACCGGAGCTTGCATCTGCCGCCGCCATTGTCTCTGCCCTCTTCCCTCTGTTGTAGTTTCTCGACGAAGCTTTTCAGATCTCCTGGAAAGCACGAACTAGGATAAAAAGGACGGGCAAAGGAATCGATGGTCGGGTGGCAGGACGGAGGTGGGTTCACTGAGAAAGAAAACGCACGGCGAATGAGGCAATCGGTGTGCAGCAATTCGATTGGGAAAGTTGGGAACGGGAGTGAGTGGCCAAGGGTTTAGGTATGTCTGAGAGGGTTTAGGGCGGGTACAACGTAGACATGCCCAACTCCTGACCCGATCCGGTAAGCCCATCAACCCGCGTGCTGCTACAGTAACTCTTTTTGAATTACCACGTTCACAAAACCTGGTTAACTGCGAAAAAAACAAAACCTAAAACTTTAAAATTGAATGATTTGACCATCACCTCTTTGCCACCACCTCATTCACCAGCCAACCACTCTGCCGATTCCCGCCCCAACCTCCCTCTCAGCCTCCCCTATTCGCCTCCCTCTCCGCCTCCCCAGTCCACCTCCATTCGCCCCAGCCAACCCTGTCCTCCAACCTCTGTCCACCTCTCTCTTGACCTCCCCTGTCCACTTCCATTTGCACTAGCCTCTCTCTCGGCGTCACTCGTCCTGCCCCCCTATCTTTCGACTTCCATCTGCCTCCCTTTCAGGCTCCCCTATCCACTTCCATCCGCCCTAGCCCCCCTCTTGGCGTATTGATTTATAATGTCCACCTCACTGATTTGCGATTCCACCTATGATTCCACTTGCTATTCAGTCACTAATTTCCTTTCCCCCCGTCTCATCGCTCCGCCATTACAATTTCCTCTTTCCCATGCCATCACTCCTCCATCATTATTTGCCATCGCGATTCAATTGGTTGCAATTTGCCTTTATTCCTCCTAATCAAGGTCTGATCTCTCCCTGTTTGAAGTGAGCAACCGGCTAGGTACCGTGGAGAGGAGGCTAAATAGGGAGGATAGGTAAGAGAGGGTTGGTCAAAGAGAAAGGCCGCATAGATGGGGAGGCCTGATGGTTCAAAGATCTTTCAAAGGAGTTTTTTGCTAGATTTCAAACTTTTAAGGATTCTTTGTTAAAGGTAAAAGTTTCCAAGGCTTAAAATTAGCAGTTTTTCCTATAATGCTATATTGACCTGACATTTTTTGTTTAAATTAACGACTTCTACCGTATAAAGATCTAAAATGAAACATTTTAACGAAGTTATGGAGTCAAAATGTGCAAGTTTGAAGCTGAGATTAAAAGTGAAATATTAATTAAATCTTAGGTTCTAATTATGCAAATTACCCGCAATTTCACCTAACGTCAGATCAGAACAAACAATAAATAAGCCTCTAAAAATGCTGTTTAAAGTTAACTTCCCAAAGAAGTTGCTCAGTAATTAACTACTTATCCAGTTGCTTTCAATTAATGAGTATCGGCTTGCTTTCGCTTTTCTTTAATTTTTCTTTACCCAACCATGGGCTGACGTACACGTTTGTCGCCTAGGTAATCCCCTACTAAAACCCCCCTTGGTCAACAACGAGAAAAGTAGAGCTTTGCCTTTAAATAAAAAGAATTGATAATTTAATTTTTAATAATGATGTCGAACATTTACTAGTATTAGATAGTTTGATATTATTGAAATTCAACACTCAACATTCGAAATTAGATCTTTATATGTATTGTTCCCTCAGTTCTATATTTTTTACATTATTTTAATTTTTTAATTTTAATTTAATTTAAATTTATTTATATTAATATTTATTAAAAAATTTAAAAAAATATATTTAAAAATTATGAGATTTATAGTCTTTTCATATAATTTTTTTGAAGAGGTTTTAGCAAACATTAACGCCAATAAATTTAAGTTAAACCTAAGTCAAAAAATTGAAATAACACAAAGACTTTGTGAAGGACATATTTAAGCCAAAATTGCTTTTTTCTCTTTGCTGCTAAATAATTGTAATAGGAAAATTTACAAAAATTCCTCTGAGGTTTGCTTGAACCTACATTTATCCCCTTGTATATTCAAAAACCTACATTGACCCCTATTTTGCTAACTCCGTCAAAAAATCCTACAAGACCCTTCAACCTTTTTTTCTGAGCCCAGGCATCAAGGCGTTTTCCATCTAACAAAATAGGCATCTTCTAGCCCAAAAATTTCTCCCATCTCACCTCCCACTTACCAAATAGGGACACGTGTCCACTCACTAAACTGATTTGCCTTCACGCCGCCGTATCTTCGTCTCTCTCGCCTAAAGCTTCCCCTGCTGCTAGCCCTCATACTTCAATTATTCTCCCGTTCAACTCAACATAAGATTTCCGATGGCTAGCAAGCGTCACTAACCGATAGAAGCTTTCAGTTACCGAGAAGGTGGTATATTTGCCCTCCAGTCCAGGCTCGCCTTACTCCGTTCGCCGCCCCAAGCCTCTTGGTCAGATTTCTGCTAAACCAAATTCTAGCCAATGCTCCACTAGTTGCTTTAATTCGACTGCAGCGGCTCACTTTTGGTGCTCTCAATTTTTCCAGTAATTATTTATCACTCAAGCCTTCGAAATCGAGTGGCCACGCCGGCGTCTCTTTCATGAGCATCAATACGCATACAAGGCTTCCATATTGATTCAACTTGCAATGGATTTGAGGAAGTCTTAAACTGCTAAAAGAAGATAGTTCCGAACTTAAGGCTTTCATGTAGGTCTTGTTCACTTGCTTATCAAAATGTGGATTTCTATTACACGATATTCTTTTGCTTTGTGGGAGTTAGGGGAGGGTCTTCTATTGTTTCATGGATCGAAGCACATTGTCTGATGACATTTATCCATAGTCCTTGTCATTTATTAGTATCATTTTCTGTAGGGCCTACTTCATATGGACCAGTCATTGATGCTTCGGTTGATATTATTGAAAATAGTGGTTGCCTGTTTCATGTGTTGCTTATTATCGCTGATCACCAGGTAGAATTCGAAGCTCTTAAATCCTTTTTGGGGTAGAAGATGCTTCTTTTGTTAGATCAAAAAGGTCTAGTACCTGGGCTCAGGAAAAAGAGGTGGACGAGTAGAATAGGCCTTTTCCCTTTTCTCTTAACTGGTGAACTGACGGAGTTACAAAAAGAGTGGGGTAAGTGTAGGTTTTTGAATATGCAGAGGGATAAGTGTAGGTTAGGGTAAACCCCAAGGGGTATCTGTAAGTTTCCCATTGTAATACTAACAGAGCTAGAGAATAAGTGTAACTTTTGCAACCATAGGTATAAGCATAATTTTGACCAAACATTTTTCAATTTTCATTTGAATCCATGTGTATACCATTGTCGTGCCTATAAACTTTAATCAATTTTGTAGACCAAAAATTTTAGACCAATTCATTTTAACTTAAGTCAATTAATTTATTTTTACTTTTATATATTTTTACCTGAAACTAATATCATTTGAAAGTCACTATTATTTAGATGCAATAATTTATTTAAAAGTAAATTTTTATGATATTGTTAAATTTTTATGAATTTTTTTAATGACTAAAACTAGAAAAATTTATAAAAATTTAGTAAGGTTAAAAAAATTATATTTTAATTGATTGTTACACCTATATAATGTTGGCTTTTAATTAAAATTAGTTCAAAATAAAAAAGATATAAGAATAAAAATGAGCTATTTAAAATTCAATTGACTTAAGGTAAAACAAACTAGAATTCAATTACTCCGCAATTATCTTGTTGAGCATTTGCAAGAAAATATTTTTAAAGTAAATATTCTCATATATATTTTTATTTCTAATTTGATCCCGGAAAGCTAAAAAACAACCACTTATTTAATTACATCAAATATTAGCAGGAAAACATTAAGATCCCTCATATCAAAGAAGTTCGCAGAATTTCCTCCCCTTCATACCAAATATTCTCTCAACTTTTCACCCTCCATTTTTCTCCCCGAATAGGAGCAATCCGAGCAAGGACCCGGCGATAAAAAGGCCACTGGCCGTGAGAGGAAGTAACGGCGGGCTGTCCAAATGGGTTATCCTTAACATAAGCTTGGACATCTTCCGCTTCAGCCACACCATCCAAGTACTTGCACAGCTCTCCCTTAGGATCTAAACAAGAACACCCAATAAAATACACAATACAATTACTATTTGAAAATTCTATTTTTTAGCAGCCGTAACAAACACTAAAAATGAACCATTTACATATTGAAAATGAATCATCCCTGAGACAAACTCTTGAAAGCTAACCATTGATTTACTAAAAATAAACCGTTTCATATAGTTCACTTTCAAGAGTCAATGATTCAATTTTATGTCACACTGTCATTACTGCAAAGTAAAAGGCCTATTATTGTGATATATATAAGTATAATATAACAATTATCTTCTTTGTTTATATGGTTCATACATACCTAGGAGATCATCATTTGCATTTTCTGGATCATATTCCTCTGGGAAGATTCCAGTGTTAGGCTGCAGAAGGAATGAAAGAATCAAACAAACAAGCACCAAATTAAGTTTTCTTCAAGATAAAATTAACAAAGGTAGAACAAAAAGTTTAGTGGTAGTTAATTACAGGATTTAGTAAAGCCTTGTACGGCTTGTCATCAATGAGAAGAGTATTGGAAGCAGAGAACTTGTCTTTGGCTGAAAATTGTCCGTTAATTTTCCCCCATAACTTCTCAAACTCCTTGAAAAAAAGTGGTTTTTCTTTATTCTCCAAGGACTTAAACCCAGAATCCCTGCACTCTTCTTGGTCCTAAATAGTGACAATTAAGCAATTTGACCGACTATATAATTAAAACTAAAGATAAATTCAAAAAAAAAAAAAAAAGAATCGAAAAGAACAATAAAATCGTTCTTTAGATTTTGATACTGACCCAAACAAATAGCAGTTTTCTTCTCGACTCTGGCATTACACAATCCAGTATAGCATCTACATTTCGCCTTTTTTCCAGAAGAACAGAAAACAACATTATGGTTACATGAAATATTAATATATCACTTTGCTTTTACATGAATTTACAATGCCAACTATACTTCCAAAAATTTATTTCAAAAATTTCAAAATACAGTAATTTAAAATATTATTTAATTCAAGGGAATATTAATTACTGCTGGAATATATAATTAGTGTGGGAACATATATATAAGAACTAACTCCATGGCAGATGACCAAATTCCAACTTCAAATCTTTCAAGGCAGAACCGCATGAACTTGTCACTGTGAGGCCTCCTGAAGACTGAAATTCATTAGAAAAAACACAAGAAAAAAAAATCAGCAATTCAAAAAGAAAAGTAATATCAACTGAAATTTAATCGAACACACAAAAAATATATATATAGAAATCAACTAAAATGAATCAAGAAAATAATGGTATTTTACGAACTAAAATTCAGTAATTCACCTAGGTAATTGCCATATTGGGTATCTGGGGCACGCGACTTTGGGATACGTCGGCTGTTGAAGCGATTAACCCTGTAGAGCAGCAAGCCATTGAGGCTTAAAACGAGGAGCTTCTTCCTTGGACCAAGATTTAGCTTTTCCAGCGATATTTCGAAATCGCTCCCACTCTCGTCACTGTTTTCATAATAATCTTCCTCACTTTCGTCGGAAATGTTGCTAAAAAGGATCTGTTTCTGTTGCTTTAAAGCCATAACCCTTGCCTGTTTTTACCAAATGCCTTTTGCTCTGATTTAGAGCACAACGCGGAAGGGGTCTTGGTCAGTCGGTTTATATGGACCGAGGAATCATAACTTGTGGCTTTTCGACTTTTCCGAATGTACAACAGACATTAATGATG
The DNA here is from genome assembly GCA_005392925.1 of Aquilaria sinensis. Classification (NCBI taxonomy): domain Eukaryota; kingdom Viridiplantae; phylum Streptophyta; class Magnoliopsida; order Malvales; family Thymelaeaceae; genus Aquilaria; species Aquilaria sinensis. Next base: position 254,245 of record SMDT01002790.1, on the reverse strand, counting down.
TAATTATCAATTCCATTTTATATACAAGCATTGAGAGTTTCCATACATTTTCGCCATTTATAATTTCGGCTTTTGCAAACAAAAATTAATAATATCATTTTCACTCTTGCGGAAAAACTTTACAAGTGAAGACTAAAAGAGTTAAAAGTATAGGTCGTATGTCACCACCTGAGTTCACGTAGCAAACACGCCACAAATATATCCTTTCCTCCCCAATATTCCCATAATATTGCAATTCTGGCTTTAGTTGTCTTTTGGTATTAAATAAGTTGGCATTCCTCTTTCCCTATTTATGATTTTAAACTCCTTGAACTCTATATATTGTATTACTGATTCTGTATATAAATGAAAAAAGGTATAGGTAGTATAAATTAACTTCAACCTACTTGATAGCCGAAGTGCTATCGCCCTGACCACTGACTTCGGAGGAGGGGGCCACACGCCTGACATATATGACCTCGGAAGCCCCATCGTACCGACCTCGAAAAATTGCCATATCGCCTCTCCATCAGAGGACGAACGAACCGACTTCGGAAGAATGGGTAACCCCGGAGAGACGGTATCACCCCGGGGAGAGGTCCCTGTTCGTCCCCCTGAAAAGTAACGTCGGCCAAAGGGACCTCGGAGGAGCGATGGGTGACGCAAAGGAGTCTCTGACATATTCGCCCGTACGCACTAGACGTTGACCTCAAGCATTCTGACAGGCCACTGTAGTCCGTGCTCTGGCACACTAAGACACGATTCTCGACAAATCACTGCCCAAGAAATCCTGCATACGGCTGGCCCCTTTTTCTGCTTAGAGGTACGGATGGCATCCGTCCATACACGTGTCACAATCAGAGGGGCTCATTTTCCCCTATTTACAGCAGGAAAGGCTCTTGAGAAAAAGAACAGGAGACCTTTTGGAGGGCTCCAGAGTTCTAGCCTTCTCTTTTCTCTCTAAACATGCCAGAAAAGCGCCTCCGGCGAGATTTTTTCCCTTATGTGCATGCCGGAGAAATACCCCCCCGCAAGTCTATTTTATGCTCGTTCTTTGTCATTTAGAGGCACTGACTTGGGCGTCAGAGGCTCCTCCCCGGGAATACACACCGGGGACCTCCTAACCCCTGTTTTCTGTATGTTTCAGGCCGGACTGCTTGGGGGCGCCCACTCTTCCGGCTCTCTCCAGCACCGGAAATCCTTCACGGCCCCCGCTATCTACCATCGGACGGCCACCCATGACATTCCACAGGAGGTCCCTGTCACCCCCGTCGTGGAGCCACTGCGGGAACACAAACGATGGCATACATTCACGTAGCAAACACGCCACAAATATATCCTTTCCTCCCCAATATTCCCATAATATTGCAATTCTGGCTTTAGTTGTCTTTTGGTATTGAATAAGTTGGCATTCCTCTTTCCCTATTTATGATTTTAAACTCCTTGAACTCTATATATTGTATTACTGATTCTGTATATAAATGAAAAAAGGTATAGGTACTATAAATTAACTTCAACCTACTATACACTCCAATCAGCTTAAACCCATATACTGATTATGAATAAAATAGTATTTTTACAAAAGATAGGACTTAAATCCTGATACCATGTTATATGGTAGTTGTCATATCAATTGGATTAAAATCGGGCTACAACAAAAATTACTAGAGTATGATTTTCTTTTGTAGGAACAAAAAAAAAAAGGAAATAAAACAACTTTTGTTTGTAACTTAATCCAAATTGACCACTTTCTTTTCTCTTTAAAATTACCAGAGTATCAAGGGCTCCTATTGCACGGCGTGGGTGAGCTTCTTCCTCCAAAGCAAGGCAGAGATGGACGGTGGGCTTGGGTTGGACTGTTGGGGTAGGAACGGGAAAGGGAGAGGCCATGAAAGACTGATTGGGAGAGAGTCTTCCACATCCCAATCCATGCCTCTTGCCCTGGTCCACCTTCATCTGCATCCTTATCTAATTCGTCACCTCTGCCTTCATCGCAGACAAGTGGAATAGACTATACCAAACCAGAACGGATGGATGTAGGAGAGGGACAGAGGAGAAGAGAAACAATGAAGGAGGGGAAAAGTGTAAACTGAGAGTCTTTCCTTAATTTATGTGCACTTGCAAATGGTGCAAACAATTCAAGATGGAGGGAGTATATGAAAATAAGCACTATATCACATAAAGTGCTCATTATTCTACACTAAGAATCTGTAACATACAAAAATGCTATTTCATGACATGAAATCCCTATGTGGCATTAAGCGATTGAGGTATTGAGTTAAAGGATTGCTGTTGGCATTCTACCATAATAAATAAAGTCTCATTCTTATCCAAAAGTTCATGTTTCTGTCTTTTTAATCAAATTGAATAGACAAATATGCACAATGAGTAATAAAAGACAAAATTAATGCTTTGAGTGTAACTAACACACATTAATATAACCAAATAACTAACCTCTTTTCAAACTCAACTTCTATTTTGCACTACAAATATTTTTATTCACTTGTCTATTTTGTGTTAATTCTGGATCAAATAACCTTTGAACATCAATCCTACCTTAAGAAAAAAAGGCTTAAGACAAGAAAACATAAATCTTCTCTTAACAACTCAAGTTTTTAGTTTCTCTTCTTGACCTCAAATATTTATAGTTGATGGAGCATGACTATAAAAGCTTAAGTTTGGGTGCAACAACCTGGATTTGGATAAGCGTTTCTAGCCTACCAAAGTTACAAGAAGGAGTTCTTCTTCCAACATGTTACTTGACTTTGCATGTGGAATTAGCGGCCTTGAATGGAGCTCTCTTAACAACTACATGGTTAAGGCTTACCGATATTATTGTGCTTACAAACTATACTCAAGTACTTGTAGCTCTTAGACTTTCACTCCCTAGTACTCCATCTTTGGCCAGCTTCATTCAACAAATCTAGCATCAAATGGAGAATTTAATTGCTGCTCGATGATAATCATGCCTCAGGAGTGTGTCTTTCTTAACTCATCAATTCTATTTAATTGATTGCATTTTTTTTTGTATCATTGGCTATGCTTATCTTTTTTTCCTGTTAACAGGTTAAAATTGTAATTTTTAACTTTTTTCTTATTAATTTTTTTTTATTTCCCGACTGAAATTACATCTTTTTTATCCAGCAATCAAAATTAAATTAACCAAGATCTAATGGTTGCCCTTTCTTTGTGTTCTATCTGTTAATTAGAAGGATTTGTACAAGTATAATGATAGGATGTAATTTATAGTTAAGTGAATGAAGGAATGTCTATATTTTGAGGACCCGAAAAGCCACCAAACTAACATAATTGGTATTTTATGGGAAGTTTGGTGGATGCAATATTCAAGATCCAAATGCTTTCATTGGTATCCTAATCCTCAACCACTTGAATTAAGACATCAAGACGACTGCCCTTTGTTAATTACCCATAGCTAAGGACTTGATCTTAGGTGCCCATTTAATCGCCTAATTTGAACATAAACCTTCAATTCTAAGGTCATTTTCTACCCTTTTTGTCTCTCAACATACAGAACTTTTGACTTCTTATCGTTGTCTGATGCTGCCATGATTAATCAAGCAATATTATTAGAATTAAAAAAGGGGTTACTTACATTTTATCTCAAAAATTTAGATAAAATTCTCATCTGTTAAAAAATATACACATTGCCTTTTAAGCTTTATATAAAATTATACTTATTCCCCCCCCCCCCTTTCAATGTAAACTTTGCTTCCTAGATGTAATATCTTTATTATATTTATAGTAACTGATATCAATTTTTTGAAATCTAACTTAAATTGTATAGTACCTATCTAGCAGTAAATTTAAACTGTTTAATAATTATTTTATAGTTAGTTGACAATTTATGTTAACAATTTTTTATTCAACTAAACTGTTAAATAGTTCAAAGTGTAGATTTTTCCAATAGAAGACAATAAATTGTAATTTCACCTAAACATCAAATGACAACCTATAAGTAGGCCCAAAAAAATGTTGCGAAGAAGATTAAAGTTAACATTTTTATTTTTCTTTTTTTCTTATTATTATTATTATTATTATTTTGAAAAAAGCAAAAAGGATTCATTTCATAAACGGCCAATGCACAAAAAAATTACGGCAAGTTCACCTGGCGAAGCTAAGCAAAAAGACTTTTGAGCTCAAGAGAAGAAAAACTATCTGGCCTATACATGTTCAATAACCTAATTTTATGAAAGATGACCTCAATTGTTTTGTGTCTTCCCTTGGAGTAATGCTAATTTCTTTTTTGCCAAATTGCGTAAATAGTGGCCAGAACTAGAAGTGCAGATCTTTAAATATGGATCATTGTCGCTTTGCCATTAGCATGCCTCTGAAACCATAAAAAAATGTCATCCAAATCATTATAATTGCAGCTAATGGAAAACAAGGACTTAACTGTGTCCCAAAGCTACAGGGGGAAGGGGCAAGAGAAGAATATATGCAAGAGAAGAAGACTAAAATCAACTTCCTAAGGAAGTTGCTCATTAAGTAACAACATGTCTATATACTTTCAATTGATTAACATTTCCTAGCTTTTGCTTTTCTTTAACTTTTGTTTATCAAAAGCATGGGCTGCAATTTCACCAACGTCAGAGAACAAACTAGAATAAATCCCTATAAATGTTGTTTAAAGTTAACTTCCGAAAGAAGTTGCTCAGTAGTTGACATCGGCTTGCTTTTGCTTTTTCTTTAACTTTTCTTTATCGAAGCATGGGCTGACGTAGACGCTTGTCCCCTAGATATTCCCCCACTAACACCCCCGTACACTTTAAAATTGTTGTGCCAATAGTCAGAAAAGAGTAAATTGCATAAATGGTCCATAATCTTTAGTTATTATTTCCTTTTAGTCCTTAACCTATTGAACATTCTGTTTTGACCCTAAATCTATAATAATTGTTTCATTTTAGTCTCCCACCAAATGAAATTCATTAAATCAAAATAATTATCTGATAGAAACTTTTAAAATTCTAATTTAAATAATCGATAACTATCTTATAGTAAATCTATTTAGTTTAATATGTTTTTATAGTAAATAGATAATTTAAATTAGTAATTTTTTCTTTCTAAATGGAATAATTTTAATTTACAAAGAGAAAAAAAATGATTTAAATTTTTCATTAACTATAAAAAAATTATTAGATAAATTAAATTTATTGTAAGATAGTTACTGGATAGTTTAAATTACAATATAAAAAGTTGTTATCAGACAAATATTTTGAGTTAAGAAATTTCATTGAATTGGGACCAAAATGAAACATTTTTATAGATTTATGACTAAAATGAAATATTTTTAATAAATTTAGGATTAAAACAGAACATTCAATAGGTTAGGAACTTAAAAGAAACAATAACTAAAGATTAGGGACTATTCATGAAATTTACTAAATAAGAAAAGTAAAGGCGTTTAAATAAAAAGAACTGATAATTTAATTTTTCTAATAATGATGTCGAACATTTACTAGTATTAGATAGTTTGATATTATTGAAATTCAATTACTCAACATTTGAAATTGGATTTTTCTGATATCTGCTACATGTTAATGCCAAAATTGTTTGTCTTTTTTACTGCCAACAATAACAAATTATAACAATATTCTAAAAGGTGTAAAATGAGCATTGTTCATGGGCAATGTAAATCACTGTTTATGAATAGTTTTTTTTAATCCCTTTTCCCTAAACGCCATCGAATCTTTTTGACGTTTGTTCGGCTTTTCAAAAGGTCATCATGTTTCTGAAGCCATGTATTGTTATTTACATTTACCAACTTTAAGTCTGTTTCACGTTTCTCTTGAATAAAAAATGATTTCAGTCTTTGAATTTATCTTTTTTCCCATTTCACTATCTAAGTTTGACCTGTGTGACGTTTAAGTCCCTAAACCTAATAACTACTTAACTAGATTTTTTCTAATTACTCCCTTTGCCCCTAATTTTTTTTATGTACTTTCTTTTAAAGTAAAACATTGGCCACCATAATTTATTTATTTTTTAGTTAAACAATTTCTATTTTTTTATTTATTTATCAAGTTAATTGTTAAATTCTTAATACCTAAAGTTTTTCCATATCTTGTCTTGGTACCAATTTTTTTTACTTTTGTATATATTGTTTTCAAAACAAAACTTTAGTCATTTTAATTTGCCTACTTTTGGCTATACTTCGGGTGGATTTGACTTTGACTAAATTTTTTCTTTTCGTTCCTTTTTACCTTTATTAAGTTAATGATTAAACCATTAATTGGTTGACATAAATTAAATTCAATTTAGATTTTAGTTATATATTTTTATGGGTGAATTTCAAAAAATCCCCTAAGGTTTAGTGAATATTCACTTACCCCCCTCCTGTTTGGAAATTCTCCACTTTACCCCTTAAATTTAATAGATCCTTCACTTACCCCCTTCCATAATATTGTAAATAATTTTAATTTACTTACAATGCTCAATTATTATTTAATTAAAATTATAGTCTTTCTAGAATTGTAAATTTTTATAGTAATAAATCACATAAATACTAAAATGAATACTTAAAATAAAAATAAAATCTATTTATATGAACATTTAGATACTGGTATATGAACATTAATGCTCTTGTCAAGTATAGATGCTACATTTACTTAGTCTAATTGCCCAATAATTATTGTATAATTACTATAAAATTTAAATTATTAATTTTTCTTTACTTAAAGAAAGAAATTCTTTTTTCTATTATTGATGAACATTTCACTTAGGTGAAATTTTAAAAAGTTGACAATTATGATAGAAAGAAGGTGTAGAAACCTTACTAAGTATTTAAGGCCAAGATTATTTTGCAGTAGTTTTAATGTATTGTTGTACATTATTCTTATATAAAATTATTATTTACTTTATTTCAAAAAAAATTATTATTTACTCAAATTACCTATTTACCGAGATTTACATTTTAAGAAGTCCAAAATTGCCTGGAAAGTCACATAAATATTTTAAAATTATTTTTTAAACGTATTAAAGTGTAGGGTTTTAATAAATTAATATTTTTAGCAAAATAATCACTTTATATAAGAATGATGAAAAAATGATCTAATTCTAAGATTTACTTTAATTAACTTACCTATTGTTCATTTTATATACATATAATCGAAATAATTATTATATTATAGACATGTAAAACTTCCTTAAAAAATAAAAGTGTATGATGTAATAAGTAAAAGTATCTAAATTAATATATAAAACTATCAATTATATGTTGCAATAACTAAAAGTATCATTTTTGCATCATATTATATAGAGTGATTATTTGTCTAAAATTATTAATCTATTAAAATTTTACACTTTAATATGTTTAAAAAATATTTTTAGAATATTTTTATAACTCTCCAAGTAGTTTTAGACTTTTTAAAATGTAAAGCTCAGTAAATTAAAATTTTCATTAAATAATAATTTTTTTGAAATAAAGTAAATAATAGTTTTATATAAGAATAATGTACAACAATACATTAAAACTAATGAAAAATAATCTCACCCTTAAATGCTTAGTAAGGTTTCTACACCTTTTTTTTTTTTATCACAATTGTCACCTTTTTGAAATTTCACCTAGGTGAAATGTTCATCAATAATAGAAAATTTAAATTTTCTAGTAATTATACAATAATTATTGGGAAATTATATTAAGTAAATACAGTATCCACATTTGACAAAGGCATTATTGTTCATATACCAGTTTTAAAAGTTCATATAAATAGATTTTATTTTTTTAAGTATTCATTTTAATATTTATATGATTTATTACTATAAAAATCTACAATTTTGTAAAGACTATAATTTTAATTTAATAATAATTTAGTATTGTAAGTAAATTAAAATTATTTACAATATTATGGAAGGGGGTAAGTGAAGGATCTATTAAACTTAAGGGGGTAAAGTGGAGAATTTCCAAACAGGAGGGGGTAAGTGAAGTATTCACTAAACCTCAGGGGATTTTTTGAAATTCACCCTAAACTTAAGGGGGTAAAGTAGAGAATTTCCAAATAGAAGGGGGGTAAGTGAAGTACTCACTAAACCTCAGGGGATTTTTTGAAATTCGCCCTATTTTTATTACTGATAATTGAGATTTATAGCATGACGTATTTATTTAGAAAGTTTTATGGTTTAATAAAGTAGTTGGACCCATAATTGTTAAAATCAAAAATATCTTTTTGCAAAAAAGGTTCTTACTTATATTAGAAATTGGAATTTGAGTTGATAAAATATGTAGATTTTTAGTGAATTAACTTTTAATAACAAAAAAATGTTCATCATTTTGAAAGACATGTATTGTTATGTTTCACAGTATTATATTTTCATAACTAATAATTTTAATTATAAGAGAATAAAATAAAGAGAACTTAACTCAAAATTAAAATAAAATAAAATTTTAATTAATGAAAATAAATTTATGGGTGAGAATTTTTTAATTATTTGTTATGAATATTTGTTGCTAAATTTATTGCAAAAAATATACGATACAAAATGCGAGTCAAAATATACATTATTATTATAGTATAATCTAAAAGAGAGAGGTGTTTTACTGTTCATCAACAATAAAACTTACGTGGTTTTTTTTTTTTGCTTCTTCAAAATTTATGGTCAAATTCCTATTTTGGTACCTAAATATTTCATATCTACCATAATGCTCCTCCACTTTCTCCTGCTGTTACCAGAGGGTAGACCATTCGCTAACGATAATATGATTGTCACATCATAAAGATTAGGGAATATTATTAGAGAAAATAATTATTTTAGGTACCCAAGAGTATTTTTTCTCTTGTTTGACACATCCGCCTACCGTTTTATTTTATTTTTTTTACTCTCCTGTAGAATGGTCAAATCTCTTCTTTAGCCCTTAGATATAATATTTCCACCATAATGGTCCCCAACTTTCATGATCTGTCATAAACTTTTTTTATTTAACTTTTGCTAATAAGAATTTTTGTATATACTAGAAATCAAATGTATTTAAAGAGAAGGAAATGGGCTATCTCGATCCCTAATTGTGAGTGTGGTAAGCCTTCAGATACATGACAAGAACTTTTGGGAAAATAAAAATTTTGATGACATATTTAAATTTAAGATGATAAAACCTTAAATAAAAGTGAAGGATATGCTTTTATTAACCATATTAAATATCAATTTTTTTCTTTTGCATGGTTTAACTCAGAGTTTTAATTATATAGGTTTGATTTAAAGTTTTAATTAGTTGAAACAAATACACATTTTTCATAATGTATGAGCATTTTATACAGATTTGATTTAGAGTTTTGATTAGTTGGAATAAATAAACAGTTTGTATTATGCATGAGTGCATAATTCTTAAAAGGTTTTATTTTATCACTAATTCATTAGTGAATAAAAACCTAAAAAACCTATGTATGTATATTATGCAATGTTATCTTACACTATGAATGTTAGAATCTTTCTTTCTCTTAATGGTTTTATTAAATTGATTAATGAAATTGCTTTAATCATTTTTCATTTGTTATCTTTAATGCTCTTTCGACACTAAATAAACACATCTTCAGTTAATTACTCTGTGTGTTTATAATTATTTATACTTATATTTTACTTAATATCAAGATAAGTCATAACTTTTTGTATTGTTCCATCAATGACTTATATTAACAATATTACAGCTAATGTTGCTAGAGAATTTACCCATGCAATGCGTTAGTCCTACATACCTCACTTACTTTTAAAAGTCATTTTCACTGTTCGTCATTAAAGATAAACATTTTTTGTCTCACTTTCTTTTTTCTTCTTTTTCAGGCACAATTGACTATTCTTTAAGTTTGAATCGCTTTTCACAAGGTTTTCGCATTTTTTAGGGCCCATTTTACAATTTCGTCAATTTCAGGTTGTCTGGTTAAGTGTCAATTTAATCCCTAAGCTTCTACTCTTTTCCATGTTAGTCCCTATTGTCCATCCATGTTTTATTTTGGTCCCCAAATTTAATAAATATTTAGCTAGATTATTTGTATTTTTTTTCTTGGTCCCCAAATATTTTATTTTTTTTATGCACTATATTTCAAAGTAAGACATTGGATATCATAACTTATTTATTTTTGTGTTAAGCCATTTTTTACATTCATTAAATCAATTGTTAAGCCTTTAATATCTAATATTTTTTCATTTTTTTATCTTGGTTTTAAATTTTTTTTTGTTTCTTTTCTTTAATTTTTTTAAAAACAAAAAATTAGTGATTATAATTTACCTACTTCTGACTATGGTTCTAATTGATTCAGTTTAATTATTTTTTTAAAAAAATTTATCTTTATTTTTTAATGGTTAAATTGTAAATTTATTAACATAAATTAAGCACAATTTTGTGTTTCAATCATATTATTTTGTTATTCATGATTGCATTTTGCAGTATGAATTATTATCTACAATTTAATAAAATAATTTGGTCTAAATAAATTTCTCATTGATATTAAAAATTAGAGTTTAGGTTGATAAAAGAGGGAAATTTTTAGTGAATTGTTTTTAATGACAAAATTATACATTATTTCAAAAATAAATATGATAATATGTTTCTATTTACCTAATTTCAGTTACTTTTTAAGTTAGTTCGGCTTTAATTAATTTTTCTCACATTTTAAATTATTTATTATTTAAATTTTTCATACTAAATTTACTGTAAAAAATGCCTGCTACATCGTACGGGCCAACATACCTCGTATATAGTAAAACGCTAAGCGGTGACACTATGCTTATGAACGGTGTCCCTGCTACAGTAATTTTTTCATTTGGGTTTTTTTTTGGCCTAAAATTGTTTCTTTTTTGTTTTTTGGGAAGTTCCTTTTTTTTTTTTTTTCTTGTGTGTGTGTTTGTGTGGGCTGTTTCTCCTGTTCTTTTTGCTGAAAATAGTAAATTTGAAAATTGGTACTTTATTTATTTGCTGTGATATATTTTGGTCCTTAGACTTTGAAAGTAGGCATTTACCACTTTCTTCTAAACTTTTGATTATTTTATTTTAGACCCCAACTTTCATAAATGACACTTAAGACTCTGATTTCTTCTAAAATATCCCAAATTCACTAAATTATTCTTCTAGCATATATTTTCTATTTAACAAATTTATTGCCAACACCTTCCAATTATTTAAATTTTTTTAGCTCTTTTAGATTGATCGTAGCTTTTTTTTTTAATTCATAACTTGTTTTAATATTTTTCTTCCTGTAAATATGATAGGTATGAAAAGGTGTATTTTCATCCGTCGTCCCACAACAAAATGCGGGTCAAAATTTAATAGTAACACAAATAAAGCTAGAGAATAGGGGAAGGTGTAACTTTTGCAACCATAGGTATAAGCGTAATTTTGACCAAACAATTTTCAGTTTTCATTTGAATCCATGTGTATACCATTGCCGTGCCTATAAACTTTAAACAATTTTGTTGACTAAAAATTTCAATTGCACCCCAATTATCCTTTTGAGCACTTGCAAGAAAATATTTTTAAAGTAAAGATTATCATATATATTTTTATTTCTAATTTGATCCGGGAAAACAAAAAAACAACTTATTTAATTACATCAAATATTAGCAAGACAACAGTAAGATCCCTCATATCAAAGAAGTTCGCAGAATTTCCTCCCCCTTATACCATTTATTCTCTCAATTTTTCACCCTCTTTTTTTCTCCCGGAATGGGAGCAATCCGATCAAGGACCCGGCGATAAAACGGCCACTGGCTTGGACATCTTCCGCTTCAGCTACACCATCCAAGTACTCACCGTTTTCATAATAATCTTCCTCACTCTCGTCGGAGATGTTGCTAAAAAGGATCTGTACGTTTCTGTTGCTTTGAAGCCATAACCCAAGCTAGTTTTTACCAAATACCTTTTGCTCTGATTTAGGGCACAACGCGAAAGGGGTCTTGGTCAGTCGGTTTATATGGACCGAGGAAGCAAAACTTGTCGCCTTTCGACTTCTCTCTGAATGTACAATGGATATTAGTTATGTAATTATCAATTCCAGTTTATATGCAAGTATTGAGAGTTTCCATACGTTGTTGTCATTTATCATTTCGGGTTTTGCAAACAAAAATTAATAATATCATTTTTAGTCTTACAGAAAACTTTACAAGTTAAGGCTACAAGAGGCAAAAGTATAGGACTTAAAGCCACAGACTGATTACAAATAACATAGTTTTTTTACACAAGATAGGGTCTGACTTGTAATCGCATGTCATATGGAAGTTGCCGTATCAATTGGATTAAAATCAAGCTACAATAGAAATTACTAGAGCATTATTTTCTTTTGTAGGAACCAAAAAAAAAAAATTAGAAAAAGAAACAAGTCTTGTTTGCAAGTTAATCCAAATTGACCACTTTTTTTTTCTCCTAAACATACTATTCATGCTTTTCAAAGTTAGCCAAATTAGTCACTTCTTTTAAACCGGAAGAATATTCTACGTAAAATGAAATATATTCTACTAAAAACTTATGCATGGCAATATTTAGCCACATAATAGTCGCAGGTAACAAATGAGTAGTGAAACTAATTGAGTAAGAAATTAGGAATTTGCGGCTCATTCAATATGTTAGGTTCAGTTAAATCCTGATCGCATGTCATACCGTAGTCATCATATCAACTGGATTAAAATCACACATTAATAGAAATTACTAGTGTATGATCTTCTTTTGTAGGAACCAAAAAAAAAAAGTAAAAGAAAAAAACCAGTCTTGTAACTTAATCCAAATCAACCACGCGTTTTTTTTTTTTCTCTTAAATATATTATTCATGTTCTTCAAAGTTGGCCTAATCAGTCACACCCCTTAAATTAGAAGAACATTCTACGTGAAATGAAATATATTCTGCTAAAAATTTCTGCTTGGTAATATTTAGCCACATGATAGTCGATAACAAAATAGTAGCGAAACTAATTGAATAAAAAATTTGGAATTTGTGTCTCGTTGAATATGTTAGGTTCGGTTCAAGTAAAAAGTGGGTAATCATATAGAAATTGATATATTGGCAATAGAAAAAATGCACTTTAGAAGTGATTCGTGACCATTGCACATCAGAAGCAACACTATGATAGTCGAAATGCATTTTAGATATGTAGCCATCTAGATGGTATATTTGACAAAAAAAAAAACAACAAGAGTTGCCTCTTTTGTTTTTTTTTTCATCGATGGCATTCATAAATCAAGCCACTCAAGGGCAAGCATTACATTTCTAACTAAGGAATAGATCAAACCAGGAAGCTCATCAGACCACTCACATAGTGTTTATATGGATAATTTATGTTAGTGACAAAAAAACAAGAGTTGCCATCTAGATGGTATATTTGACCAATGACCAATTTTTTTTTTTTTGCTAAATTAATTAAAAAAAGCATGAATTGATGTATCATGTATTATATGGATAACATGATTAAAATGTATAGAATGATGTACCCGAAGAGCAACTACAAGGACAATCATCCCTTTGATATTAGTCTTGCAATTATGGCTTTGTATAAAATTGTTTTTCCGGTTTCACCAGCACTATAAACAAAAAAAAACCCAGCTTTTTCCCCTTGTACGCAAATGATGACTTTGTCATAGATTAAGCGTTGATCTGAGTTCAGTAAGCCATAAAGCTATTGGTGTTCCTTTTTCAGTTTTTTGAAATTGTAATTTAGCTCTTCCCGAATTAGTCAATTCTCCATGTTTGTTAACAGGAAAGGGTCTGACATTGGAATATCTTGGAAATCTGCAAATGATTTGCCATTCATGTTGAACATTTGCTCTATTTCTAGCAAGCAATAGTTCTTTATCTAGTCATTCGTAAGCTGTAAATCAAGGAACTTGAATTGTTTTCGCTTTTTATGCAAAATATCTTCATATAGAGCTTCCCAATTTTGTTCCCATAACTGTAATGGCTTGCTAACTTCATAGAATAGCAAGATGGTGACAAACAAATGATGCAGTTGTGATCCTGATGCCCATATCCTTGCTTCTGAAATAGCATTAGTCCATTCCTTGTCATCATTGATCAAACCGTATGCATAGCAAGCTTCTTTAAAGGTGTTGCATATTCTTCCTTTGACTGTTTTTAACTCTTCAAATGATATAGGCCCTTTAACAACATTCAATAACAGCCGTAAATAATACCACTCACCTGATGTAAGGTGGCAATAAACAATACGGACAATGCATTTTCCCTATTTTCGGGTCTTCCAACCTTTATCTTTCTCATGCCATACATATTTTGCTGGTATTTCTACATAGGTAAGTTTCCTTGCATTTTCATCAACTGAATTTAGCTTCAACCACTCTGTGAACATTGTTTCCTTGATGTCACCCCTTTGAAGTAATGCTGGAAGACTTTGTGAGTCCCGTAATGTGACCATGTTGTGATTTGGTAAGTGAAAGGTTAATTTCATCATTGATAGATTGCAATACTGTATGTCAAAAGCAAAAAGATGTCATACTACTTCATAGGGAGATAAATAGCGATAATCCAAATAATTCTTTATTTCATCAACTTCGATAATGTTCTCTGAGTTGGATCCACTGTTGCTGCTTGTATTTTCTCGTACTACAATAGTGGCTCTATTGAGGCCTTTGTTTAAGTACTTAAATAAGTACTTGATTGCCCGTGATCTGTTGCACCATTCTACATTGGTGTGAGCCTGGTATTTTAATAAAAGATACCAATTGTAAGGAACAACATATCTATTATCAAGTTTAATTCTAACCTTAATGACATGCAGTCCATTATTCCTTCTTTGGTAGACTGGAAATCCATCTTCATCAATTGTTGCCTCTGTATAATATGGCTTAGTAAAATGTTTAAGATGTTTTCCATCAATCATACATCGGACTTTGTTGTTTTTTTCTCTGTAAAGGCCATGTAGCATGAACTCAGTCACAGCTTTGTGTGCTTGTGGATCTTCTACTAGAGAAGGCATTTCAGCAGAGATAAGATCATCGATGTCACTAGGGGTTTTGCACTTAGATTGATTTTCTAGCCATATTAAAATGTGAGCATAAGGCGATTCACGCTTTTGGAACTCAATAGAATATACAGCTGTAAAAAAAAATTGTAAAACTATCAGATTAATGTTAAGAATGATTAGAGAGCAGCAGGTAAAATATAAAGTTTAGTTTGTAGTATATTACTAGCATTGCATTCTCCAAAAATTTCATTTTTCTGAATATCTTTCATAAGATCATCCAGCTTTATTTTGAAAACTTTTGTAACAATTTCTGGACGATCTTGTGCATTCTGACCAGGTATATTAGATAACATTTTAGAAATTTCTGGCCACTTTGGATTAGCAGTGAAAGTGATGAAAAGGCCTGGATTTCCTAATGTTCGACAAAAAGACATTGCGTCTTGATAGTTTTGCACCACATATCTTGGGCTACTTGTAAAACTTGATGGTAGAATTATTCTCTGGCCAATTGCTTCAGCTTTTTTGTCTCCTCTTGTGACAGCATCACAAACATTATGATAGAGATCTACATGTAGGTCATCTTGATTTTTTCTAATCCACCTTAGTCTCTACTCTTCAACAGCAGTATAAGCATCAACCAAATATTGCTGAAACAATCTTCCTCCTCTGAGGAAAGTTGCACCCTCATTACATCTTTGTTGAATTCTGTAACAATAATACTCTCTCATTGTAATAAAATCTCTCTTAGTTTTCCTTCTCTCATTGTTCTTATGATATGGTATCTGTTCATGGAATCCATCTTCCCCATAAGGAAATAGTAGAGTGTATTGCAATGACATGTATAATGGATGCAATTTTGATATTCTTTATGGTCCAAAGTGTTTTCTGTTTATGACAACATCTCTTGTTGTAGTGCTGTGACCAAAGTCACTTATGACCAATGCTGCTATTTTAGATACACGGGGCATATTGTATTATCTTGAACTTGTCATCCTTTGTCCTAGTAGGCAAAGTTGGAAGTCATATGAATTGTTTTACCTGCACCAATCTCTCGCCATTCGAAATGCTTTGGCAACACAACTATGATTATTTGACATGTTAATGAGACTTTTGACTACTGTTTCATCTACTGCTTGTTTGGGTCCACTGTTAATGAATGCAAATATTCTATTCCTGACTTCATTTTCTGTATCATAGAAGTATAGCTGAGCATATTTAGGATGAGTGCCTTCTTTAGGCAGTAAAGACCTAATCCTATGATGGTTTTTCCCATTAATTCTGAATGTGTATGGTGTTTTTCCTTGATCAACTGAATGATCAATTTTGGCTCCAAAAGATATAAAGCAGAACATGCCGTTATATATTCTTATCTATTCTCTAAACTTTGATGCAATAGGGTCAACTTTGTACTGAAGCAAACTTTTCAGTGGTTCAGGGGCTTCTTTCAGTTTTGGTAAGAGTACTTTTCCATTTTGGCAGCAAAGTGAAAATGTTGGATTTTTGTTGTTTGTTGCTTTTTTACTTCATTCTTCATATCACATGGTTGCATTACAATTCGGGCATTTACATGATGGGGGTCCATGGTTATGATAAGACACTTGAGCATCTTGTGACAAAAAAAATTTATTTACCATGTACTTTAATAAGGAGAATTAAAATTTAAAGATAGTACATTTACCAATGGAATGGAAGGATGGCCTTCTCGGATCTGTTTGAGATGAAGGTGGAAGATGGTATCCTGAGGTGCATAAAATGTATTTATATTGCTGTCAATGAAGTACATGATTATATTTTCCATATTGCTTATTTTTAAAATTAGTCAAAAAGAAAAAAATCCAGAGTTCTATTTAAAAAAATACTGGCATATCTGTTAACTGGTGGAGGTAGCATTATATCATTTCTTTCTTGATTTGTTAATTGACTAACTAAGGTCAGACTGGGAGATTTTCGTTTATCACCTATCACCATTTCTTTTGTGATAGATGATGTATTAGATGAATTTGTTGGTGATTATAATTGAAAGTAGTATGAGTAAATTAATTATTTAATTTAACTTTGTACCTGTGTGCAACATATTGTGGTATGTTAATTTGAGTCCACAATAACTCTACATTTTGCCATCAGGTCTCAGGATTGTGTCTAATTGTATGGTTATGGGGTTGTGTAACGTGCTCAAAATAGAAGCAACATTTTTCTCATTATTGAATAAGTTTGCAAAAAGTCAGGTGATTGATTAACAGATAAACAATAGTGGATTTCTGTTACTAATTAATTTTTAGTGCAATTTTTATATACTTCAGTTCATGTTTGGAGTTGAAGCTTTTCAAGCAAGTTGATTGACAAATTATTTCATTATCAAAAAGGAAGTTTCAGAAGTGAAGTAATTTTGTTGGGTGACTTTGCAATGTCTTTTGTTGTATTCATTCTAGAGCCTACCTCTTACATTCAAAACTTTCATAATTAAATTGATTTGATTCATTGAATTGATTTATTATTTGCTAATGAGTTTGTCTCTTAATTTTCTTTGGACGGATTATTTGTACTTTTTTTTTCCTTCACAATTTCCAATAAATTTCATTCACTTTGGGAAGTGAGTTTTAAAGATGGTGCAATTCTCTTCATTGACTCTATGATTTATTATGTTGTTTCCATTGTATGGATAAATTCTTAAATAATAAAATTGATTTGATTAATTCAATTCTTTTTTTCTTTTTGAGTAATAATTATGCCTTTTTTTTTTCTTTGTACAGACAATACTTGTACATTCTTTTTTCTTAATAAGTACTTGCCACTGACTTTGATGTAAAAATAAGGATTATCTCTTCGTGTTATAGTGAGTATCAATTAATTGAAGTGACAGTTCTATTGCTACAAATTAAAGATAATCAACAATTTTTCAAGTGAAAAGAAAATATAAACTTTCATTTATTTTTTCTTAAAACGTGTTTATGTGTTTGATGTCGTATGAAAAAGGAATTATTAATGTTTCATCTCTAATTTTAACATACTTTAGTTATGTAATGTTCTTTTTTAGTAACACAAAATAATTTGTTCTTCCTTTTTATCTTATATTTAATAAAAATTTCTCATCATACTGATAAAATTTCTTTATATTTCCCACTTTAAGGTTTGTAAAATATCTTATTTCATTTATGGTGTTTTTAATATATTTGCATTTTGAAATGCGAGTTTTGTTATATGTAATACTTCAATATGTGACAATTTGAAATTTGAGAATTAGTACTTTCTTTATTTTGTAGCTATGAGCAGAAATTTTATAACAATTTATATAGAATACATACTGAAAGTTTGGAACATAAAAAAGAGAAAAATTTAAAAAAAGCTAAGGTAAATTGCTATCATAACAAAGCAAGGTTCCATCCTTTCTATGGTTCAACAGGAGACACTTTTTCCTCTTCATCACTTGATGCATGAAGTAGGGCACTAACTGGTTTAGAAACTTCTTCAGAGTACCTGAAATTATTGTTCATGAAATAAGTAATTTATTACTTGCTGGGACAGACATCTATACTTCAATAAGTAGATTTATGTTATCTTACGTGACTTTCCATTTCTTTTGTTCAAAAACTTTCTCTGAAGTACATAAAGCTAAAACTTTCCCAAGTCACTTGGCAGTTGACTGCTGAACTATGTTACCTTCATAAGGAGTTTCTACTATCTTAGATTCTTTGACTTTTTGATGAATTGTGGCTGAAGATATGTGACTGAGGGAGATATTGCTAGACTAAATCTTGTTGTAGGTAAAACTCTCAAAACTTTCATGTTCATAATAAGTGTTCGTTTTTATCTAAAAAATGTGCATATTGTTGATTAAATTTGTTAAAGCATGAGGCAACACTGAATCATCACTTGTGTCTTGTAGAGAACAAAAAATATAAAAAGTACGGAAGGATTTTTAGAATAAGTAGAGGTGTTTGTATGTATAATAACCTGGTTCTCCTTAAGTAGTGATTTTGTTGTTGTGCTCACTAAGCTCTCATCTACATCATCAAACATTGCAATAATAGTCTGACCAGTTTTGTCTTTTACGCCCAATTTGTAGCTTGAATCTATTAATCATTTTTTTCAAAGAAAATGGTTAGCAATAATTGGAGAATGAAGTATGAATATTAGCTATATCATATATGTAAAATATTGGGGACAATACCTTGGCCTTAGAAAGCTAACATGTTTCTCACATGTCCTACACCAAAAATTTCCATTTAGGCGTGAAACACATTTTTTGCATTTGCCACTGGTAGATGAGAAATAATACCAACTATTTCTTGTTCAAACATTTGTGATTTCCACTTCACATCTGAATGTCTCAATCTAAATGTCAGGAGAATTGAGAAAATATTGACTATATTTAATATGTATAAGAATTTATGTAAGGCAAAATGAATTGGAATGAAAGATATTAATGAGTACTTCATTTCTTTTGCCTTGTGCCCACTATAGCAATTCATCAATTGTTCCTTCTTTCACTTGTGCTTGTTTCGTAGATAAATTCTGTTGTGTTACATTCACATTACTATAATGCAAAATAGGGATTGTTTTATTAGAATATGGGTAGGGACTTATAAATTTTTGTAAAATGAGTAGCTTTAATTACCTAAGTTGGGATTTGAATTCTTTCAAAGTAGGGATTTCATCATCATAAAAAATAAGTGTTGATGAAGAACTTGAGAGATACAGTTGATCTAAAAATAAACAAAGGGTGTAGCTGTTATCATAAAATGAATATCATGGACTTATTTGGGTCATGTACTGTAATAGAGTTTTTGCTTACTATTGAAGTAGTTGACATTCATTAAAATCAATATGATGGCATAAATGCCACAATTTTGTGGTTTCTTCTGTAGGAATTCATCTCATAATTTCAACCACAATGTTATCCTTAGTCTTTACCCTCTGTAGCATGAAATAATTACAGTTAAGGTAATTTTATGTTTCAAGAGATATGTGTCATACATGCTATGATCAGAGCAAGTAGTTTACCTTTGATTGATAAGGTAGAAATCAAGTGTCTTTCAGTTTGGATCTCCTGATTTTTTATGTACAGGATTGTCGACATTGGTGACACAACCAATAACATCTGAAAGATGTAGAATAAAGTTATTTTATTTTAAATATATTGATACGTAGCTTCACTTTGAATAGTTATACTAAAAGTGAATATAGAGGACTTACCAACCAAGTATTTTTGTTCGGTAGGTTGGAGGTTCTCAAATTCAATGAAGTAGAATGGATGGCAGATGAAGCCCTCAACATTGCTTTCAGTATCACTTTAGATGGTATATCCTTCGAGTTCTATCATGTAAATGTTATCCTTTATAATGCGGTACTTACCTTTATTCGGCTGAACAATAAAATTTTTCATGCTATAAATGAGACCTTCTTTTAACTTGTCAATGAAACAATGTGTGATATTGTTCCTCACTGTGCAGTGCATGACATTTCCCTTTAAAATTTTAGAACACGTCTAAGTATTTTCATGCAGTATCATAAATAGTTCTAAGATTTATAAGTATGTACTGATGTATCTTCCATGCACATTGATGACATCCCACTTATGGCAAATCATAATTTTCATTATAGCATTAGAACCTTCCTCTAACTGGTTCAAGAAAATGTAAGATTCTTGTTTATTTGGATTTATTTTTGGTGTAAGGAGACATTTTGTTTGCAAGATAGAGAAAGAGTACTCTATTTAGAGTTGGGATTAGCCAAGAAAATAAACAGAATTAAGAGGAGATTTCGGTTGGGGGTAGAGAAATGTAGCTTAAAGTGGCAAGAGAGGTCCTAGTGAGAATTTATATTCTTAGGGAATCTTGTACAATGGTATCCTTGAAATGCATGCACTTGAATATTTAGAAATAACATTCATCTATCCATTCATTTTCCTTATATTTTCTTCTTGCTAAAAATAACTTTCATCCATGCATTTTTGTTTTTGGGAATAACTATTGGTAGGTTTTATTTACCATTTCAAAAATAATTAATTCCAATAAATTGTTTCGGCATGTTCTATTTATCTTCTCAAAAGAAATTAATTCCAATCAATTGTTTTGTGCTGTTATTCTTCTTAAAAAAAACTATTATTGCATTTGGGACTTGTTTGAGAATTTATTCATCTACAATATTGATTACTACTATTTAATGCTAGAACCCAACTATTATAGATATATAGATTAGGTATCCATGGGTCAAACCATGCACTAATGTGTGCCCCTTCCCCTAGTCCCCACCTCAGTCCAGGCATTAGGAGCTCTCGGCCATGAAGAATGCTCTGCCATATCAATGAAAAGCCACCTTTGTTCTGTTAGGTAAGAAAATTAGAGTCCGCGAAGTGACAAACAAACATGTTATTTTTTGCAATTTTTACCAAAAAGAAAAAGAAGGACAATTTATGTGCATTTGTGGTAGACTTCCAAGCATCGGAATCCAATTTTCTCCATTCTAAATTTGGCATTGGCTTTTCAGCTAAGACAGGATACACCACCCAAAATTAATTAAAAAGTTAAAATAACGAATAAATCACTAATGTTTTAGGTTCGGCTTGAATCTGTTAATAATGTTTTTTTTGAATGAATAAACCATTATTGTTATTCAAAATAGCTAAATAAACCATTAATGTTATTTAAATAGGCTATTTCATTCACTTGGCCCCTGAAACATTACAAAAATCTCCCATTAGCTTTTTAAAATTGACAAAATAAATCCAATTGGCTTAAAACAATTCAAATAGACTACCTTCCCTAATTACATGACTCCATAACTACCTTCCTTAATTACATTCTCTAGACATATTTTGTTCGTTGCTCCTTCCAGCTCTCAAAGTGCACCATCTCCCCAGCACAAAAAGGGATGTCTACGGCCCCACACTAATACTCATGAAAGATGTCCTGCTCATATTAGCGCTCAACACCCCTATGCTTTCCTCACTCAAGAACACCACTTGGTGCTTCACTTTTTTTATATCAACTTGAATCTCAACCATTGGCTACACCGCATGCTGGTGATTAACCATTGATGGCTGGTTGACGACCTCCTAAATCCCTTTCAAGATTGGCGTAGTGGGGTACACATGGTTTCAAGGCCAACGAGAATGCAGTACGAGGTGAGATAGAGTAAGAGGAGGATTAGCGTGTCCAGTATCAATAAGCCCAGGAGGATCGCAATTACTATCAACAAATGGAGTATAAAGATCGGTATTGGCTTTGAAAAAGTGGTTACAAATGTTAGATTAATAAACTTTAGATGTATTGTGAGCAGAAGGAGAACATGTAGAGATTAAACTTGGTATTTTATTTTAAAATTTCATTAGACTTAATGGTAAAAATTCTAAGAGTATCTGATTTCAGCCAACTCAGAAACGTCAATAGTTTATTTGGTGAAAAAAAAATTAGTGGGTGAATCAAGCTAACGCAAAAATATTGGTGGTTTATTCAT
The DNA here is from genome assembly GCA_005392925.1 of Aquilaria sinensis. Classification (NCBI taxonomy): domain Eukaryota; kingdom Viridiplantae; phylum Streptophyta; class Magnoliopsida; order Malvales; family Thymelaeaceae; genus Aquilaria; species Aquilaria sinensis. The sequence goes on along the minus strand of SMDT01002790.1, from coordinate 231,901 downwards.
TATTTTTGCATTAATTAAATGTGCATATCTCCCATTATTGTTTTTGTTGTTATAAAATTACCACTAAACAACCTATAATAAATATGCAATTTTATCATCAATATTTACCTTGGTTTGGTTGTAAATTGGGCACCGGCTCTAACAGAAAGTATATTTTGTTTTCTTTTCAAAAGAAAAAGTATATTTTTTTTGTATATTCTATTAAAAAAAATATGTTTCTTTTCCTCAACACCACAAATTTTGATTCCCTAAGATTTGAACTTACAAAAGCAAATGTGTTGTCACACAAAGAGAAGGCTAGATATAGATTAGGAACAATATTTGCCAAAGCCAATTATAAATGCAAAAATTTGACAGGCGGTATTCCAACCTGGGAGCTTTAAGGCTCCTAGACCAAATAGGATACAATAAACTTTTTTTTAAAAAAAAAATTGGTCAATTAGATGGGCTTTCGATAATCAATGCTATGAGTTTTTGTGTCCAAGGCCAACTCTTTATGAGTGACATGAATAGGGCATAGATCATGTTAATTCCTAAGGCCTAACACTCAGAATCAATTCAAGATTTTAACGTAGTAAGCTTGTGCAACACAGATTACAAAGTTATCTAAAAATGATTGGTTAATCAATTGAAACCCATCCCGCATTGTTTGATGTTGTAACGTCAAAATGTATCAATTTAGGGGCAATCAATCTAGGATAATATCATTATAAGGTAAGAATTATTGCATGCCATTAAAACTACAAATGGAACAAGTGGGATGAGGGGTTATAAACCTAAGCTAAATCTGGACATGAGTAAGGCTGAAGATAGATTGCATTGGAGCTTTATCCATATGGTTCTGCAAGTGATGAATTTCCTGAAACAATGGATAAACCTTATCATGCAATGTATAGATATAGTGTCTTACTTTATTTTGGTGAATGGGTGTATTACCGCTTGGTTTACTCTAGAATGAGAATTGGGCAAAGTGATCCTTTATTGCTATATTTATTCATGTAGTGTGGTGAAGCCTTCTCAAGTTATTTGTTAGGCTAGCAAGATGCAAGTGTTATTTAGGGCCTAGAAGCAAGCATTTTAGGCTTCAGCGTCAACTACTTTATTTTTCGAATGATTGCTTCATATTTTTTCGTTTGTAGGTCCAATCAACCCATGCTTTGAAAGATGTGCTGTATCTTTACCACTAAGTAGCTGGGCAAGAGATTAATTTTCATAAATCAGAGTGGCCATTAGCAAAAATATTCTAAAAAGGTTCATTCGTTTCTTTAGGAAAATTATTCATTTTCCAGTAATTGGTGTAGTTTCTACATCCCTAGGTTTGACTGCGATATGTCAAAACTACTTTGTATGACTTTCTGAATGAGATTTTTGAATCTCGTTTAGCGACATGGAAATGGAAATTGTTTAATCTAGCTGGTCAACTAATGTTGATACAAACATCTCTTCCATCTTTTCTAGTCTATGTTATGTCACTCTTCAAAAGGCCAACTATGGTGAGTAACAGCCTTACAAAACCAATTATCCATTTTGGTGGAAAGTTTTAGAATAGGAACATGGCATCCATTTTAGGAACAGGTTTCTTGTCATACTCCTAGAAGGGCATGATGGATTGGGAATTTGGAGTTCAAGGTTGCTTAATTTGGCCTTATTGGTAAATCATTTTAGAGGTTAAATCACAAAAACCTTAACTTCTTAACATTGAAAATGCTCAAACCCAAGTTTGGCAAACATGCCACTTTGTAAAAAGTAGATGTTGGGAGCAACCCAACGATTGTCTAAAATAACTTGATATATGGAAGACAGCTTTTGGCACTGCCTTTTTGTTGGTCAATTAGGGATAGTAATACCATTGATATCCTAATAGATTATTGGATTTCGAGGGTCCTTCCTAATAAACGCCCACAGAATGCTACATACACAAAAGGAGGCAAACTTGATTCATCCCACTTCTTGCTCATAGAACGTGGAAGTTATGGTTTCTTGCTTAAGAAATGAAGTAATTTAGGAAATTATAAGGAGTTCCCTATGGAGTGAATTAGATTTGGATTGTCCAGTTCAGAAAAGAGCTACAGACAGGCAGTATAACACAAAAAGGGCTAAGCTTTATCTCAGGTGAGCAAGTTAGCCCATCCAACAATTGGGCTGGAGGACTAGCTCTTCCAAAATTCCTTAGGAACATTTGGGCAGAGAACATACCCTTTAAATTCAAAACCTTCTTGTGGAAATGTTATTCAAAGGTGTTAGTGTTGTGCCCAAAAAGCCAATCATGAGATGATTGTATTTTTGCACATTGAGTCATGCTATATTTTATTAAGGCATTAATCCAGCAATTATGTTTGTTGTTTTGTTCCTACGTAACTTAACAAACATAATTGTAACCCTAGAATAATGATATTCTTAAAATTCCCTGGTCTAGTATTATTGTGGAGCGGGTTGCAATAATACATAACGACTAGCATATGTGGAGACTAATATGAGATATGTAGTCTACATATGGGTACAAGTTGGAGAACTTGTGTACTGGACCGACCCACCATGAGAACACTACATGGATCGTTATATGAGTGTCATAAGTGATTCCCATAGTGATCAGGGTATATGTAGTCCTTCGACCTAAGATCATCAAGGTTCCCTACATGTGAGTCACATACTTTGATACTTTCCTTTGTTGCTCGTAACTGAGTGAACTTGAAGGAGGTCATTGGGTATGTCACATATCATGCGGAGGGATTTGTATGATCAAGATGGGATTTGTCCCTCCTATGTAACGGGAGTGATATCTTCGGGCCCCTTGATAGAGTAAGACTTAGAAAAATGCATGGCCATGCTCGGATGAGTTGATATACGATATCAATGTCATCAGTTTAAGTTGGTCTACTCGGTAATCAAGAAACCAAAGATTGGGCTATACGAGAGTGACACATTCCATGTCTCGTGCTTAGTCTTGATATCTTGGACAAAGGGACAATGGCATATATCGGTGATGATCATAAAGGTTTAGTCGAATCATCGACAATCTTGTCACTTGGGTAGCAATGATGTGTTGCTAGACACCGCTCATTGCTTATGATCATAAATGTGATTTATGATCATTGCCAACGTGGTAAGAGCCTATTGGGTCGCACACATAGAGCTATTTGGATCATTAGAGTGCATGGGCTAATTATTTGGGTTATGGTTTCATTTTAATTTCGTATTAATAATGGGCCAAGGAGTTGAACCATTATTAAGCCCGAAATTAAATCCTAATTGGATTAGGGTTTTGAAACCCATTAGGCCTGGAAGTTGAGTCTCACTATAAATACAACTTTTAAGTGAGAAATTCGCAGGTCTCCTTGCCCTAGCCTCCCAAAAGGACAGCCGCACTCTTCTCTTGCAATTCCTTGGAGGACGCAAGCTAGCACTACGAGCGCAAGAGAAATGCATCTGCCGGGACGTGGTGGAAGCGTGGTGATCCCGAGAGGCTCGTGTGGATACCATAGAGAGCTTGAACACATCAACTGTTCAGGTTTTGTGATTCGACTCTACAGTTGAGTGAGAGATCTTAACCGAAAATTAGGTATGAAAATTTTCGAACACCCGGTTTACCCCGTTTCACTTGGATCCTGGAGGGTTTCGGTTAAATTCCGCTGCGCTGTTTGGCTCCCGAAACCCAACAAAAGGTGCTTCTAACTAAGGGTGTTCTCCTAAGAAGGAAAGTAGAAGCTTCTACAATTTGTCCAACACGTAATTTTAAGGAGGACACATCTCTCTTTTATTCTTGAGGTGCTCGAATTTTGGTGATGTTTGGGCCCAAACATTTGGCATCCATCTACCTAATTGTGAGGCAAGTTTTAGAAAGTGGATTTTAAACACGCTGCCTTCTAATTTAGCCAACTCCTCTAAAGGATAAGATTTGGCCATTACGACATTATGGGAAATCTAGCTAAGCCATAACTCCAATGCTTACAACAATGACTATAAGACTTCATTGCAGATCATCCAATCTAGATAGAACCTTTAAAAGGGCTTCCAAACTGCTGAAACTGCTAAAGATCATAGAGCCTTCTTGCTTTAGATTCATCCATCTTCCTGCCCACCATCTTTTAAAATTTAGGGAACTCCAAACTGCCCTGGGCCACTTTTTTCTTTTTAGTTGATGTGGCTTGGAAAAGCTCCTTCAAACTCGAAGCTGTAACTTGGGTATATAGAAAGCTAGATGGTAGTTCCTAATGTCCATCTAGTCTTTCTTGAGCATTGTTGATGTACCTTGGTCACTAAGACTTAGGTGATCCTAGAAGCCTTGAAATTCACAGTAACAATTGATTGAATTGTATAATTTTGACAGACTGCTTGAAAGGTTTTCTCTAGATTGTAGATTGGTCTCCAAGCCATTTGGATGTCAAGGAAGATGTTAAAGGAATCTATAACTGGGTACTTACCTTTCAGTGATTTACTCTTATTAAGGTTTAGCAAAAGGCCATTAAGGATGCTCATTGTCATGCTACTAGTTGTCTTTATTCCTTGTGTTCTTTGTAGTTTTCATTTCATTCTAACTATCCAAAAATAACAATTAAGAAATAAGACACAATTTTTTTTTAGTTTTTTACCGCTCAAATATTTATTTTATATGTTCTAATAATTTCATTACGTCATTTTTGAATCCTACATGTGCATAGCTTTTTGTAGCCATCTACGTGCCTAACTTTTGGTAGCCATCTATCTTGGTTAAAATTTGGGTTTATCCTTAATCTTTAGTAGCTAGGACTCAATCTTTCCTAGCCTTTCATACCTTCTTCTTCAATCAACAATATATTCAGCCAAGTTTGGTTCTAAATCAAAGCTTGGCTTGTCGATCTATTATCCTATGTCACCTCATCACTAATATCTCCTTTGTGTATGCTTCACATTCTCGCAATTCAATGTCCTTCTAATGACAAGATTGCTGACTCATATCAATCATTGTGGCTGATTTGGTAGTGGATTGTGATTCATCATTTTGTTGATGGTGGCTTGGCTAAGTCTGAATAAGACGACATGGGGTTTGTAGCGATGGTGAGTAATATCCGGATAATGGATTACGGGTTTTTTGTTAGTTTTTTTATTTTATTTTTTTTTAGCACTCGTTCAAGTGTTATACTTGGATTATGGTGTGTTAGTCCAACCATATGTTAGTTCGAGTCAATGTATGGGTACATCCAATTAGTTTGATGATTTGTTATCTTGGTCTCTCTCTTTAAATCTGTTGGCATGAATATTGAGATTGTCCAAAATATTCATGAAAGTTTTCTTCTTTGTACAGTATTTTCGGAATGCATTGTAAGATCTATAATTGAGCCAATTGCCATTTATACCTCAATGTTTCAATATTGTTCTAGATGCTATTTGGTTTATAGTTATTGAAATGAATGAGATTCCATATAAAAAAAAAAGTTTGTGTCTACCCTAATATCTCCTGACAAGCTACTTTTTGTAAATGAAATAAAGAATTTGTTTAATGGACTGTTTTTACAAACACATTTTATCTTTACGTTTTTCTAGAAATAGTTGAAATCTGGGGGAAATTTTTTTGAAAGTACGTATCAATTTTTAATTTAATGTTTCTCAAGAAAAAAAACCAAAACTGGGTTAAAGAATCTAGCACACGAAACAATGTCTAACCGATATTTTTATTGTATCAATATGTACAGTTTACTGAGCTCACAAAAAAAAAATCAATAAACAGTACTGGCCTTTTATAGTATTTTTCATGCTTCTCTAAAGTTTTAATAAGTATAATGACTATAAATATAAAAATAAGCAGTTTTAGTACATTATTATTAATCTTAAAACATTACTTGCCAGTTTGAGGAGATCATTAGATCCACCCTATGGGATATGCAACAAAGTAGTACGAAAGGGCACAAAATTGCACCCAACCCAACTTCCTAGAAACATTGTACGTATTTCTCTTCTTCTATATAACACCCAAGGTCCAATATTTCATTTCCATGCAACATCTCAGTCCTCAGAGACTCGTTAGAATACATATCCTCTTAGATGGCTGATCAGAGCAGCAGTGAGAGGAACAAGAAGAGCTGCGTGGAAGATCGAATAGAAGAGGAACTTGGTGCTTCAATGGTGAGCCTGAAGCTGGAGTTGGAGCCTCCAAGAAAGAATAAGAAACTTTTGATTCTGGGAATTGGAGGTCTGCTCTGCCACAGAGTTTGCAAGAAGGACAGATCTGAGTCTTGGATTCGCCGTAGGCCTGATGCTGTCTATGGAAGCTACCGAGGTCAGATCATTCGTTCTTTTATTTTTTTTTTCTCTTCCGGCACACTTTTGCCGTAGAATTCATTTGTTTGTTTGTTGCCGTTTCAGTGTATAAAAGGCCCTATTGTGAAGAATTTGTGAAGTTTTGTCTTGAAAGGTTTGAAGTGGGGATTTGGTCTTCTGCAAGGGAGTGAGTGGATATGATTTGTTGAAGTCCCAATTTGTCTTTTGCTTTGACCTTTTTTTTTTATGTGTTTTATTATTTTTGTTGCTCTTATGTTATGTATGATATGTAGGTGGTACTTGGACAGTGCTTTGGATTGTATAAGCAGAGGATTGAGAAGGAATCTTCTGTTTGCTTGGGTACGCAGAGCTTTCTCTGTTCATCACAAATTGACGATGCTTGAGGGGACTAAAATCGAAAACTTTTAGAAATCGGGGTCAAAATGAACGTTTCTTTAAACTGTAATCTCCATGTGCACCTTTTACCTTTTCTGGTGGGGTGGGGTGGTTTTTGTTCCAAACTAGGTTGTCCGAATCAGAATTCGACCTGAAATTTGTTTTGGTTTGCTGTGAATTGCAATCATAGAATCAGATCATAACCATCAATTCTAATCATATAATCTAATTAAATCATATTTTATATCTAAAATTGTATAATTGTAAGATTTTAAGATTTAAATCTGAATTTTAACAGCCCTATTCAAAACTATAAATGAGAGGAAATATGAATTCTACCATTTTGGGGAACTTGGGCGCTTCTCAACTAAAGATCTTGGTACATTTACTCTTAATTCGTATAAATGTAGAGTATTTTATATTCATTCATTTAAGTTAAAATAAATTGGTCTACATTTAGCTTTTCCTCTAGCGGATTAGAAATCTCCGTTCTTAAATTTGCTCTCTACGCCCAATTGAAATTGTGTTTCTAAGTTTCATATTTGTTTTTTCTTTTTTTTCAGGACCAAGATCAATGTACCAAAATCGGATTCAACACCCTAGAAAACGAGAACAAGCCTATCTTCCTCAAGGAATTGAAGAAAGTGTGGCAAAGAATTGCTACCAAAGGAGAATTTTCTGCATCAAATACCCTACTAATAACCAACCTTACAAGGCTCTGATAAATCCTGTAAAACACATAAAGCACTTGCCAATTTGCATCTGATGCTCGCTAATTTGCAAGTTTTGGAGTTAATCATTATTTGCCTTTGGACTTTGCTGTCCTACACAGTAATCTTTCACATGAATATAAGGTGTTCCAAGCCAGATCTAATAATGTTGTAGGTAAGACTTAAGAGTTTCTTGCTATGCCCATTAAGTTCACAAACCATGACACGTACATGTGCCTGAAAACTTGAGCTTGGAGCTTCATTGTAAGGGATGTACTGTTAGTGTTGTGCCCAAAAAGCCAATCATGAGATGATTGTATTTTTTCACATTGAGTCATGATATTTTATTAAGGCATTAATTCAACAATTATGTTTGTTGTTTTGTTTCTGCGTAACTTAACAAACATAATCGTAACCCTAGAATAATGATATTCTTAAACGTCCCTGGTCTAGTATTATTGTGGAGCGGGTTGCAATAATACATAACGATTAGCATATGTGGAGACTAATATGAGATATGTAGTCTACATATGGGTACAAGTTGGAGAACTTGTGTACTGGACCGACCCACCATGCGAACACTACATGGATCGTTATATGAGTGTCATAAGTGATTCTCATAGTGATCATGGTATATGTAGTCCTTCGACCTAAGATCATCAAGGTTCCCTACATGTGAGTCACATACTTTGATACTTTCCTTTGTTGCTCGTAACTGAGTGAACTTGAAGGAGGTCATTGGGTATGTCACATATCATGCGGAGGGATTTGTATGATCAAGATGGGATTTGTCCCTCCTATGTAACGGGAGTGATATCTTCGGGCCCCTTGATAGAGTGAGACTTAGAAAATGCATGGCCATGCTCGGATGAGTTGATATATGATATCAATGTCATCAGTTTAAGTTGGTCTACTCGGTAATCAAGAAACCAAAGATTGGGCTATACGAGAGTGACACATTCCATGTCTCGTGCTTAGTCTTGATATCTTGGACAAAGGGACAATGGCATATATCGGTGATGATCATAAAGGTTTAGTCGATTCACCGACAATCTTGTCACTTGGGTAGTAATGATGTGTTGCTAGACATCGCTCGTTGCTTATGATCATAAATGTGATTTATGATCATTGACAACATGGCAAGAGCCTATTGGGTCGCACACATAGAGCTATTTGGATCATTAGAGTGGATGGGCTAATTATTTGGGTTATGGTTTCACTTTAATTTCGCATTAATAATGGGCCAAAGAGTTGGGCCATTATTAAGCCCGAAATTAAATCCTAATTGGATTAGGGCTTTGAAACCCAATAGGCCTGGAAGTTGAGTCTCACTATAAATACAACTTTTAAGTGAGAAATTCACAGGTCTCCTTGCCCTAGCCTCCAAAAAGGACAGCCACACTCTTCTCTTGCAATTCCTTGGAGGACGCAAGCTAACACTGCGAGCGCAAGAGAAACGCATCTATCGGGACGTGGTGCAAGCGTGGTGATCCCGAGAGGCTCGTGTGGATACCATAGAGAGCATGAACACGTCAACTGTTCAGGTTTTGTGATTCGACTCTATAGTTGAGTGAGAGATCTCAACCGAAAATTAGGTATGAAAATTTTTGAACACCCGATTTACCCCGTTTCACTTGGATCCTGGAGGGTTTCGGTTAAATTCCGCTGCGCTATTTGGCTCCCGAAACCCATCATGTACATTGTCTTAAAACAGACTTAGGCCCGAATGGTGATCTGTGGCGTTACTTGGAAGGCCTATCGGACGCTAATGATGTCCCTTCGTACGTCGAAGCACATCCTTTTGGCTAGGCTGCGATCACCTCCTCACACCCGAGTTGGGATTTCTACTACATGATTATCAGTCAGCTGGCTGCAGCAGAATGAAATTGGAGATTGATAATGCCCACCTGCAAGTATCAAGCCTTTCATGGTTTATGTCTAGTGATTATGTGGAGATTATTAGTAGTTGTGTGATTAGCTACCATTATGCTGTTTCTTATGTGTTGTTTTGGAGCTGAACATATTAAACTTATGGTTTTTGTTTAGTGAATTGCTTCTTTTTTCTTGTCATTACGAGGTGTCTCAACCAATTAGACCAGATTGTTTTTAGCTTTACAGGTTTGAGCCTAAGGTTTCATTAGGGATAAAAAGCACCATTGGTCCCAAATCTTTAATTTTAGTCCAAATCGGTACACAACTTCGTTTGGTTGCAAATTGGTCCAGAATTTTATAATTCCTGGCATATTGGTCCCTAGTCTTAGGCTGACACAGAAACTTGATTCATAGAGAAGAAAAATTGATAGTTTGAAATATCCATTAATTGTTAGAAAATTATGACACAGTTTGAATTTATTGAAAAATTAGTTTAAATTAGAATTTAAAAGTTCAAGCCAAATAATTCGTGAAAGTTAATGAATTCAAACTGTTCAATAGTTGTCTTACAATAAATTTAAATTGTGTCATAATTTTTTCACAGTTAATGGATAAATTAAACTATTAGTTTTTTTTTTTGAAATATAGTTTATGTGCCTGCTTAGGATTAAAGACCAATATATAATAAATTATAAAGATTTGGGATTAATTTGTAATAAAATGATTGATTTATAATGGAAATTAAAGGTTTGGACCAATCGTATTTACCCATTTCATCACGTTAAGAGATTGGAAGGCTCTTACTAATCTTTAAGTGGTGGCTTTTACCACTTGAGCTATCGTTTTGCCTTTATTCAGTGAATTGGACAAGGCTTTGGTTTCTACGGTGAGTAAATAGTGCAAAGGGTCCCAAATTTTTATATTTTGTTGCAAATATTTCTCTAATTTATCAATCATTGCCTAACCATCCCAAACTATTGCTAAGTGTTGCAAATCAGTCCCTTGACCAACAGTTAGCATTAGTCTTGACAAAGCTTAAGGTCAAAGTGCCCAAATTATCCCTCAAAACAATAGAACTACACTCGAAACCACACTACCCATTGTCAAAGGAAGAATAGAATTAGACAGAGAATGAATCCACGGTTGATAAATAAATTTATATTCGTGTGCTAAATCAAAAGAAACACTTTGTGTGGCATCGACAAACATAGTAGGACCATATGATCATCAATTGAAGCTTTTTTCTGTTGTCATTGTAGAGAATGGGTGAAGAAGATGATTGGGCAAGGTCAGAAATGCCCAAAATGAAATGTGAGTTAGTTATATTTTAAAATGTCATCTAATTTGTTTAAAAACTCTAAAGTTGGCAAAATATGGTTTGCTGATGATGGGTTTTATTACCTAGGCTATGTTTAGTATGAGATACAAAGAATCTTATTGCTAAAAACACGGGTTTGTGTTATGTGAGTGTATGAATCAATGGCATTTCATTCGTAAGAAATTATTTAAGTGGTTGTTGTTAGGTGTTCAAAGTGTATATCTTATTCACCCCTATTTTTTGCTTACTCCTTTTATAATGCTAGTCTTAGTTTGTGTTTTTAGTGTTTTTCAGAGGTGTTCAAGCAATGGTGAGGTGTTGGCAACTAAAAGGGCGAAAATAAGTGAAATTAGGTTGAGGAGGCAAGGGTGTCAAAGCATGGAAAGGCTAAGTGCAAGGAGTTTTATGGGGAAAAAAAAAACAAGAGAGATAGGAGTTAGCAAGGCATCGTGCATGTGGTGCCTTGGGTGGTGAAGAAATGGGAGAAGGTCTGGTGTAGCTTGAGGAGCTCAATGCATGACTAGAGAGTGCAATGTTGATGTAGTGAGGGCTTGGAGTATGCAGGAGTGGCACAGTGCATACGGAGCTTGCGTGGACGTGATGCAATTAATGCGAACTACTCTAGATAGCCACCACACCTTCACAATGCACATGAGCCACTACACCTTCACAGCGCACATAGTGGCTAGGAGGACACTTTTTCTATGGCATTTTTTCAATGTTTCTCTTAGTGGGTGCCTATCATTTTCACCATTTTGTGGGCCAAGAAACTCACCAACCCATTGTCTAATTGGCTAGAGACAATTTAGATGTTAGAGATTAATATACTTAAGGAGAAATAATGCTTTTCTGAAGTAGTTAGAAAGTATTGGACAAGTTTTAAACCTTTGGCTCTGTTTTTTCTAGTTTTTCTACTTCGTGGAGCTTCTAGGGAAAAAGCTTTCACCTTTATCTTTTTTGGAGTTCATCCAAGGTTGATATGTGGTGATTTCTTTTCTAGTTTTCATTCATCTTGTTGCTTTTTAGCAATGAAATTTTTTTCTTTTATTATCTTTGTTTTATTTCATTTATTTGTGGGTAGTTGTCCAAAGCCATCTAGGGTTAGGAGTTTTGTGGATTGCATGAGAAGTTCTTGTTGCTAAGCATGTCTTTATCTTACATAATGCTCACCTATGTGCTTTTACCCCTTGGGTGGTTGATTATGGTGTTTAATTGCACACACCTTACATGGTGCTGAAGGAAATACTTGAGGGAGCTTTCTTGATCTTAGAGATTAGGACTTGGGCAAGCGAACTTTGCTTAGGTTAAGGAACCTCAAGTGAGTTATCTTGGTGAATTAAAGGTTAGAACCTAATGCTCTAGGTTGAGCTAAAAGCATGAGAATGTGCTTGGTCTTAGTATAGAAGAAAGACTAAGTCTAAAGATAGGCTTAGGTGGACTATTTGTGAACCCTTACCCTAGTATGTTGACATGCGTCTAGAACACTCATTGGGTAAAGCAAACTCTCTGCCCTAGGTGGCTACCTCATCTTCAAATGTTTTTCACCTTTTTGAACTTTGTTTACAAGTCTAGAGTAATGTTGTTTGTGGTTAAATACTTACTTTGGTGCAATGGTACTTTTCTATTTTGCATATCTTCGTTCTTCATCTGTTTTTCTAGTTTTCTATTAGTGATAGTTTCCCTTACCTCAACTTTATCTTTTAGTAAATCAATACTTGTGTTTTCCCTTGTGGGTTCATCTCCTCACTACCCATTACTCAATTTATCATCGTGCATTTGTGGGTGTGGAAGAGGATAAAAATTAAGACATTTCTGTGATTGTTTGCCGATTAAAACAAATACTACTTTTTACACAACAAAGCTTTTAGCACCATTTCCATGGACAATTGTGCATTGTTTGGTTTACTTTTGGCTTTTTGTAGCTTGGTTTTCATTCTTGCATTTTGTATTGTTCATTGTGGGTCTGCTATATTTATCTCACATCACTGACATGGAAGACATTATGAGGATCCATGGTGTCCATGGTGAGCAAGGTGGAGAGCCTATCCTTGGAGACTTGAATGGGCATGATAAAGTTATGGACAACAGTTACATGAAAGCGAATCACAATAGAAAGCACAGAGGGAGAATCGTGTTGGATTATTTTTTGCCACAACTCAAGAAGGATGGTGCAAACATGATTAGATCCACCTACTTTGAGGAATGCTTTCTAAAAGAAGACCCTAACCTCCATATCAAGAAGTTTGTGAGATTGTGTGGCACCTTTGATCTAGATGGCGTGAGTGAAGACGCCAAAAGAATGAGGTTATTTCCTTTTTTTATTGCGGAATAAGCGATTGAATAGTTTGAAAGCCTTAAGTCATCATTCATTCACTCATGGAAAACTTGGTATAAGGCTTTATCCAAAGATTTTTTTCCTCCTCAAAAGGCCTTTGCATTGAGAAACAAGTTGCTGGCATTTAAGCATGGCGAATGAAAGACCTTGGGGGAAGCTTGGTTGCTTTTCAAGAAGATAGTGAGTAAGTGCCCTGCCCAAAGCATTGACCGAGCACACCAACTCCACCTTTTTTATAATGGTCTGATATCTTGTGACACCTGATTTTGTCCAAGTAACAATTTTAATTTTATGAATAGATCTGACAAAGTTAGTTTGGAAGTATTTTATTTTCTATGGTCAACTAGGGGCAATTTAGTCATTTATTAGGATAATTAACATCACTTTGACCATTTTAGAGGTTAAGCAGTAGATAGGATCATATACATTTAGATCATGTTATTATTTCATATTATAAACTCTTAGAAATTTAGAATCATTAATTATGGTTAAAATAGGAATTAACTTAGTTTAGGTACTAATTTGATGTCCTAAAGGTCTTTGGGGTTAGTTTAGGGGAAAAAAAAAAGAGTTTAGGTATAAATTGAGGGTTTTTAGAAAGTTCTGGGCAAAATTAAAAATTTTGGAAAAAATTTGTCTACTCGAGAGAAGTTGAGGCAAATCCTTCAATTTTAAGGAATTCTAGGAAAAATCTATCAATTTTTTAAAATTTTGGGCTAATTTGATAAATCTATAAAATATTGGGTTGAGTTGAAGTTTCACATAAAATTGGCATTAGAACATTAGCTTAAGATTTTTCTTAGACTTAAACTAATATTTTAGCCGGATTATATCCTAAGAGAATTAAATCTCTTCAAATTTAATTTGGATGAGGCTTAATCACTTCTAATCACACCTACAAATCCTCAGTTATAAATAGGGGTCACCATTTAGGAGAAAAATAAAGAGAAAAAGCTAAAAAAAATTATATAAACGTAAGCTCTTTTCGTGAAAAGGGGAAACTGCACCATACTGAGTGTTTTTTGTTCTATTCTATTAAAATCACACACCATAAGAAAATTTAAAATGTAATAAAATTAATAATAATAACACATACCATAATGCAAATTAATTTTTTTTTTGGTATATTGCATAGTTGAAAAAAAAAATTAATTGACTCAACCAGAAAAGCACAATTTTTAAAATCACATATAGATACTAGATCAAATTCAAGCCCTTACAATTAAATAAAAAACTATTGTTTTTTAACATTCAAAATAATAAAACAAATTTTGGTAAGTTTTAATTTATTTTCTATTTTTTTAGCACAATAAATTAAATTTTAATAGATGTCAATTTGATTTTATTTTGGAAATAGTTAATGTTGACATTCCAATTTATTTTAGAAAGTGATTCAAATTTACAATTGTTTGATAATTAATTGTTTCTTTTTTTATGAAAATAGGCATTAATTGATGTGATCTTTTTACTTTGTTAATAAATTTTTTTCTCATGAACAAATTCTTCCTCTTACGGTAAAATATCTTGCCTATTAAATATTTATAACAAAGTATTAGTACGAAGGTTTTTGAATAAAAAATAAAGATTATGGTATTGTTGTTGAAATTAATTTTGCCTTACTAATTGCATTAGATGTACATGATTTTAAAGAGCTTTTCATTTTTTGGTGAAGTTAATGTGTGAATTTTAATGTGAGAAAATATACTATAAAAATCTCATTTAAATATGCTAATGTGCAAGAGATCCATAAAGATGGCAAAGGAATATTGAAAATATTGTTCCTAAAAACATTAAGATGGATGTTTTTGTTACCAAAATTATAAAACCTTGATATTTATTAGTAAAAAGAAAAATTGTGCAAGAAAAATATCTTTTTATAGAGACAACATGACTATTACAAATTTATGAGCTTTTTATGTTTATCATAGGTTAAGCTTACTAAATAGTACAATTACAATAATAAGAATTTATAGGTTTTACATGATAAGTGTTAACTTGTATGTAAAAAGTGTTGACTTTCTATCAATTTCAAAAATCTTTTTCTAGACCACCACACCACACGTTTTCTGTCATTTATTGTTTTGGATTTTGATTTTGTAGGATGGAGAAAGAAATTGAAGCTTTATATCGGATCAAGAAGGAACTGAGAGAAAAATCAAAACTTGATATGAATAACTTATTTGTGCAACAGGCCCAAGTGGTGCTTCCGAGGCAAAGTTATAGCATTCTGAAGGTCCCTTGAATGTCCTAGGCGTTGTGGCTCCAAGGGGCAATGTGTCGCCAGGACGCTTGTGCATATTGGTGCTGCAATGCCCAGTTGGCTCTCTCTAGTGCCTTAGTGCCCCTACATATAGGTTTTGTGGTCCCTTACCTCATATTTTGTACCAACGCTTGCAATTGGTCGAGAGATTTTATCCTTTTGGTAGTTGGTGTAGAGGAAGAAGCTTATCACTTAGAAAAATCTGGAACTTCTTCATTCACCCCATCTTTTAAGCTTAAGTTAAGTTTTTCACTCTACATCATTTCTTGCATTTTCCATCATTTATAGAGGCATTTTGTGAAGATTTGCTTGAAAGAGGTTAGAAGCACTTTGAGATTTCTTGAAGTCTTGAGGAGTCAAGCTCAATTTGTCACTTAGGCTCATTTTTTCCTCTTTCTTGTACTTCATCATGGCTGCCTTTTATGTATTTTCATGGACATGCTTAGCTTAGTTATGGAGTATTTTCTTTGGATGTAACTACCTAAGTTAATTATGTTGGTTGAATTCATGGTTATGTGACTTTGGTTTTCTATCAATTGCTTATTTATTCTTTTCTTAAGCTTAATGTTGTGTAAGCTAATGGCCACAATTGGTTGCACCATGGATTGCTTTTAAACTCTTAGAGAGGATTGAAAGTGATTGGACCAAAGAAAAGGGTTTAGTAACAATGGGCTTGTTAGGAAACTATTCTAAGTCATTAGGTGAAAGTAATTTAGGATTAATGCCTCTTTGTAAGCTTGTAATTAGATAGAAATCCTTATTAACTTTAGACTAGAGAGTGCACACCTTTAACTTGGAGATAAGGGTTCAGCTAAGTGACTTCACAAATAAGCAGTGAGAACCAAGTCACTAGCTTAAATTCACCAACTAATCAACTCAAGTAGATAAAACCATAAAAAATGTGCCTTCATAATTTAATAAAAACCACATATTTGCATTACATTGTTGCATCCTATATTAGTGGCATTTCACTTAGTTAGTTTAGTCTCATTAATTTACTTGTCCGACTCTTCTTCCAATCCAAATTGATTACCTGATGTTGACTTAAAGCAATGATAATTGTAAATCAATACATATCAATCCTCGATGGATGCTACTCTTCTCACCTTAACTCAACGTACTCCGTGCGCTTGCGATTAATGATTTCAAAATACACACCAAGTTTTTGGCATTGCTGCCAGGGATTGATTGTATAGACTTGAGCAATATCATTGCTAGGAGATTGACTCTAGACTAAACCCTTATTTCTCTACTTATTTGTTCTTTTGTTCTTTGGAATTTATATGGTAGATACCTTTAGTGCATGACCCATTCCTGAAACATAAATTTATTGCCATTGATATTGCAAATAGAGGGACATCTTTGAGAGCTTCATGCTACATCACATTTGGGTGAATTTAGCTCCACTCCTAAATCCATGGAGGTGGTGGAGATAACCTTAATGGTTTGGTGGCAACAATGGTTATAATGGTGGCAATGCAAGAAATTGTGGCATGGTTCATTAAGATGGAGTTCATTCAAGGAAATCCACACAAAGGCCTATTATAGATTACATTCAACCTTTGGTAACGAAGAACTATTCAAGCATTGTAAGGCCATTGGTGCAAGATGACAACTTTGATTTGAAGCTGGCTTTGATTTGTCTCATTCAACAAAACTAATTTGGAAGATTAGCTTTAAAGAATCCTAACACTCATATAGCAAACTTCTTAGAGGCTTATGACATTTTCAAATCCAATGGAGTTTCCACCAATGCTATTAGACACCAGTTATTTCCTTTCTCACTCTAAGACAAGGCTAAAAGATGTTATCAATCATTATAACTGGGGAGTATTACTACATGGAATGAAATGTTTAAAATGTTCTTGAGCAAGTTCTTACTTCCTTCAAAGGCCACCCACTTTAGAGCTTCTGTAATGATATTCAAGCAACATGTGATGGAGTCTATTTTTGGAGGCATGGGAAATGTTCAGGGAGTTGTTTAAGAAATCCCCTCAACATGGATTTTCGAATTGGCAACAAATCCAATTTTTCTATGAAGGTTTGGTGATCACCTCAAGGTTTATTATTGATACTTCAGCCGATGGATTCTTGATGTATAAGACGACTAGTGATGTTTTCCAAATTCTTTAGCAATTGGTATTAAATGGAAAGCAATGGCCAGGAAGAAAAGCGCAACCAAGGAGAAGGGTACTTGAAGTGAATCAATTGACTGCTTTGTCAGTACAAATAAATTCTCTTATGAATCAAGTATCCAAGTTGACCAACAAAAAGGAGCCCACAATTGTACAAGTCACTGCCTTAATTTTCAACATGTATGGAGCACCTATAGAGATGGCTTATGAGCAAGCAAGTTTCATGGGCAATAAGAACTTTAGATATAGAGGCAACCAAATAAAAATTAATATAATCCTAGTTGGAGGAATCATGAAAATTTTTCCTATGGCAACACAAGGAATGTTACTTCCTAACTTTAACCATGCTCTAATGGAAAAAAGCCTTTTATGGAGAAAGTTATGATGCAATTTATGAAGGAGACAATATAGATAAAATGAAGAAGAATAAGGCCAAAATGACAGACTTGAGTGCTATGATTGCAAGTATGGAAGCTAATATGAGTGCAAGTATAAAAAATATGAAGAATCAAATTGAGCAATTGGTTTTGGTGGTGAAGACATATCAAAAGGAAATTTTTCTTAAAGACTCCAAAATAAATCTAAGGCAACGTTATCAAGCCATCACACTTAGAAAATGGAAGCAACTTAAAGAACCGTACAAGAATATGGCATCTCAAATCACCTACATGATTGAAAGTAAAGAGCAATTGGAGGAGCAATTAGTTGAGTTGCCCAAAAAGCAACCATCTAAATTGCAACAAGTCCCACCCAACCTGCCTTTGCCATTCCCACAAAGGTTTCAAAAGAAAACACTTGAGGAGCAATATGAAAAATTTTTGGAGACCTTCAAAAAGCTTCACATCAATATTCCACTTTTGGAGGCATTAACTCATATGCCCAACTATGCCAAGTTTTTTAAGGGTATCATTGCCAAGAAAAGGAAATTTGAAGATTATAAAACCGTTAAGCTAAGTGAAGAATGTAGTACAACCTTCCAAAAGAAGCTTCCTCAAAAGCTCAAAGACCTAGGAAGTTTTGCACCTTGCTCTATTGGTTCTTCTCCGCATACTACACCTTGCTCTATTTGTTCTTTTTCGCATAATATGGCATTGTATGATCTTGGTGCTAGCATTAATCTTTTTCCTTTATCATCTTTTAGGAAATTACAAACAGGATAAGTCAAGCCATCTACGATATGTCTTAACTTGCCAATTGATCATTGATATGTCCAAAATGAGTGGTGAAGGATGTGTTTGTCTATGTTAGAAATTTTGTTTTTTTGATGGATTTCATTGTACTTGATATAGAGGAAGATTGAGACATTCCTTTATTCCTTGGAAGACCTTTCTTAGTTATTGGTAAGGCACTCATTAATGTTGAGCAAGGTAAGCTAATATTGGGGGCCAATGAGGAAAGCATGGACTTTAATATTTCTCAAGCCATCAAGGCACCGAAATGAGGTTAGTGCTTATTTTCTCCTTGATGTGGTGGATGCTTGCATTAATGAAGTGAAGACAAAATGTTTATGTGATGACCCACTCTTGAGAACTTTATTAAGTCATGATGATGTCTTTAAGAAGGATGTTGATGATATTTCTATTGCATTGAATACAATAGTGGATGATAGGACTTTAGTGACTTCATTTGAGAATTTGTGTCAACTTGATATGAATGAGAAAAGTGCACCAAAGTGGGACTTGAAAGTGTTGTCGAATGACTTGAAGTATGTATTATTGGGTTTTAACATTTCTATTTCGATTATTTTATCTTAACGCCTATCTTTGTTGGAGGAAGAGAAGTTGTTAAGGGTGTTAAGAGAGCATAAAGATGCTCTTGGGCGGTATATTAGTTATATCAAGGGTATTAGCCCTTTCATTTACATGAACAAGATCAAAATGGAGTACACTTAAACACCCATAGTGGAGCACCAAAGGAGGCTGGTAGCCCTTTCATTTGCCAATAAGTTTGATTCCAATCAACGACAAAGAGTTTGCCCTTTCATGTTATAGCTTCATTTGCTATACTTGATATCTACTATAAGTGAACAAACGATTGCTTCCTTTCTTTCTTTGGGCACTCATCCTCTATTAGACAAAAACTCACATTGGGAATGAAAACCCTTTAGATTTGGTTTCCTGCATATTGATTTATTGGCGACTATCAAATAAAATGATCATGTGTCTATCTTCTCTTTTCTTAGGTCCCAAACAACAACCCTCTTTGTGACAGAAAAAATTGCAAACCAAAGAACATTGGTCAAAGGAAAAAAAAAAAAAAGAGGAAGAGCTTTTTGATAGAGGCTGAGTTGTTTGAAAACAGAGAAATCAAAAGAGAAAAGGTTATACTTTGAGTGGAATTCATGGCGCCTCTCAGGAGCCGCCTTTTTTTTGTTTTCCTTTTTGAGAGGGGGAGTGGTTCCAGGAATTATAGATGGATGCAAATTCATTGTCACCTTTTTAGGTCCATTGTTAGTATTTTTTTTTTGTTTTGGATTCTACTACTACTTGGGCCTGGGCTACAATACTGCTATTTATACCTTTTTATTTGTTTTGGTCCATCATTGATTGGAATCAAACTCATTGGCTACCTATCATTGATGGTAGATAATGAGTATTAGCCCTTTAATTTGATATCAAGGGTATTAGCCTTTTCTTTTGACATCAAGTCATTGATATGAAGGATATTAGCCCTTTCATTTGCTGTGAAAAAAGTTGTGAAGGCAGAAATATTGAAACTCTTGAATGTCGGTATTATTTATCCCATCTCTAATAGCTAATGGGTTAACCCCGTCCAAGTAGTGCCTAAAAAGGGAGAATAACCATAGTGAAGATCAAAACTGTGATATCATTACTACTATAACCATCACCAACTGGAGGGTTTATATGGACTACTGAAAACAAAACAAGGTCACTAGAAAGGATCACTTCCTTCCCTCATTCATTGATCAAATGTTGGATAGGTTGGCCGGCCCTGAATATTATTGTTTTCTTGATGGTTATTTTGGGTACAACCAAATAGCCATTGGATTGAAAGACCAAGAGAAGACAACCTTCAATTGTCCTTATGGCACATATGCATTTAAAAGGATGCTTTTGAGTTGTGTAATGCACCAACAACATTTCAAAAGTGCATGATGGCTATTTTTTTTTATATGGTGGAGAAGATTGTGGAGGTGGTCATGGATGACTTTTCATTTTTGGATCTTCCTTTGATGATTGTTTGGATAATTTGGTGAAGATGTTAGAAGGATGTGAAGAAACAAACTTTGCTCTTAGTTGGGAGAAATGTCATTTTATGGTGAAATCTGGTATAGTTCTTGGACACAAAATCTCTTCCAAATGAACTGAGGTTTATAAAGGAAAAATTGTAGCCATAGAAATATTGCCTTCACCTAAGAATGTGAAAGATGTGAGGAGTTTCCTTGGACATGTGGACTTTTATAGAAGATTCATCATGGATTTCTCAAAGATTGGGAAGCTTCTTTGTTCATTATTGGAGGACACCAGGTTTGGGTTTAACAGTAGTTGCTTCAAGGCCTATTAGTTGATCAAGAAGAAGCATATGGAAGCTCACATTGTTGTCTCTCTGGATTGGAGTCAACCATTTGAAATTATGTGTGTTGTAAGTGACTTTGCGATGGGAGTGATACTTGGCCCAAAAAGAGAGAAGATTTTTGGGCTATCTACTATACAAGCAAGACCTTGGACCTGACACATCAAAATTATACTGCCACAAAGAAAGAAATATAGGCGGTGGTTTTCTCTCTTGGCCAAAGTGATTATATTTACCGATCATGCAGCCATCCGACATGTTTTCACCAAGAAGGATGCTAAACCAAGGTTGATTTAGTGGATCGTGCTTCTACAAAAGTTTGATTTTGACATTAGAAGACATGAATTGGAGGAGGAGCAAAATCTATTGCTCATCAACAAGTCATTTCTTAATGAACATCTTCTTGGGGTAAAAGCAAGCACTTCTTGATTTGCTGATTATGTGAACTATTTAGTGCGTCGAGTGTTGCCTCCACAGTTGAAGTCTTACCAAAGGAAAAGGATCTTAGTGGGGGTGTAAAACTATTTACGGGATGAACCCTTGCTATTCAAGGAGTATGCCGACTAAGTCATTAGGAAGTGTGCTCCCATGGAGGAAGTGCCGAATATCATTCATCATTGCGATTCATCTCTTTACAGAGGACACTTTAGACCAACAAGGATTGCTGCAAAGGTACTTTAATTGGGTTTTTATTGGCCTTCTCTTTTCAAAGATTGTTATGCCTTTGTGAAGACTTATGATAACTGTCAAAGAGTGAAAAATACTTCTAGAAGACATGATTTTCCACTCACTAACACATTGGAAGTTAAAATATTTGATGGGTGAGGTATTGATTTCATGGGACGATTTCCACATTTCTTTGGTTGTTTATATATATTGTTGGCAGTAGATTATGTTTTCAAGTGGTTTGAAGCTATTGCCACACCTATAAATGATGCCAAGGTGGTGATCAAATTCTTGCAAAAAACATATTCTCCCACTTTGGTACCCTAAGAGTCACAGTGAGTGATGGTGGTTTTCACTTTTGCAACAAAATCTTTGCACAATTGATGGCCAAGTATGGTGTGAGACATAAAAGGACTCTTCCTTATCATCTACAATCAAATGCCTAAGCAGAGGTGTCAAATTAAGAAGCCAAGCGAATTCTTGAAGAGATGGTTAGTAGCATAAGGAAATATTGGGCAAAGAACTTGGATGATGCTCTTTGGGCTTACCAGATCACCTACAAGACATTGCTTGGAATGTCTCCTTATAGGCTTATATTTTGAAAGCCTTGCCACTTTCCTGTGGAGCTTAAACATTGGGCATATTAGGCCATAAAAAACTCAATTTTGATATGATGAAAGCTAGTGAGAATAGTCTTCTGCAATTGAAAAAACTTGAATAGTTTCTCCGGAGGCTTATGAAAATGCCAAGTTGTACAAGGCGAAGACAAAAATGTGGTATTATTAGCTTATTATGAGGGGAAATTTTGTTCCAAGTCAAAATATGATTCTTTTCAATTAAAGCCTCAAATTATTTCTAGGTAAGTTGAAATCAAGGTGGTTAGGTCCATTTTAGTGGAAAAATTCACACTTTATGGAGCGTTTAAGTTAAAGACGAAATATGAAAGGACATTTCAAGTCAATAGGAAAAGCTTGAAGCACTATCATAAAGAAGAGTTTGAAGTTACCGACAACCTTTGCTTGGCTGATCCATTCGGTTTATTCTTCAAGATAAAGGGAGTCAGTGAGCTAAAGATATTAAATTTTGGTGCTTTTCAGGAAGCACCCTGATATTTTCCTTGCATTTAGTTCATAATTTGTTCATTTTATAGTTAGGATAAATTTTTCTCATTTAAAAAGATCAATTTTTTTGAATTTTGTAAGTGGAAGGAAGATACAAAGATCAACACTTAAAAGGATTTCGTGCATGAATTCAGCTAAATTAAAATTTGGGGGTAAGAATATCAAAAATTAAATTTAAAGGACTAAGTGAAACATTTTTGCATGATCCTTGGCACCATAGTGCCAGGATCACGTGAAAGGAGCATAAAATTGTTCAAAAGGAGTGCTGTAGTATTGGAGCATAGGCTCCTAGCATCATGGCTCCAGTAACACGGAATGTCCCTTTTTTTTTATTTATTCTCCCTCAACATATTTTCACACAAACTCAAACTCAAACTTTTCCCAAAATTCTCTTTCTTAAACCCTAGTCATTCTGTGTGCTCCACAGCTTAATTTTTTCATTGATTTGTGCATAAATCGAGCTCAAGTAAGTGATTATCCTCCTTGTTTTTTCAATTTTCTTGCTTGAAAGTGTTGAAATCATATGGAATAGGTATGCGTGAAATAACATAAAAAATTGTAGTTTGTGTTTATTTTGTGTGATTTCTTGGTTATTCTTAAGGTTGTTGTTGATGGGAAAGTGATTCTAAGCTTGCATTGTTGTTTTGGACACTCAAAACATGCTTTAAAATTCACTCCATGGAGACTCATGAAATTTTCATGTTGAATCTTTTTTTATGCTTGTTCTTGAAGATTTGGGTGTTACAATTGCTTGATTATAGCTTATAATTAATGGGTCTTACTAGAATTGTGATCAATTTAAGCTACATTGCATTAATTTTGTATTGCAACTTTCCAAAAACTTAAGAACATGAACATGAATAATGTTGCAATAAGGGGTTTTAAAGGATAATTTAGCTTCATATAAGGACATTTTGCATGAGTTCTTTGTATTTCTTACATCTAGGTGATGCATACTATATGGACAAATGCTTGTTTTCCACTCGGATGCATGTTTGCTTGGTGAAAAATCATTGAACTTATGCTATACAATGTTCATGGCCTTACCTCCTATCCTTGTGAGAATATTTGGCTTAGTCTAATGGTTTAAGTGGTATCTAGGTAGTTCACAGAACATGGTTAAACCTTTCTTTACCCTTTGGATGCTTAATTTATCTGCCAATAACTCTATAAAGTTAGTATGCCATATTGAAAACAAGTGCATGGTAGGCTAGAGTTCTTGTATATTGATTCGTGTGTAGTGCAATATATGGATATTTGAAGTGTTGATCTTCTTTTTGTCATATAGGTTCAGCTTAAATGATTGGTAGAAATTGCCTATATGGGTGTACATGAATTAATTCAATATGTGGGAAACGTCTTCGATATGGCTCTTATGTAACAATGTTTTCTTTGAGGGAACAATGATACCTCAAAAGTACAAGGGCGAAGGAACCTATGATAAAGAACTCCAAGAGCTTGCTTATGACCGGGATTACTTTAGTGGTAGAAAGACTCAAAAAAAATTTGATGCATTCATGAAAAGAAAGTTCACACTTGAAAGGCGGTTCAACTTAGTGCTGAGTGAAAATGCCAACATCCTTGCGGTGGTGTAAAGGTGAGCCGCAAGGATGGAGGCAATGGTGCACCACAACCCACACTATTATGTCCCATACCTTGGTGATGGAATTTTATACAAATTTAAATGCCAACCTACCAAGGAAAGAAGTCATGGTCACAGAGGTCTTGGTTAGAAGAACATTGGTGAGCATCACTCTGGATACTATAAATGCACATCTTTGGTTAAATCCTGGAATTGGATGCACTACACGTCATACTTCTTCCAATCAGATGGCCACTAAGATTTGTGGGAGGGTGGTACCATGGACCTTGAGGAAGGAAAATATAGACAGGAGATTACATTTTGTGGCTTCGGCACAGTTACTCACAAAGCTTATAGCAGTGGCTGATTCATTTGCTAAATGATCCTTATGCCTTTAAGCTGATAATGCATGATATTTCGGTGGGCAAGCTTTAGGTGTATGAGACAACAAAATGGGTGTTAGGAGATGAACAAGAAGAAGTTGAAGAGGAAGATAAGGAAGAAGAGCAAAAAGGAAAAGGACTATCCGAGGCACCACTCATTGATCCATCCTAAGTGACCAATGAAGCAATAGCCATAACACTTAACAAATTGCATGTATCTGTTAGCTGAGCTTCATGGTGACATTACCTCTCGTTTGGACCATTTGGGCAGGCAGTTCGAGACTTTTTCCATAGACCCATATAAGGGCTTTTAACTCCTAGCCAGTTGCATGGAGATGTTGTCAGCTCATATTCGATAGGGGACCAATGCAGCAATTCCCTTACCTACCTCCTGATTATCCTTCCTTCCCCGAGATACCTCCCCATCTACACCCTTCCACCCATCTGAGGTACACCCCACACCCCCTAAACCACCCACCACCTTTTTACTCCCACTTTACCCTAAGTGACATGAGCCATCCACCATCTTCCTTCCCCCCTTCTGATCCCATTATCGGTAGTTCTTCCAATGCCCATGACATGCACGAGGCCTAGATGGAGGTGAGACCACATCACTTCCGCAGCTACAATTCTTCAAGCCTTCTTTCTTTCTTGTACTTTATTTTATACATTGAGGATAATGCATGCTTTTAGTTTGGGGGAGTTGCTTGTTGTTGAGTACTTGTATAGAACTTTGTTTGTTGTGGTTTGATTTCTTAGCTTAAGACTTTAAGCGTTTGCATGACATTTACTTACTTGCTTGCACATCTAATTCCTTGTATTAGGCAATGTTAGACACATGTAAAAGGATATCGTTGCATTTCTAGGTTATGTGCATTTAGGAACCCAAGGTGTACTCTCTATCATGGTTGATTGAATCTTTTCACAAAATCAAATCACTTGTAAGTTTTGTTTAGTAAAAAAACATCTTAATTTGTCATTAATGGTGGAAACAACACCCCATGAGATATTTGAGCACTATGGATATTTTTTTTCTTTTAATTGGTGTTTGCTTTATGTGTGGAATCTTTAATTTAATTGTGGGCCCCTTCATACTCTAATTGTTGCATGCAAATAGAGGATGAAAATGACATCTTAAGACTAACTACATATCCAAATTGCCAATGCTTCATTATAACCTTTAATTAACCCCCTTTGAGCCTTTAAGTCATATTTGTTATCTAAACCCATATGTTAAGCCATATCCAATTTCATTCACCTTCTCTTAGTCCTTGAAATAAGTTGAGCATTTTACTTGTAGGCTTGGGGAAGTATGAGGATTCTTTTTCATGTGAGTTTTAGCAATGAATAAGTTTAGGGAAAATGTTAGGTTCCTGTACTAACGGTGACAAATATGTAGTTATGGCTTAAGCACATTGATGGAGCATACATGGTTTTGAGTACTCTAAAAGGTTGAGTGAATTTCTTTCTAGCTTTGTCAAAAGTCACTTGCCTCTCTAGAAATAGGCTAAAATGGGCACATTATGAAAAACCCTCATAAAAAATTAAAAAAAATGAATGAGTAAATAAAGAGGGAAGTGAAAATAATGTATTGTATTTCTGGAAGTTCACTTAAATATTTTGTTAAAATCATGCATGTTGGGTTGTTTAGGAAACTATTTGGAAGCTAAGCAATTGCAGTTCTAGGTGTTTCCTTAGCTCCACTATAAAGTACCACCTACCGACTTTCATTCATACCAAGCCCAGCCCTAGTACAACCTTGAATATTTGCCATTGGACTTATAAATTGCATGTATACTTCTTAGGGACAATTAGTGAGTAGTTTGGATCCATTTGCAAATTTATGGGCAAGGCCATATTTTGAGGCTCTAGATACACTAGGCAAAACTTAGAATAGGAGCAAAATACTTAGGGAATGACCATCTACCATTAGTGACAAAGTTTTTTTTTTCTTTACTTATCTTAGCTTCTCTTGAGTTGATTTTGTGAAATGGATGATTTCATAATGTGATATTGGGTGTGCATTGTTAGCTTCTTTGTTTTGGTTATTTTATTTTCTAGTTAGAGCATGCTAGGGACTAGCATCATTTTAAGTTTAGGGAACTTAATAAGTGTCAATTTATATGGTAAAAAATGTTGACTTTCTATCAATTTCGAGCATCTTTTTCTACACCACCATAGTACATTTTCTATCACTTCTTGCTTTGGAATTTCATTTTGTAAGGTGGAGAAGGAAACCAAAGCATTGGATCCGATTAGGAGCAAGCTTTACATATCATGGGCGTTGTGGCTCTAAGCGAGGTTGCATATTGGCACTACATCACCTAGTTGGCCCTCTCTGGTTCCCCTACATCCAGTTTTTGTGGTCCTCCACCTCCTACTTTAAGCCAAGGCTTGCAATTCATGGAGAGATTTTATCCTTTTGGTTGTTGGTGAAGAGGAAGAAAATTGTCACTTGGGAAAAAAAACTGGAACTTCTTCATTTGCTCTTTCTTCTAAGATTGAGTTAGTTTTTTCAATCTAAATCGTTTCTTACATTTTCCATCACTTGTAGAGGCATTTTGTAAAGAATTGCTTGAAGGAGGTTAGGAGCATTTGGAGATTTCTTGAAGTCTTGAGGAGTCAAGCGCAATTTGTCACATAGGTTCCTTGTTGTCTCTTTCTTGTATTTGGCCATAAATGCCATTTTGTGTACTTTCATGGACATAAAGGATGACAACATAAAGGATGAAACTTTCCTAGCACTGGAATATATCACTATACAATAATATTGTGTTAATCAAAATAGATCCAAAAAAAAAAAGGAAAAAGAGAAGAAGAATAAGATGATGATGATGAACAAGAAGCCACCTAAATCTAAAGCATCAATGTTAAAGAATCATGCATTATTCTAATATTGGAAAATATGATTTTTCTAAATGAAAATGAGAGAGATGACTTAGCTTGGTTATGTTTTTTAGTATTATAATATGTTAATATATATATATATATATAAAGAGAGAGAGAGAGAGAGAGAGAGAAATATGAAAAGAAAGACATCAATTTTCAATATAGGTTACATAATATATGACTTAGTTATTCATGGAAGTTATATTTTTTACTTAATATTTATTTAGACATATATGGTTAAAAGATTGAATTTCCAAATTGATATACATAAATTTTGGAACTAATGCATAGTTGACTTTCCTTTTAAATATCATAGTAAATAGAAAAGTAAAGGATCCAACTAAAGGTAAAAGAAAAGAAATGTAATTTTACAGCTAATAAAAGGACAAAATTGAAACACCAATGTAAAAAATGAAAGATTACTATCTGAATTCGTAATCACGTTAGACATACATATTTTTCTACTCCTAGTAATGAACGTATTTGGTGGTAGCTAATGCTGGTATTGCGGCCATTCGGTCAAATAAATTTGTGCCTGTTATTCAGCATTTGTGAGCTTATTGTTTATAGTCATTGAATGAATAAATTTCTTGTTTCAGAAAGAAAAAAAAAAGGGAATATATAACAACCATAATGTAAATACACGGCAATTGCACATCATTATAAACATAAAGAAAGACTTGCAGTTGCTGACTTGTTAGCTACACATATAAACAAAGGAGACTGATGACTTCTTGCAGAAGGTACATAAACAGGGTAACCTCATGACTTGCTAGCTAATTTTAATTAACAAGGGAAAGTCCTCTCCCGATTACCTACTCAAGCTAACAATAAATTTGTGGATAGTTTTGTCTTAATTATATATTTTTTTAGTAACTCTTGGATGAACCGAGTCTATGCTGCGCTGTCTCTGAAAATTTCAACAATTGTCGTTTTAGCCCCGATTCTTAGAAACAGGCAATCACATCACTGCAACAGGAAACAATAGTTATACAAGTTCTGCAGTGCCGACGCGGCCTCATGGCTTTGAATCGCTACTGGGGAAGTACTGGGGAAGTAGCGCATCTTGTCTCTTTGCTAGTTTTTTTTTTTTCATTTTTCTTTTGTTTTTGCAAAGTTTTTTTTCTCTTGTTCTCATGCACCTCTTGGTTTTTTATTTTATTTTTCCAGTTTTATCTTTTGTTTTTTTCCATCTTATTTTTTATTTTTGATTCCTCATTTTTTTTCTAGTTTTTCCTTTTTTTTTTTTCATTTTTTGTATTATTTCTGATTTTATTTTCAGTTTTATTCTTTTTATTTTTTTAATTTGTCTAATTTTTCTTCTTAGTTTTATTCCAATTTTATTTCTTATATTTTTCTTATTTTTTAAAAAAATTTTCTATTTTTTCCTCAATTCTTTGTTTTAAAATTTTTAACTATCTTTTCTGTGATTTGCATAAAGGTTCTTTCATGATATCTTCATCTTCTTGAGGCTAACAAGAAGTTCAGCTTCCATCCTAGCTGTCAGGAATGAAGCTTACTCATATGGCTTTTGCGGATGATCTATTGTTGTTCTGCCGAGGGGAAATTTCCTCAATTCAGAAGACCTGGAATGTGCTTATGGATTTTTCTGAAATGTCAGGTTTTTGTCCCAGTCCTGAGAAAGCCAACATTTTTCTTTATGGGGTTGATAAGGTTTCTCAGGAGATGATTCTTAATTAGTCGGTTAAGTTTTCAGCTTGGGGTGTTCCATTTTTTCTATTTGGGAATTCCTCTTGGCTGTGCTTGCTTGAAGATCAGCGATTATTCCTAACTGATTGACAAGATAATAGAGAGGTTGGATTCATGGAGCTCCCGATTGCTATATCGAGCTGGGAAATTGAGGCTAGTTCAATATGTTGTTCAATTCAGGCATACGGGTCTGCCGTTTTTGTTCTTCCCGTGTCTGTTTTGAATGTTATTGAAGCAAAATGTCATGCCCTTATCTGCGGAAGGAAAAGTGGAGGTCACAAGACTCAAGTGCCTATTACTTGGAGCAACCAAGTCATTTCTAGATATGGCAAAATTTGACCTGACCTGAAGACCTGATTCAACCCATCCAAACTCAAGCACGATCTGACCCGATTTGATCATAAAAGTCAACGACTTAAACCCAACTATATCCAACCCGACCTGAATCCGAATCTGATTAAAGTGAAACCCGAGAAAACCTAAATCTGAACCCAACCTGATTCGAACCTGAAATGACCCAATGACTAAACCGGACAAGACCCGATTTTAACTTAAATCAATATAAAATATATGACCTGCAAAGACTTTAGAAAAATTATAATTTAATATATGTGGATAAGTTTCTTCTATTCTGTTGATCTGTTTTGCGTTCTAGAGCGAGCGAGTGAGAACTATGGGAAACGATTGGTGAAACGGTGATAGAGAGATAAAAATAATTAGGTTTTAAAAATTATAATACCCCTTCTGTCCCATATTCTTTGAAATATCTAACTTTTTTGAATAGTTTGAATTGAATTTATTCATATTACTCTTTATATCTCAAATTATTTGCACCATTCATATTTTAACAATTAATATATAATTTTTTGTTTTCAACATTTTAATATATAAATAAACAATTTTATACATGAATAATAAATCAAGACTTACAATTTTTAAATATATTTTTTGAAATTTTTTAATAAATAATAATATAAATAAATTTATGTTAAACTAGTCAGAAAAGTTAAATGGATCAAAAAAAATAGGACAGAGGGAGATTATTTGTTAGAAAAAAAAATTGAAAAGTATATATTTAGAAACTATTGGTCTTTATTTATTATTTAATATAATCATTTTTCATTTATATTTAAAATGTTGAAAATAAAAAATTGTAGATTAATTGTTAAATAGTGAATACTCACTATTATAAAGAACTTGACATAGAGGGAATATTTTATTAAATAAATTATATTTTAATATATCTTCATAAATTCTATATTATTTTTATGTCTAGTTTAATGAAATTTTAATCAAAATTATACAAAAAAAATTGAATCAATTTAGCGATTTCGGCTTATGCATTAGTGAACCAAGTAAACTCAACAATCAAGTTGAATCTGGTCTAAGACCTGATAATTCGACCTGATTGGATCTAAACCCAAATAAATCCGGCTTGACCCAACTCGAACTCAAAACCTACTCAACCCAAAATCAACCCTAACCCAAATAACCTGAACCTGATATGGACCCGAATACATGTGAACCTGATTAAACTTGAACCTGAATGACCTGAGACAAACCTAACCTAACTCACCCAATTGCCATCCCTAGTCATTCCTAAGGCAGAGGGAGGCTTGGGGCTTGCTCAATTAAAAATTTGAAATTATGCTCTTATTTTGAAGCTATTATAGGCGATTCATCAAAGGAAAGAGTCCCTTTGGATCTAATGGGTGCATAGTTATCATATAAAAAGCTGGAATCTTTGGGTTGTACAGAAAAAATCTACTGATGCTTGAATTTGGCAGAGTTTGTTAGGAATTTGAGATGAGGTGAGTCTGAAGTCTTCTATTCGATCTATTATAAATTCAAATGTCTCTTTTTCTTGCTGTGAAATGAAGTTCTATGATATTTTACAAGCCAAGCATCCTAAATGTTCTTGGTACAAAGCTTTGCTGGGAAAGCATGTCCAATCCTAAGCATAGATTTACTGCTTGGAAAGCCCTTCATGGTAGTTTGAAGATGTTGGACCAACTGAAAAGCTAGGGCTTTCAACTTGTTAATCGATGTGTGTTATGTGAAAATCAAGAAGAGATTGTTGCTCATCTATTTTTCAGTTGCCAGTACTCTAAGGAAATTTGGGAGGCTGTGTTGAGTTGGTTGCAGATTAATAGAAGGGCGAAAGATCTGAAAGGAGAAGTTGAGTGGCTCGCCAAAGTGATTAGGGGTTGGCAGGGGTGGTAAAATTTGATCCGACCCAAAAACCTAGACCAACCCACCTGAACCCAAATCCCACATAACTTGATTTGATGAAAAAAAGCAATGACCAAAACCCGGTTGTACCCAACCTGACCTAAACCCAAACCCGATTAAAGTGAAACTTGAAAAAATCCAAAACCCAAATGGCCCAAACCCAAAATAACCCGAATCCAAATTGAACTGAATCCGAATTGGTCCAAACCCAAAATGACTCAAACCTAATATTGACCTGACCCAAACCTGAAAAAACCCGAGTTTAAACCCAAATAGACCCAAGTCTAAACCCGACAAAACCCGATTTCTAGGATTTGTTGAATTAGCTCTTTGTAAGATCATTAGATTTTGCTTTAAAAAATTACCAGATTACCTCAAACATTTTATAGTTGACAAATTTACCCCAAAATTTTTAATTTTACCTAGAACTTTTTAAAACTTTTCAATTCACACCCAAACTCTTTCATTTCACCTACACTAACCTCAAACAACCTCTAGGGCTCCAAATTAGTACCTAAACTAAATTAATTTTTATTTTTATCCTAAATAATGATTCTAAATTCCTAAAAAATTATAACTCTAAGTGACAACATAATTTAAATGCATCTGATCCTACCAATTTCTTAAGTTCTAAAATAACCGAGTTTATAGTTTCATAAATAGAATTTGTAAAGTTTTGAATTAGATATTTTTATTAAAATAATTGTATATTAATATATTTATATCTAGTTAAATTAAATTTGTTAGATTATTTTTTATGCCTAGTAATTTTTTAGTTATAAGGTACCTAAATTTTAAAATTTTCATTTTAGTCACTCATAAAAATTCCAACATGAGTCTCTAAACTTTTCAAATATTTGCATCAAAAATCAAATTCTTTAATTTAAATTTTAGCAAAATCTAAATAAAAAATTGAATTAATACAGTTATTCTAACTTATGCACCAATAACCCAATTAGACTCGAATATTAACCCGAATCTAATCCAAAGCCCAAATAACTCGATTTGAAGTTACTCGAGACTGAAATTGACCCAATTTAAATTGAATACAAACCCAAATAAGACTGACCCGAACCCAACCCGAAACCCAAATAACTCGACTTGAACTCGAATTGATACTAACCTGACTAAACCCAAATCTAAATGACCTGACCCAAACCCAACCCAATCCACTCAATTGCCATTCCTGGATTGGAAGAAGAGCAGTAGCATTCATTGAACTGCTTTCCTAGCTTCGGCTTACTAGATATGGAGAGAGGAATTCTCGAGTATTTCAGGGCAAGTTGAAACCTCATGTGGTAATTGTGAATGAGATAAAGTTTGATGTATATGTTTACATAGGCAAGTTCTCTTCCACTGGTTCTTTTGGTTTGCGTACTGATGTTTATAGTTTAGTTTTGCTTTTCCCTGGTATGCCTAGTGTACATGTATTTTTGAAGTTTTGATTAATGATATTTACCTGTTGCCTTAAAAAAACTGTAAAAGAATAAATAATTACTTGAGCAAAAAGAAAAAACAGTGAATGATAAAAGAATAAATAGTTTCTAAAAAATAACAAGCAGATACTGATACAAAATAATTAATTTATCTAAAAAGTTAACAGATACTCTAAAAAAATAAATAATGATAAAAGATCAAAAAAATAGTTTGTTAAATTTGATAAAAGAATAGATAAAATTGATAAAAGAACGGATATAATGAATAAAAGAATGGATAAAACTAATAAAAAATGAGATCTAATAAAAAAAGATGTAATTAATAAAAAAACAGATAAACTAATAAAAAATAAATAAAAATTAATAAAATATAGTTTATTAAAACTGATAAAAAAATAAATAAAACTGATAAAAGAATAACAAAGCTTTTAAAACGACAAACTAGAACCGATAAAAGAAATCGGCAGCATTTGAATGGAGCCCGGACAATTGCTCTAAAAAGAAAATAAAAAGGAAAATAAAAGAGGACACCCCATGTCTCAAATGTATTTTGTCACTCCACCAAATCTGGGATTTTCTCTAAAATGGACAATAAAGTATATAAGCTGTTAAGCGTGTAACCGTGCATATCAAGCAAGCCTATCTTCTATTGCTATTTTTATTTGTTGGGGTGAAAAAAAAAAAAGACATTATCCCGGCCATCCGAGCTTGAGGGACTCTGCCTGATGCATGGATAATTTATGAGTTTAAATTAAATGTTGGTCATTTTTTTAGGGTTTTTTTATAGTTAACTTTGAACTTTATGTGATATTACACTTGTCCTATCATATCCTAAATTGCCATAAGCATACACATTCATAGCATTCCTCTTTAATTGTAAATTTCTGTGTAGCTACTGTTCAACTTAGTAATTTGAAATATGAAAAATACAAAACATGGCCAAGTACATTACATGGCAAATTAGCTTTATAGTCTGTACATAAAATTGTGCTACATAAACATTTTAAGGACCTTGGATTTAAAAGGCCATAATCCAGGACATGGTTTTTAAAACCTGATCTGAGAGAAAGATAAATTTCTTCAACTTCAACTTAGTAAGACCGCAGTAGCAACGCCTTTTATCTATAAAATGGTAACCTTGAGAGGGGTGAGTGTCTAATGAAACTCAGTAAGAGACATTATCAACTATAAATTCTGATTTAGTTTAAAAACAATAATTGCCTCAGATTCTAGCCAAAGTACCTGCATCCAAAATTAAAACCAGACAAATACAATAGAAAATAATAATGGTACAAGCACAATCACAAAATCAAAATACCAAACAATCAACAATTGAAGCCAAAACATCCAATTCAAACAGGCAAAAAAAATTAAGCAAGCAAGACCATAATGCAATGCATGACATGAATGCATAATCACAAAAAATAAGAGTAAACCATACAGCCTTTTTGGGCCTAATCCCTTATTCCCTAGGGATCTAGCAAGTTAATCCCTTTTTGTCTAAACAAACCTTATCTCACATAGAGCTCAAACCATATTAGATAGAGAGAGACCAATCACATATTGGCCAAAATGGTGTTTCTAGAAAACATTGGTCTCTCATATTACTCGCCTTTTTGATTCCTGCAGTGAATCAAGGCTACAGGCATATAGCCCTATTGGTATCATAAATATAAGATCGCTCCCAAATACTTCAACAACAAACAGAAAATCAACAGCCTTTTGGCCTAACTCCTATTCTTATTAACCCGACAGCTTCCCATCGCCAATAGCAGTGGAAATATAACATTATAGCTTGAAATAGAACCAGACTCTCGCAAGTTGCAGGATTGTCCCTTATCAATTGCACAAAAACAGCAACTTATTGCCTCCCAAGGTTCGGCCAAACCAACTTCCTTGTGCTCCAAGCCTTTCAAGCTTAACCACCTTAGTTTTTTTACTTGAACTTCCTTTTAGGTTTCTACCATATTTCTAGGAAATGTAATGCCCTTACATCTACGGTTTAAACCCCTTTTTATGAAGCTTAGAAGCTGCCAAGCCCTTGTCAAGAGGTTGCCAAACAATTTCCAAGAAATTGCCAAAAGGCAACCGGTTGTGACTTGTTACTTGAGCCTCGGTTTTTCCCTCATTTTGCTTGGAAATTTATTGCAATTTCCAGCAGATTTTGAGCCTTTATTTCCAACAATTTGATGACTAAAAAGGCTACCAAAAATTACCTTGGGCAACCGGTCAGAAATTTTGGTAACCAAGTGTTGAACTAGACTAGCATTGCTTTTCTTTCTGTTTTTAGGTAACCACCGAAATTTCTTAACGGAATTTATAACCTTTATTTCCACCTTCTAGAGCCTCATGTAAGTGCCAAGAATTTTCTCAAAATGAGCTTATACAGCCGGCTATATTTAGAACACCTAAGGTTGACTTTAATTAGCTTTGACTTGGCCATTGTTTCTTGTCTTTTTTCTTCTTGACTATAGTTCCAGCATTAAAATGCTAATTTCTTTGTTATTTTCAGCCCTCTTTTGTCAATAATTTTGGCCATGTTAGTCCAGAATTTCGGCTCTTGAAACCCCACAAAATGCTTGCAACACAAGCTACACATAAACCAAGTTTTCTCACATTTGGTCTTTGATTTTTGCCTTGATTTTTCTCATTCTTTTCTTCTTTGATCTTGAGTCCAATTTTGCAGCCTACTTTCCATGTATTATTCTGCAAAATTTTGCCTAATTATTCGGCCATATAGGGTCCTCAAATGGTTGCTTGCCTTGCCTGCACCACGAGTTACTTATGTAGGCCATTTTGGCACCATAGGACACCCAGTTGTGCACCCTTGTCTTCATTGACTTTCTTAATAAATTTTACTATATTTTCCAGCCCATTTAGCATCCATTTAACTTAACTGCCAGATCATTTAGCATTAACATGGCGGTGTTAATGCATTTTTACGTTTCGGGTTGGGTCACGCCTACGACCCGGTTTGTAAAAACACACACTTACCCCTATCGTTTTAGACAAGATCTTCACCGCTGCCTTTTGTTTTTGCTGATTATCGGTCTCAGAAGCTCGGCTCGGCGATTATTGATCTCAAATGTGGCAAAGGTCGATTGAGTCAATAGTCTCGAAGCTCAATGGTGTCGTGAAGGTCTATAGAGACAGCGGTCAATCTTAGATGTAGGAGTACTCGGCTTTGCCGGTGAAGACCAACAATAAGAACACCTTAATCGATTTAATCACAGACACAATCTCACTTGCATCTGGGTACTTGGCATCGCTGCAACACCATTTATGTCTTCCAACGATGGCAACGACAATGACGACTTAGACTCTTTTACAATGAAGTTGCTCTTCGCAAGCTCTGACGCATGAACGGCGTTGATCTGAATACGAGGCCTTGAGGACCGGTTGGAGGGTTAGGCAAATCTGAGCAGAATGGTAAGAGATTTGGATGATAGATAGGAGTTGGAGATTGAAAAAGCATCAATGGAAGGGTAGGGAGAGAAGGACCGGTGGCTTTGACCAATGGCATGACTGTAAATATGTGTAAGTTGGTGGGCTTTTGGAATATATTTGAAAACATTTGTGTAAATAACGTGTTAACCCAAACCAATTAACTAGAAATGAATTGGCTCTAAATGTTCAAGTCATACTCGTATGCATGGAGCATTGCCACCTTAACACAATGCTTGTGCATGCACACATGCATAAGCACACTGTTACTTGTAGTATGACTTCTTTTATACTCTAGTGATTTTTTTCCACTTGCATTGTCTTCAATAATATTTTTCTCTAATTTTCATGAGCTTCGAATTCACCTTATGCATAGCCCTTGGCCTACGTCATTTACGAGCATGACATGCCCCTCTGAGACTTGAAAATCTACACTTATCCCCTCTTTTTTTAACATTGTCAATCAACCGTTAGTCAAAATTATAGTCAACTACCTTGAATTTAATTTGGTTTACAATTATATAAAAAACTTTAGAAATCTACAATTTTCCAAGATTGTCATTTCCGCTTCGTTTCTCCACTTCCATTCTTCTCTACCCCCACTTCGACCCATCCATCTCGCCCCTCCTTACCTCCTTATGTGACTTCACCTTCTACTTCAATACCCTTTACTTGTAAGGAGTACCTTATGCATTATGGGGACAGTTTAAGGAAAGACAACTCTAAGATAGTTATGACTGGTCCAATTCTGAGAAATGTCGCACACTAGTTACTAAGGGTTACCAAGTAAGGTGAGATTGGATTCTCCAAACACCCGCAACTAAGGTAAGAAGGCTTATAAAGCCAAGAGTTAACTTTAGGAGCCTGAAGTTGTGAATGAAGAAGAGCAAGTAGTACCCTAAGGACTCACAGTAATTGTGAGGAGTTGGATAAGTGAAGCTTGAGAACCATAACCTATGGGTCTCAAAACTGTGAAGTTGACTTTGAGGGTGTGATTCCTCAAGGAGGGGAGTCCGTTGATTTTTGGTAAGTTGGTCGATGTTCAAGAGTTAACCTGAGCCTTAAAGACCAAAGGGGTAACATTCGGATCCCTAAGGAGCTATAACCCGGAATGGGAATGAAGAAGATGAACCAAGAAAGCACCATTAGCAAAGTGGCTTTAAGGACAACTTAAGTGAATAAAAAAGTAGTTGTCCTAAACGGTTTTAGAACCCGGACCTATAGCTGATAAGAACACCCATGGAGACAAAATGAACTTCAAGTAGTAGACTTATGCGTAGCATTTTGTTATGGCCTGTGTTGGCCTAAAGCTACTCAAGAAGAGTAAAGGTGAATTGAGCAGTGTTCTCAACGATAAAGGAGTTCATTCATTCTAGATAGTGGGGGCCATTTGTGAGTTCGAAGAAGCTAAGAAAACTTTAAGCTAAAAGGATAAGAGTGCGGACCTAAGTTAACTTGAAGGTTCGTAAGAAAAAGGACCCTAAGGTCCGAAGTGTACTCCACTATCAAAAGGTCTCGGATAAATCAGGAGGAATCGGCATTGGTATTGTTGTGTATGAATGTCGAGTTAAGGCCTTAAATATAAAAAAGCTCAAAATGGAGCTAAGTGTAAGTAGAGGTAATATCCTCATTAGTGGATTCAAGGCAACCAAAGTTGAGGTTGTTGGAAAATTTATTGAACTTGCTAAGCCTTATGGGATTCTTTATTTCCTTAAGGGGTAAGGTGAGAGGTTACCTAAGTGGTTTAATAGTCGAAGTGGGGTTATTTCATGGCT
The DNA here is from genome assembly GCA_005392925.1 of Aquilaria sinensis. Taxonomy (NCBI): domain Eukaryota; kingdom Viridiplantae; phylum Streptophyta; class Magnoliopsida; order Malvales; family Thymelaeaceae; genus Aquilaria; species Aquilaria sinensis. The sequence goes on along the minus strand of SMDT01002790.1, from coordinate 193,869 downwards.
AAAAAAGACTCTTGAACAAGTAGGTAGCCAAGAAAAGAACCAAAACCCTAAAGTAAAATTGTTGAAGCTAAGGTAATTGGAACTACCTAATGAGTCCCAAAGTTGAGTTGCTAAATGATGGCCTTGAATCACTAAGAGCCCATGAGAATGAGTCATACTAAAAGTTGTAGTAAATCTTATTATTTGAAGAGATTTCAAGTGCTTATGTGAAATATGGGCCAAAATGGTGTCAAGTAAGACTTTATTGGGCATAAGAAGGTTGTAGGTCTCAATTAAGCCTAAGGGTGCACACACTATGGGTTATGGGTGTGTAAATCACACTAAGGAATCATGGTGGTTAATGCATAAGGATGGGCTAATAAGGCAATGACCTAAAAATGTGCTTAAGTATAAGGAAGCAAGGTATAGGTACCAAAGCGGCCTTAAGTAAGGCATAAGATTTGTATGTCTCATTCAAACACAATTGTGTATTGGGAGCACTCATGGGCAGTAGTCAGGTTGTGTTAGCCCAATGGGTAAATAGTGTGAAGAAAGAACCCTATAGATTCCATGAGAAACCAAGATAAGCATGAGGGCAAATGGCAAATGCTAAGTTAAAAGCAAGCAAACTAAGATTTCTAAGAAGGCCAAGGGTGTGGCATAAGTTATGGGACACAATGTGTACCCAAGAGTAGGAGCTAAGAGAGGACCATGAAAGGTTGAATGCCAAAAGCCCTAAGGGCTTCCTAAGAAAAGTTAAGAAGGGTCATGGAGCCTAAGAGAACTCAATGCCAAGTACACACCTAAAGTGGCCATGTAATTGAGCTAAGGCCTAAGGGTCACGGTAGTAATATGTTGGGGGCAGTATGGGGTGTTTAAAGCACCTAAGTAAGTTAATCAGTGGTGCTAAGGATTGGTCTTTAGTAATTTGAAGAAACCTAGGAAAATGATGCAATGGCGTGGAATACCCCATCGTCAGAGAAGGCCAAGCTAATTAAGGAATGACTCTTAGGTAATAAAGAGTGAAGAAGCATGCTAAGGGTGTTTTAAGAATTAAGGTCCAAGGAATGGCTAAGTGACTGGGAGTTGTCAAGGACTCGAGCATGTTAGTGATTACCTAGAAGAGTCAAGTGTAGAAGAGTTGGGTAGTCCATGGTACACCTAAGGACACCCGAAGAATGTAAAGTCCTTGTGAATTAAGGTGCCTATTCCATGGCAAGTGTGTCAAGTTTATGAGTGCCTACAGTGGCCAAGGAACCCTACGGTAGTAAGTGTAAGTAGCTCCCTAAGAAAGTTAAAGGTAAGTCACCACAAAAGGGTACCATACTTAAGGTGCTAAAAAGCAGTGATGTAAAGAGCGCTAAGTGGTGGTAACTGAGAAACACCTAAGTAGGACTAGAAAGCCTAAGTAAGGTGTAATGGTTCCACCAAGGGTAATGGTTCAAGTAGGAGACTAAGTACTTCCGAATGTACCCTAACAGGGAGAATGGCCTAAAGGGGGCAGGTTAGCTCCAAGTCACATAGGCTTAAGTGAAAATTGGGAGTATAGGGATGTGTCTTGTAACCAAGGTAAGGTGTCCATCCCATAAGTAGTGTCTCCAATGAGAGGTCTCCTAATGAGTACCTTAAGAAGTTTCTTGATCAACAAGTCAAGAAGCTAAATACTAGAATGAGCTCGTGGTTAAGTAGCTATAGGCAACCATAGTAAGGAAAAGACCATGAGTAAGAAAACTGAGCATTATGTAAGAGGATTATCATCCAAATGTTGTGCTCGGTTAAGAATCAAAATTTGAAGGACCAAATTTCTTAAGGTGGGGAGAATGTAAAGGCTCTCCTAGTATTTCCTCTACATTAAATGTTGAGGTAAGTAAATCCCAAGTTATTCCTTCAAATAAGTTTTATTAAGTAATGAAATCAAGCTAAGGTTAAATTGAGTTCTAAAAAATAATTGGCACATAAGGGTAAAAAGGGCAAAATGGTAATTTTAGCCCAAGTAAGTGGCATGACCATAATTTTGGTAAAATTAGGTTCATGCAAGTGTTTTGAGCTAGTTGATTTAAGACCATAAGTGTTTATAGTCATTTGAACCAAAAGCAAAAGTTAAGGGTGAAAGATGCACTAAGTGAGAAATTAAGCTATTATGTCTTACAATGGCTTAAGTGGCCTAAGGACAAAGTGTTTGGGTATGAAAAACCTTTATTTGGGACCAAGGAGTGATGGAGTGGGGAGATTTTAAATGGCCTAAGTGATTCAAAATTAAGGTTGAGGGCCAAGGTGACAAGTGGAAGAGAGTTGGGCTAAGTTGGTTATAAATAGAGGAGATAGAAGTATTCATCATCTCCCCCATCCACCATTTTCATAGCTCTTCTTCCTCCACAGCTCTCTACCTCTAAACCTCCGAAATCACTCAAGTTTCCATGGAAATCGAAGGTCCCAATTCCATCCTAACAAGCCCTTAGCTCATTTTTGGTGGAATTGGTGCATTTAGAATTGTTCTTACAAGTTTTTGGTTCAAACCCAAAGGTAAATGCCTTTGATCCTTATGGGTTAGTTCTAACCTTGTTAAATGGTTAGAAATGGTCTTAACTTTGTGCTCTTGGTGTCCAATTTGGTTGATTTCAAGCTTGGAACTCAAAGGAACTCGTTGGAGCTCCAATGCACTCATTGCTTGTTTCATGCTTTAAAGATGATTTGAGCTAAGGGATTTAAGTTATTTTAGCTCCAATAATGCATATAAATGTAGTATTATGAGTGGAAATAAAGTATAAACAAGAACCATGTAAATTAGCCTTAGGATGGGAAAGTTTTAGCAAGTTTCGTGCAAGTTCGGACGCTGTTGCACAATGCTGTAATGCATTGGCAACACATTGCCATTGGTGACACCATTTGGCGATGCAAACTGGAGACGCGTCACCGTTAGACGTCAAGATTTCATAGCGTTGATGCCTTTGGCGACGCATCGCCGACGCCGCCACCAAGGCATTAGTCCCTCAAGCTCGAGCCATCCTAAGGATGTCTCAAACTCTTAGTTATCATCCCTAGGCTAATTTAAGATATTTCGTAGCCTCGGTTGGGTCTAGAACTCATTCCTAAGTTGGGAATTATGGATTATTTAGGTGGTAGCTAAGTAGTGTGGTTAAGGTAGGGTAAGGAATGGTGGCTAAGGAAGTTAAAGTGCTTAAGTTGCTAAGGCAGCACTAAGAGGATTAAGGCAGGTTTCAGATTCTTTGTTGACCGAGTGGAAGGTCATAGACCTTTGGGCAATAAAAAGGAAACCTAAGAGGATCCCAACCAACTTTATGGTTTGGTCAATAAGCCACTAAGGAGCCCTGAGCTAAGCTCGAAGAGCTTGGTAAGTTGAACCACATAAGGCAGTTACCTTGCACAATAAGTTAAGGGAAGAAACGGGTAAGGAAGGAGTAAGCGGTGACTTACTCTAAGTAGCTCGTCAAGGCGGGCAAGGTTTGAGTAAGTGACAACTTATTCTAAGGCGCCCGTAAGAAGACTTCATGGGATTAGTTAATTGCTATCATAGGATACGAGAGCCAGTATCCAAGTACCCCAGCCGTAAGAGCTCACAACAAGTCTAGCACCTACGGGTGTAAGGAGGTCCGAGGTGCATGTGCATGCGCATATTTCATCCATCAATCCATCCATCCATCCATCCATCATTTGCATTATTTGTTGTTCTTTTCTTGTTTCTGATATTGGCGGTTGCTTGCTTGTTTTGTTTGCGTTATATATATATGCATATATTTGTATGCTTGCATTGTTTTTCCTTACAGGTACTAAATCCCTTATTGAGTACTTTAAAGTACTCACCCCTTAAGTGTTGTGCAGGTATTAAATGGACTAGTCGGGCTTAATAATTGGTAAGAGACAGCTATTAATGCTTAGTTTTATTAGTGTAAAGGTATTCTCTAAGTAGGAAACTCCAAGCTTCTAAGTTACTTATGGCATAAGCTAGTACTGAGCAAATTGTTTGCCTTACAGTTTGAGGCTAAGTGAGTACAAGGAAAGTGCGGCTCATCACTTGAAGCTAGCTTGCTTGGATGAAGAGCTAATGATGGATCTTAGTAGATATAAGTTGCTTCTTTTATATATATGGTAATTTCATACATAGATCGCCTCTACTAGTGTCCATTGGTGTGTATAACACTAGAGTTACATTTGGGTGCATATAAGTTGGAGATGCATGCACATAGTTGTTACTTAAAGTTAAAGCAACTAAAGGTTTATGTCTTGGCTTGTTTTGAATTATGTTTTTGTTAATTGCTGCGGCACTGTTTTCAATGATGTTTTAATTTAATTGTTATTGTATAGCCAGGACAATGCATGCATATTCCCTATGCAGGGTAGGCTAAGTAACTAGTTGCACATAATGATTTAAGATACTTCACGAATAATAACTAGCCAATTGTAACCTAAATGGGATCATAGTTCCCAAAGAGTCTACTAGTGTTAGCAATTTAGGGCACTAGGGCCCTGTTCCACCATAGCCTTAGTTAAGCTCAACTCTATCTTCCTCGAGCTTTGTGAAATTTGCGTTGTTTTTGCCAAGTTTTTCAGTCTCCAAGATTTGAATTTGCTTCTTGACTAGAAGCTATATAAGTCATCTATGTAATTGTTACCAAGAAAAAGATCTATTCATATATAAAATATTTGGTTCCAATTATTTGCCTTCAATTTTGAATGTAGGTATTAGAGACAAATGTGCTATTTGCCCCATTGTATTTGCCTCAAAAGCTAGTTCCTCATGTAGTGAATTCAAAATAAAATAAAAATAAAAAATTAAAATGAGAAATGTTAAAAAATAATTTATTTTGAAAATACGAGGTAAGCAACATTGTTACATGTTTGACAACAATCCTAACAAATGAGTTATTAGTAATTATTTTGATATATAAAGATTATTCACTCAGCCTAAAAAATATTGATTGAAACTTTATATTTAAAAAGGTTGAAAAAGTACTTTTGTAACAATTTTTAGAGAATTATGGTATTTTCTCTTGATTTTTCTTTTCCTTAGTTGGCTACAAAAAAATAATTTTCTAAAAGCATTATTCAAGTAATTATTAATTAGATATTTAAATGATATAGTTTTAGATTAAAAAAAATCAATTGAAGTGGCTGGAGGCATTAAAGCATTGACCTTCCTCTTCTCTCCTTTGATTCGCTTTGATCCATGAAATGATAGGTGAGATGAATTTGGGTGAGCCTAAATGGGTCAAGGTGAGAAGGACAAGTGATTTTGGGGATAAGGTTGAGGGAAGGAGGCAGTGGAGCAAGAAGATGGGGAGGTAGCAGAGATGAATGGAGTCAAAGTGGCAATATCAAAGAATAGAATCAAAGAGATGAGGAGAGGAAGAGCAATCTTGAAAAATTTTAGGTTTTAAAATTTTTTGGTATAATTGTAAAACAGACTAAATTTAAGGTGGCTAGCTATAATTTTGATTGACGGATTTAGAAAAGTAGGGAGTAAGTATATATTCTCAAACCTTTGGGGGTGCAAATGTAATATTACCTAAAGTTCAAGAGGTAACTGTAAAAAATCGGGTAATTTGGGTGTTTAGGTTGAGTTGATTTTGAGTTCAAATTTGGTTTATTTAGATTCGGGTTCACTACAAGTTTGTTAATTTTAATCTCGAGTAACTTTATATTGAGTTATTTGGGTTTTCGGTTAAATTCGAGTTGACCTTTAAATTCACTCAAGTTACTAATGCATGGCTCAATTGACTTAATCGATTTAATTTTTTGTTCAAATTTTGTTGAAATTTAAATTATGGAATTCAATATTTTTTGTGTAATTTAGTTTATATTAAATTTTATTTTCTTATTATATTTAATTGAAAATTCATAAAAAATTCTTCATTATAGTTTAGTTCATATTTAGGTTATTTAATATTGTTAGTAATACTTTATAATACTCAATTATTTTTCTAGACCTATACCATTTAGTTACCACCGCACATGCCATACACACTCTGAACCTGCTATCATCGAAACACACCCACTACAACAATTTTGCTATGTTCATGTTCCGATGAATTTTCTATAAATTTGCTATGAAATGCAACTCCATTTCATTGTTAGTGACTAAATTTTAAATTTTCAAAAATTTTAGGTGAAACTATAGGATTTCAAAAGTTTAGGGACCCATATTGTAATTATTATGAGTGACTGAAATAAAATTTTTCAAAATTTAGTTACCTTATTGTACTAAACTTAAAAACCCAGGGACAAATGTTCTAATTTTGACAATTGCCTTCTAAGATTAGTAAACTTACTAAATATAAAAGTTTTTTATTTTGGGAAAAAAACCCAATATGGGACTTACTAAACATGGTAGTCCATTCCCTAAATATCAAACTTACTAAATATAAAAATTCTAAAAAATGACAGTTACTAGATATGGGAATCTTTTCCCAAAATATGAGAATTTGGTAAACATGAAAGTAAAAAATAAAACCGAGTGCTAAACATGGAAGTTCCTCATTCAAATATGAAATTTAATAAATATGAAAGTTAAAAAAAATAGAATTTACTAAATATGGAAGGCTCAAAAAATGAAAGTTACAAAATAGGAAAAGCCCTTATATATGAAGATTATTAAATATGAAAGGTAATGAAAGAGGAAAGTTAACATTTAGGATACGGGTTAAAATCTAGTGTTATTGAATTTAGTCATCGGTCATCTCAGGTTTGAGGTTTAAGTCATTTCGAGCTCAAATTAATTTGGGCTGAGGTCATTTCAGATTTGAGATGGTTGAGTTTGATTTTTCTCATGCTTTAATTCAATCGGATTTGAGTTCACATTGTTATTGTTGAGAGTCCATGTTTACAGTCTACTAAGAACTTAGAAGCAAGTAGGATAAACACAAGTTACTTGCTTGATAAGATAGCTACACTATCGTATGTAACTGAAAGTCTTATCTTTCAATTCTGTTGCTGCAGTATCAATCCTGTTGCTGCTGTATATATTCAGCACCTTTGTGTGCGTAAATGAAAAGAGAAGATTTCCCAAACTTGCAAATCTCACATGGTATCAGAGCGGGTGATCGATCCCTCAACACCCGCATAATCTTCTTGCCACAATGGCAGACGAAAACAAGAGGAACTCTGGTTCCACTGGCTCGAACCCTTCACTACCAATAGAACCTTCCTCTCCATTCTACCTTGGCCCGTCAGACAACCCAGGAACCATACTGGTGAGCAGCCAACTGAATGGAGACAACTTCCATACATGGCGTCGTGCAATGCAAAATGCACTACGTGCCAAGAATAAACTAGGTTTCGTCAATGGGACTCTGGACAAACCAGAAGACGATGACTTGGAGATAACTCAGGTATGGGAAAAATGCAATTCAATGGTGATCTCATGGATTTACAATGCTCTAGCACCAGAACTCCACAGCAGCGTTGCGTTCGTGGATTCGGCAAAGGATATGTGTAATGATCTCCAAGAGAGATTTTCTCAAGGTAACGCACCACGCATTCATGAACTCAAGAGGGAGATAGCCTTGATGCAGCAACGTGAACAATCTATTGCAGCATATTTCACAAAACTGAAGGGACTGTGGGATGAGCTAGTAGCCTACAGCAATGTCCCGAGTTGCACCTGTGCTGCAGCAAAGGAAATTCTGGCCGAAAGAGAAGGTGAAAAATTGCATACTTTCCTTATGGGCCTAAATGATAACTTTGGTGTAATCAGGTCCCAAATTCTGAACATGGAACCACTCCCAACAATCAATAAAGCATATGCTTTAGTAGTGAAGGAGGAGAAACAACAGAGTGTCGCTGACATGCGTCAACCTTTGGGAGAAGCCACTGCCCTTGCTGCCAAAAGAGGCCGGAACTACAAAGACAAAGCCAGCCTCCACTATGATCACTGTGGGAAGTCTGGGCACACGGCAAGCATGTGTTTTGAATTGGTAAGATATCCTGATTGGTGGGACAAGAGGGAGAAACCACAGAAAAACACCAGCAAATCGAAGCATGTGAAAGGCGTGACAAACAATGCTTCTGTTCAACCAGCTGAAAATGTCCCCTCCAAGAGTCTACAAACTCTCACTCAAGCTCAATATGATCAAATCATTTCATTATTATCCAGCCAAAATCAGGGTATTATGGCCAACTTTGCTGGTAAGACTTCTGTACAGACCTTTGATTGGATTATTGATAGTGGAGCTTCAGAACACATGTCATCACATCCACTTGAGGTCTCAGATTCTAACACCTTATCTCCATCTGTTTGTTTACCTAATGGAACGAGTGTTAGAACACATGCTAATGGACAGGAAGAACTTTCTGAGAATATCAAACTCAAACACGTATTGCATGTACCAGACTTTACGTGCAATTTGCTTTCAGTTAGCAAAATTACGAAGGATCTGAATTGCTCAATAACCTTCTTCCCGGATTTTGGTGCTATACAGGACCTGAGGTCGAGAAGGCTGATTGGCATGGGGGAAGTTCGTGATGGGTTGTATTACTTCAAAAGAATCACAACACCAACCGTTGCCACAACCAGACTTGAATCCCTCGCAGATTTATGGCACAAAAGACTTGGGCATGTACCAGCTAAAAAGATGGCCTTGTATCCTCAGTTAGACAAATTCACCATCAAGAGCAAAAATGTTCCTTGTGATTCTTGTCATCGTGCTAAACAGACAAGAAATTCCTTTCCTTTGAGTTCTATCAAAACAAAAATAGTCCTTTGATTTGATTCATATTGATATTTGGGGCCCATATCGAACTCATTCTCTTACTGGTGCTTATTATTTTCTTACCATTGTTGACGATTATAGCAGATGCACTTGGACTTTTCTCTTGAAACACAAATCAGAAGCACATAAACATATCTCATATTTCAACTCCATGATAAGAACTTAATTTGGCAGTACCATTCGTCAAGTTAGGAGTGACAATGCACCTGAACTCATTGCTGGACCTATGCAAAATTTCTATCATCAAAATGGGATACTTCCTTCAGACTTCATGCGTTGATACTCCTCAACAAAATAGAACTATCGAAAGAAAACATTGACATATTCTTGAGGTAGCCCGTGCCCTTCGTTTTCAAGCTCATTTACCAATTAAATTCTGGGGTGAATGCATTTTAACTGCCACACATTTTATTAACCACATGCCTTCATCCAAGTTATCTGGCAAAAGTCCCTATGAAATTCTTTTTGGTAAACCAGCATCTCTTAACCATCTTAGAGTTCTTGGCTGCCTATGCTACGTACACAACAAATCAAGAACAAAAGATAAGTTCGAAGCATGATCTAAACCTTGTCTTTTCATATGATACCCTAGTGGCCAAAAAGCATACAAGGTCTATGATCTAGAAACTCATCAAACACTTGTGTCAAGAGATGTAGTTTTCTATGAAGATATCTTTCCATTTGAAAAAGGGACACAAGCAATAATGATCAGCATACACCACTTGTTAAGACTGATGAAGTTCATTTCTTGGATGAACCCGACACTTCAGACCATTTAAATGAAGGAGACATATCAAGCCAGCAAGACCACTTGTCTAATCCAGAACCTCAAACCATTGCTACACCAAGCGAACATCTAGAGCCTCGACCTCAACGCACCAAGAAAGCACCTGCCTACCTAGACGATTATGTTTGTGATTCTGCAATAGTAAACAATTCATCACCAGATGCCAGTCAAGTTTCCTCAGGTAAACCTCATCCCATTACACTACATCTTACATATTCTCAATTTGACTCGGCCTACAAGGCCTTTTTGGGAGCTATCTTGGAAGAACAGGAACCACAAAATTTTCTGGAGGCGAGCAAAGAGCCAAAATGGGTTGAAGCAATGAACAAGGAAGTTGAAGCCTTACAGAAAAATCAAACATGGACTTTGGAATTACTGCCTCCTAACAAACGACCGATAGGCTCCAAGTGGATTTACAAGGTGAAATACAATGCTGATGGAAGTATAGAAAGATACAAGGCAAGGCTGGTTGCCAAGGGATACAATCAAGTCGAAAGGAATTGACTACACGGAGACATTTGCACCAGTTGTAAAACTCACTACAGTAAGGTGTCTATTGGCAATAGCAGCCATCAAGAACTGGGAGCTGCATCAACTCGATCGTACAAAATGCGTTCCTTCAAGGCAATCTAAATGAGGTAATATATATGACACCTCCCCTGGTTTTCTTTCTCCTGAAGATAAACGAGTTTGTTGGTTGAGAAAGTCCTTATATGGACTTAAACAAGTACCAAGACAATGGTTCCAAAAATTCTCTGAAGCCTTGAAGTCTTATGGTTTCCAACAATCAAAAGGCGGATTACTCTCTGTTTACACTAAGAACCAACACAAGTTTTATTGCCATCTTAGTGTATGTGGACGACATAATTGTTGCGAGTAACAATGGCAGCCTTATTTAGAAACTGAAGGAATATTTACACACAACCTTCTACATCAAAGACCTTGGAAAGTTACGGTATTTTCTTGGACTGGAGGCTGCACGATCAAAACAAGGCATATTTCTTTCCCAACGGAAATACACCTTGGATATCCTTGGCAAAACTGGCATGTTGGGATCTCGGCCAACTTCTTTTGCATTGCCACAACAACATCATCTTGGCAATATGCAATCTCAGTCCCTTCATGATCCAAATAGCTATCGGCGACTTGTGGGGAAGCTAATCTATCTCACAATCACAAGGCCCGACATTACCTTTGCAGTAAATCTCTTGAGTCAATTTATGAAAGAACCTAGTCAAGCTCACTTTGATGCAGCAAAACATGTTCTCCGGTACTTGAAAGGCACGCCCGGGCAAGGAATTCTATTCCCATCCAAAGAAGAGCTGGTTCTTAAAGGGTTTTGTGATGCTGATTGGGCGAGTTGCCCAAATACTAAAAAATCTACTACTGGTTTCCTCATACAACTTGGAGATGCGCCAATTTCATGGAAATCCAAGAAACAAGCAACAGTTTCTCGATCCTCAGCAGAGGCTGAATATCGTGCAATGGCAACCACTACAAGCGAGCTCATTTGGCTACGCACCCTTCTCAGAGATCTTACGATCACAACAACTCTTCCAATGCAGCTTCTCTGTGACAATAAGGCAGCACTCCACATAGCTACAAATCCTGTCTTCCACAAAAGAACGAAGCACATCGAAATTGATTGTCACTTTGTGAGAGAAAAGGTACAATCCGGTGAAATAGAAACCCAACACATTTCAAGCATCCTTCAACCGGCAGACCTACTTACAAAAGCATTAGGCAAGAAACAACATCAGTTTCTAGCAAGCAAGTTGGGCATTCTTAACCCACATGCTCCAACTTGAGGGGGTGTGTTGAGAGTCCACGTGTACAGTCTGATAAGAACTTAGAAGCAAGTAGGATAAACACAAGTTACTTGCTTGATAAGATAGCTACACTATCGTATGTAACTGAAAGTCTTATCTTTCAATTCTGTTGCTGCAGTATCAATCCTGTTGCTGCTGTATATATTTAGCACCTTTGTGTGCGTAAATGAAAAGAGAAGATTTCCCAAACTTGCAAATCTCACAGTTATCTTTTTTTTTTTTTTATCAAATCAAATTAGGTTGGCTTTAAAATTGAGTGGGTTAGACCAACTCATCAAGTAAGATCAGATTTTGCAATCCTTACCCAAATTGAAGAAAGCCAAAAAATTGAGGATGAAAGCTGAAAGGTGTTAGGATGCTCTACACCCTAAGGCCAAAAGCACAAGGTAGGCTGGGTCGTAGGCTTGAGAGGCGGCTCCAACCATGGCCTTTAATTCTGTGAACTTTTGCGGTATTTCATGCAAAATTTTATTTATTGCGCTATGTGATGTGTTACAAAAGCTTTCATAATTTATTAGTTTTTGCTCGAAATACTACTATATTTAATAGTTTTTCACTTGCTGTTGAGATTTATGCATATTTTTTTAATTTATCACGGTATTTTTTAGTATGTCATGTGATACATACTACGTGGTTTACAATAATTTATGAGTGAGGTAACTTTTTTTTTTATTTTAGATTAAAGTAACATATATAAACATATAAAATGATAAAATATAATTAATGCACATATTTTGACATAAATATTAATTTTATTTTTTTATTCACAAACAAAATTTAGTTGGTAAATGATATTAACATAATTGAGATTTTTTATGTAAACTATATCAACTAAATATTATTTTCATCTACAGAATTTCCTAACTAAACATCAAAGCTCCATGACGTGAGATGATTATGTTGTTTACATAAAACAAGCTGAGATAGAAAAATCATAATTTATGTCACATAGGAATTCAATGTGGTATTAGAAAATATATTATTATTACTATTATTATTATTAGAATATTGTTTCTTTTTTTCATGTATCAATAATTTTTTTTTGCTGAAACAATATTTATTTGTTATGTGTTATATATATATGTATTCCATTTTTATGTTTTTCTATATAAAATATTGTATTTCATAAATATTTTATTTATATTTGATAAATTATGAGGAAAATAATTAGAGTACATATGAAAATGTACAAAAAATTTTATGTAATTTATTTCTTCTTAAAATAATATTTTAATGTAATTTTCTCTAAAATCTGTAACCATTTGTGTCATGGTATGCTATGTGGTATATCTATTATTACGAAATACAGTATATCTAATGGTAATGACATTTAGTGCCTTGGTTACAACATTATCTGTTTCGCGTTTCTGGTAAAGAGCGAAGATTCAAGCTTGTAGTGCTATTTTGGAGCATTTCCTACCAAGATTTTACTTTGCTTTTGGTTCTTGTATTTTTACTTTATCAAAATTATTTTCACTATAAGAATTCTTCTTTTTACAATATGAACTAATCATATTTATTCCTAGGGATTGGGAAACCTATTGGATGTTATGTTTTGTTGATTAACTGTTTATTTTATGCATTATTCTTCATATTTGTATGTTTTGTCCTATGCTTAAACTTTTTGCATCTTAATTTTGAATGAATTTAGATGCGAAATGTGACGTGGAGCTTCTAGTGGATGAGTTAATAGAGTGGGTTACTTGGGTGAAATAGAAGAAGAAGTCCCAAAAATGGGGCTCGCACAAACCCCAACTTTTAGAGGTCATAACTTTCGCTACGGTTGTCAAAATGACTATTATAATATGTTCTTTCGAAGGAAATTTCATGCTTTATAGGTGTTACTAAAGCTTTGCTTTTTATGAATACATTTTTCAGGTAAAAAAATCCATCATTTTGGCCCAGTCCTTTAAAGTTTTTGTTAATTTTGTTTCATAGTTAGTTTCGATTTCTTTAATTATTTTGGTTTAGAGTTTCTTTTTAAGCCTATAAATAAACCTTCTTTTATTATTATGAGACAGTCTATCAATAATATAAAAGTATTTTTAGAGCCTTTTGCTTTCTTCTACAAGCCGATTCTCATTTTCTCTTTGATTAAGCCTTTTGCTTAATCAATTTTTGTTTTTCACTGTGTCAAAATATAGCTGAGAAGTGATGCTTATGTTACAAAAAGAATGAGTTTAGTCAAAATTGGAAGGTGATTCTTGTTTGTGAGGTTATAGAAACAACTTGTGCTTAATAATTCTTAGGTTCACAAAATAGATCAGGAGGCTGATTAGATCTTAAAAATTACACTAATTGAGCTCAGGAGAGGAGTTAGTAATTTAGAGTTCTTGACCTACAATTAAAGAATAGTTACTTTGGATAATTAATTAGTAACAAATATAGTTGAAGTATGGGCGGATCAATTTCTACAAATTTTTCTCAATTGATTTCTATCTATGCTAGTTATTTGTTTCATATTATATTTTCTATTAATGCCATATTGGGCCCAAGGCTCTATTTGGGAATGACTTTTGTAATTAGCATTAGAGTTTTAAATAATTTATTAATGGTGAAAAAGAAACCGAAGGAGTTAAAAGCTAAAAACTACTCTTAGATAGCTTCTACAAAATAAGGCTACAAGATAATTTTATAACTTACTACACAAACACAAACACACAGATACATATATATGTGTGTGGGGGAGGGGAGAGGGAGAGTCATATTCCTTAGTGACATAGGAGTCTCCATATTGCCACCAAGTCTAAGGTTTAGCATCCAGATCTATGATATAGATCTTGTCTGGCCCATTCTCACTGTGACAAACTCACCGCCTAGCAATGTTGTACTCTGGTTTTCTTCTTGGGTGAGATTTTTGACCTGATTTGATACTTAGGTGGACCATTCCTTGGCTTTTGGTTGCAAGTTTTCATAATTGTGATTGAATTTCTTGAATATTGTACCATAAAAGCCAAAATTTGATACTACTTCAACTTTAATCTTGTACCATATTAGCCTGAGCATGAACCACTTAGCCTCAATATTGTTCGACAAAAACCTAAATCTAATACCAATTGAACCTAAATCTTGCACCATATAACTTGAATCTGATAATACATGAACTTAAATCTGATACCATTTTAACCTGAAGGTCGTACCATTTTACCTAAAACTAATACCATATGAACCTAAATTTGGTACCCATTAACCTCAATTTGGATCCACACAACCTTATTCAAAATCATGTAACCTAAATCTAACTGCCTTGAAGTTAAAAGCTATACCACATGAAGCTCAATATGACACCACTAGAACTTAAATCTTGTACCACTTAACCCTTTTTCTGTACCACAAAAACTTGAATCGGATACCACATGAACCTTAATATGTTATCCTTTTATTAGTGTTGTGTCCAAAAGCCAATCACGAGATGGTTTTATTTCTCACATTAAATCATGATATTTTATTGAGATATTATTCCAATAATTGTGTTTATTATTTGTTTCTGTGTAACATAATTAAACATAATTATATCACTAGAATAATATCATTCTTAAATATCCCTAGTCAAGTATTATTGTAGAATGGATTGCAATAGTACATAAAGACTAGCATATATTGAGACTAACATGAGATATATAGTCTATATTTGGGTACAAGTTAGAGAATTTGTATACTAGACTGACCCACCATGAGAATGCTACACTGATCATTATATGAGTGTCATTACCTATTTTCATAGTGATCATGATATATGTAGTTCTTTGACCTAAAGTTATCAATGTTCCCTATATGTGAGTCACATACTTTGATATTTCTCATTGTTGCTCGTAACTGAGTGAACATAAAGGTGGTCATTGGGTATGTCATATATCATGTGGAGGGACTTATAAGACCAAGATGAGATTTGTCCCTTCTATATAACGAAAATGATATACCTAGGCTCCTTGATTGAGTAAGACTGAGAAAATGAATGGTCATGCTCAGATGAGTTGATATGGGATATCAATGTTATCAATTTAAGTCAGTCTACTGAGAATCAAGAAACCATAGATTAGGCGACATGAGGATGACACATTTGATGTTCGTACCCGGTCTTGATATTTTGGACAAAGGATGACAACATGTACAAATAATGATTATAGAAGTTTAGTCGAATCACCGACTATCTAGTCACTTGGGTAGCAATGATGTGTTGCTGGACACCACTCATTATTTATGATAATAAATTTTCACATTTATGATCATTGTCAACATGATAGAAGTCTATAAGGTCACACACTTAGAGCCAACTGAACTAGTTGAGTGCATGGGCCAAATTTTTTGGTTTTGGTTTCGTGATAACTTTAGATTAATTATTGGCCTAAAAGTTTAGCCATTATTAAGCTTAAAATTAGGCCTAATTTGATTGAGGTTATGAAACCTATTTGGCTTGGGAGTTCTGCATCACTATATATATGTTATATAGTATTATTTCGAGTAAAACTCCCTAGGATGAAATTCAGAAAAGGTTCTAAGATTTTTAGCCACATTCCTCTATTGTCTTTCTTTGAAGGATGCAAGCTACCACTTGGAGGACGCATGCTACCACTTCAAGCACAAGAAGAACGCTCCTTTTAGAACCTAAAGGACGTATGGTGATTTAAATGGTTCATGTGGATACTGTAGAAAGCTTAAACACATCAACTGTTCAAGTTTTGTGATTTGACTCAACAGTGAAAGATCTCATTCTTCTAGGTATGAAAAATTTAAAACACCCAATTTACCCTACTTCACTTGGATCATGAAGGGTTTCGGTTAATTCCGCTGCATTGTTTGACTTCTAAAACCCTACACTCTTCACCTGAATATGATACAACATTACCTCAATATGATACCACATGACCTAAATACAATACCACATACCTTATATCTAATACTACATAACCTAACTAACACTGATACCATATAACAAAATTATCATACCACATAACCTCATTCACATACCACTTACTTGGATTGGGTACCACTTAACCTAAATCTAGTACCATTTAAACTTGAATCAAAAACCATTTGAACCATAATGTCATGCTACATGAACATGAATTTCATACCACATGAACCAAAATTTAATACTTTGTAACCTAAATTTGGTAAGACTTAACCTATATTGGGACAGCCTAACCTAAACATTGTACCACATTAACCCAACCATGATATCAGATTAACCTAAATATGATATCATTTATACCAGAACAAGTACTATTTAACCTTAATCTGATACCAATTGAAAAAGAATCTCATACCACGTAACCTTAATCTAAAGACACTTAAACTTATTCTGATACATTTTGACCTAAAACTAATACCACATAACCTAGATGTTAAACCCATTTAACATCTCACTCTGAAGCCACTTCAACACCACTCTAATACCACTAAACCAAAATTTCATATCCAGTAACCTAAATCTTACATCACTTGATCCACATCTGGAACAACAACACCTAACTTCGAAGCCACATAACCATATTCTGACACCACCTCACCTAAATATGGTACTACCACATTTTGGAAAATTTATAACATCTAATTTACATTTGTTCCCTTATTTTTACTCTTTTTTCACAAAATTCAAAAACTACCCTAAACCTAAAAAATAATCTTTTCCCTTTTTATGCCTTATTTAAGCTCTTATTACACAAAACAAAAAGTAGTTTTTTTTTTTGCTTCAAGGATAAATATGGAAAAAATAATATAAATCATACATATATTAATCTCCACACCAAAAAAACATATCAATGAAAATGGGGTAGATGGGGTATAAGTACCATGTAACTTATTACCTAGAATAGGAGGTTGCAAGCCATTCCATAATTTTTTGATGTTCTGTTGCATTTCTAAACCTAGGTCCTTAATTGATAAAAAGTGAAAAGTTTGAGGAAATGGTGAAGGCCCATTAAGTTGTGTGCTTCCATTGCTAGTATATCATCCACACGTTGCTAGATTTTTTTGTCCTCCCCGGTAGACATACACCATTGGATGGAACTCTAGCAGTGTTAATACTAGATAGATAAGGTAATTTTTTATTTTTAAAATTTGACATTAGTTGGAAAGATAATCATGATATTTTGAATTTAAAATTAAAAATAAGATAATTACATCTCATTATCTTCATTAAACAACAATGATTGATCATTTTCCACGATCATAATAATTAAAAGAAAAAAAAGTTGTGTGATTTTTATATAAAAAGCTAGCCTAATTAAATAATTCTTCTTCTTCTTTGTTCTCTCCTCCCCTCTTTCTCCCACTTTCTCGCTTGTTTTTTGTTTCACAAGTTAAGGAAAATGATGCTTTAATTAGAAAATGGAGTGTATATTGATTTCATATTTTACTATAATCATGATATTGTGAATTCAAAATTAAAAAGAAGATAATCATACCATTTTTAAGATTTTTGTCTATAGTCTTAGATACTAGACCGATAAATTTACACATTAATATAACATAATTAGACACCAAGAAAATAGTCACAAACACCAAAACAGTAATCTTAGATACTTGAATAATAAATTTATATACCAATATAATATAATTAGACACCATGAAAGTATTACTAGACACTAGTATAATAGTTTTAGACATCAAAATCGTAGTACTGGATACCGAAATAGCAACACTGTACACTAGACTAACTAATTTATATATCAATATAACATAATTAGATATAAAAAAGTAGGACTAGACATCAGAATAATAATTATAAATACCAAAACAAACAATTCTAGACACTATGTCAGCCAATATATAACACCAATTTCATATACACTACACACCAAATTACAAAGATGCTAGCATTTTTGTTTGAAAATGAGAAATTTTTTCTCTATAGAAATAATTAAAGTTTTAAAATTTATTTATTCCATAATTATAGAAATTATCTAAAATGGTAACTCCCTCCCTTAATAATAACTACCATATCTACATCATAATTACATATATTTATTTAAAATGGTAACTTTTTATATCTTAGTAATAACTACCTAACACCGTTAATTTTACCGTTAGTAGTGTATGTACACCATGACTTCCCACAATCTCCTTCATAACTTCTACAAAACAAGGTTATAGGATAATTTTATAACTTCCTGTACATACATACAAACACACACATATGCGTTAATAAATATTTCTAAGACTATATAGATATTAGTTAGTAAATATAAGACTAGCAATTCAAATTTCATCACGTAACGTTGTTGATGGACTCATCAACTTATCTGTTGGTAAACTATAAGATAACCGATGAAAAATCTCTTGATAATTATTATTTTTCCTATATTTCGTTAACCTATATACAAGTCAACAACATCTAATCCGTTGGTATATCTGTTGTTGAAGCTGGAATTTGTTGTAGTGACTTAGATCAGATAAACAAGATCTAAAACTTATTTTGCTTCTTTAATTTATCAACTAGTACATTTGGCTCTATTAAGTAAGTCAATGACAATTTTAGTCATTTTCTGACATTCAAATAATAAGTTTAACAATCCAAGAAGTAAATAAAGAATCAAAGGTATCATTATATGGGAGTTTTATTGAATTAATAAAGCAAAGTTATCATCTACTGAGTTAAGGGATTCAGTATTTTAATTTTGTACTATACTAGTACGGGGAAGAAAACAGTACAGGGCAGTTAGAATAGAGGTTGTCCTCTATACCAGCTGGTACTGGTGCACCAGCCATCTCATCTCATAACAGTTGTACCATTACTATACCGGCCAAATATTATTTTTTATTTTTTTATTTTTTTATAATGTTAGGCAAAAATATATTGTAAGTATGTGTAAATGATTAGTTATACAATAAATATTTACTACTATTTGAAAGAAAATTTATGCTTTTATTTTTTTCATACCTTTAAAATTGTGGTTTAATATATATAGTGGAATATTTATATAAAAAAATTTTAATTAATCAAAATACATATAATATACACTTCACACTTTTACAAGATTAAATTTCAGTATATTCTATGTGTTGATATATTATATTTATATATATGTTATTTTCATATATATATCTATGTACCTAAAATATTTAAAACCGTTAAATCGAAGATGATATGATACGGCACCAATATTTATACCGTACCGTTAGAAAAATGGTGCACTATTCAATAGGATTTAAAACCTTATGAGGGCTTAGAGAGAATGAGGTGAATTATCAATTTCTCGAAACTTAAAGAGTGTTAAGTATCATTTAACATTTTTTTCCGCCTATTTACCGGGATAAGGACCTCAGGCAGATGAGAGAGATCTGAAAAAAAAAAGAAAAAAACCAAGTTGAATTTATTGAAACAAGAAATTGACTAAGAGAAAATGAAAAGGCATAGCAATTGTTTGACCGCCAACATTTTTCTAAAAAGAAAATGATAATATAAACTATTTTGTAGCTATCTTTAAGAAAATTTAAATTATGGAGGTGATCCCTGACAGTTAAATAATTATTTATATTATCAATTTTTTTTTCAATAAACTGTGTTTTTGCTTGATAACATCTTTTAATAAATTTAGAACTAAATATTAACATCTTAATAAAGTTTTAAAACAGAAATAAAAAAAAATATGAAGCTTTAAAGCAAAAAACTCATTTTTTAACTTTTTTTTTCCCCATAATATTTCAAAGCCAAACAATATATTATAAAACTAATAACATAGTACTCTATGGTACAACGAAGACAGGTTGACTACAAGCTAGCTACTAAATGCCGTCCCTGCAGTACACCATCACTGCGGTACGACTAAAATTTATACTTTTATTTTTTTTTCATACCTTAAAAAATATGGTTTAATATATATAATGAAATATTTATATAAAAATATTTTAATTAATCAAAATATATATAACATATACTTCACACTTATAAGATTAAATTTTGGTATGTTTTATGTGTTGATATATTATATTTATATATAAATTTTATTTTCACACACACACACACACATACACCTAAAATGTTTAAAACCATTACATCCAAGATCATACAATACGGTAGTATACTATCCGATACAGGATTTAAAACCTTGGAGGAAATAACTTTTATTTTTGTATTCCAAATCATG
Organism: Aquilaria sinensis; assembly: GCA_005392925.1. Taxonomy (NCBI): domain Eukaryota; kingdom Viridiplantae; phylum Streptophyta; class Magnoliopsida; order Malvales; family Thymelaeaceae; genus Aquilaria; species Aquilaria sinensis. The sequence goes on along the minus strand of SMDT01002790.1, from coordinate 173,459 downwards.
TTGAAGTAATTGTCTTTATGAGGGTTACAGATAATGGGGTGAATTGTGAATTTCTCAAAACTTATAGACTGTTAAGTATCATTTAACATTTTTCCCCCTATTTACCGGGATAAGGACCTTCTGACAGATGACTAAGAGAAAATGAAAAGTCATCGCAATTATTTGACCGCCAACCTTTTTAGTTTTTTTTTAAATGATAATATAAACTATTTTGTAGCTATTTTTAAGAAAATTTAAATTGTGGAAGTGAACTCATCATTTATATTATTAATTTTTCTTCGATAAATTGTATTTTTGCTTGATAACATCTTCTAATAAATTTAGAACTAAATATTAACATCTTAATACAGTTTTAAAACAGAAACAAAAAAAATATGAAGCTTTAGAGCAAAAAACTCATTTTTTAACTTTTTTTCCTCAAAATATTTCAGAGCTAAACAATATCTTATAAAACTAATAACATATGACTCTATGGCACAACAGGGACAGACTGTCTACGAGCTAGCTACTAAATGCCATCACTACAGTAATAAATAAAATGAAGAAAATGACATATAATTAAACTTTAAATATAAAACAAGATATTTGAATGAAATAATTTACTAATAATTAGAATAAGAACTAGATAAACAAATAATAGACATTCAAATCAAATAAAAGATGAATCAACACCTAATAATAGATCTATTGAAAATAGGAAAACTACATGACCATAACAAAAACAAAAAAAAAATTCTCTATATCCATTGCATGGAACCGAAAATTGTAACCCAAAACCAATCTATGTATCGTCCAGTTGTTGATTTCTAGAAGATACCATTAAGAATCGGTCTACAGCCACAGACACAATGTCAATATCTGATAATAAATAAAAGAAAAAACCAAAAGACAATTCGTTAGAATCGGTCAAGAGGAGAGCTAGCTCCTAGCACGATTTCTTCTCCTCTCGTGAACTATATATCAATTGCCTTGGTGAGACTAACACAACTGTACCACAAGTTTGCTTGTTTGTTTTTGGTTTCAACTCTTGGTTCAACCCTTGTTGAGACAGGAGAAATGCATCCCAGAATACCCATGGCGAGCCAGAACCAAAGCTGTCACTGTGGAAATAACTGCAGTCAGGGAGAGGGCTGCACAATCATCATTTACGTTGAGAACAAGTAACTATTTGAATTTCATGTTTGTTTTTCCTTCTTAGTTTGAAGTTACCAATTGAGAACTGTCATCATTATAGACTGTTATGGTCTGTGATGGATCTGAGTCATTAGATGTCACACATTCAGTGGCCCAAATCCACTATAAATGTGAACTCCACACATCCAATGGTCTAGATCTGTCCTTAATAGTCTCCAATGCTATAAGAATTCTTATAGATTTTAAGAACTTGAAGCTAATTAGCTTGGATTTGAAGACTGAGAAGTATCTGATATTGCATTGCAGCGTGAACTATGGTGGGGTTAACAACAACAACAACAATAATATTAGTAGCAACAACAAGGGCATCAATAACAACAACAACAATAATAATATCAACCACAAGGGCAGCAACAACAATAATAATAATATCAACGGTAAGCATAGCAGCAACAACAACAACAATAATAATATCAACGGTAAGCATAGCAGCAACAACAACAACAACAATCAACGTAATAAGGCCTTATGACAATGATGGCTACAATGAATCGGACAATGACTGTGAAGTCTATGGCGACTACAATGAAGAATATGACACTGACTATGGCGAGGGAGACGCCTACTACGGACATTACAAAGGGAGACGACTTTTACTTTTGTTCCGTCCAAGGAGTTTTTATTTGTTCCCAGCAAGTCTCGGTTTAACTTCTATAATCCATTGGTGGTTATGTCTCCCTCCAGTGTTTTAGATTGTCTTGTTTTTTTCCTTTAATGTGATCTAGCTAGATGACCTTTTAATATTTCAACCATGAACAAATATTTCTTGGGGACGAGATTGCCTTGAGTTCTCCAAGTTCAATTTTAAAAGGTTATGATTTTCTAAATAAATTCTAAAACGATTGCAATTGTATAAATAAATAGTACTAAAAAATTTTATTTTTTAGTTTACCAATAAAGAAAAGACATGATTTAAGCACTATTAGAAAAAGGACTTTTAGTGACGGTCAAATTAGTGACGGCAAAAAATCATCACAAATTAGCAATGGTAAACCTCAGACAAAAAGTTAGCCATGATAGACCGCAGCAAAATTTAGCAACAACAAACCTTTGATCATTTAACAACGGATAATTATCGCTAATTTACAGTTAGCTTTTGCAACGACTTGTTCTCCCTAATTTTCACATTTTAGTTTAGTCACAGGTCATGCTATTTTTCATATGGCACTTTAGGTCCTTCCATATTTCTATTTACTGTTATATTATTTGCGTCAAAGATTTGTTTCCGGTTGTTGTTTTCAAGTTTTCTCTTCTTGAATGCATTATTGTATGTCATTTCAATATTTCACAAATTTTCATGTGTTTAGTTGTTTCCAGATGGGAGAGTTGCCATAGTTTTAGATGAAGAGATTGGAAAGTTACAGGTGGAATGGAAAGAGCGTTATAGTTTCATTATTGCGTTAAAGACACCGGAGGGTCTTCATATGTTCCCACAGTTATGGGGAAGTCCCCCAATAAATGGAGGGGTGGCTTTCAAGGTGTACTATAATTGTTTTTCTTACTCTTGTTCACAGGTATTTCAAACATTGATCAATTAATGTCTGATATAGGTGCATTGTTTTTAATTTAAGTTAGTTATATTATCCTCCTTTTTAACTAATCATTTTGAAGTGATTTGCTTTTGTAGCTGTTTCATGAGTTGGTGTTTTTATCACCAAAAACCATTTTGGTTGAATTAGTTATAATAAGCTGCATTTTTTCTTCCCCTCTTATATTCTTGAGCCTCCTGTTGATGGCCATTTTTGAATCTTAGGTGGTGCTACGTGGTTGTTGGACGTGGCATGTGACCTCTTTGCTTCTGTTTTTGCCCCCAAACTGATTTAAGTTTCAGGAATGCCCCCAAGCGATAAATCATATAAAGCACCTCTGACTTCCATTTACTTTTCACTTAAAGTCCCAACCTTTCATTTTTTAAGTCAAAATATGCCCTCCAAGCGATAAATCCTATAAAGCCCTTCCACGTGTATAATAGAACTTTTTAAGTCAAAATATGTTTTCTGCTCCCTTTCTTTTTTGTTTTTTTTTTTTTACCACAGCTGCCAATAAAATCCTCATTACCCGCAGCTTATGGCGGGCACCATGCCTTGTGTTAAATAACCCTATTGAGTCTGAAAATTATGGTTGTGCCACTCCCCATTTTGGCCACTTTTTATCTCCTCTCTCACACTCTACTTTTCTTTCTACCTCACTTTCATCAGACATGGACTGGAGGGGATCCAAGATAAGTTACTGCCTCTGATAGATATTGGATAATGTGGGCGGTCTAGCACCAATGGATGTTGAGGCAGCCTATGTCCCAGCGGTGGCAATCTCCTCAACTATAATCTCTGCCTAAGATCTCAAGCTGAAGCTTATTGAGCCGTTTGGGTGTCTAACCTTATTCAGCGTCCCTAAAACCTTAAACAAATCTATGTTGGCCATCCCAGGCCTCACCACCTCTGTAATCAGTTCATATGGCAGGAAAACATTGGGGTTCCAAGCTAACCTCATCACGAACGATCCTACACAAATTGCTCTAGTCCTTTCATGGCAGGCAATGTCCAGAGCCCAGTGCACAAATGAAATTCCCAAGTGGTAATGCACTTGGCACATGAGACAATATAGGTGGAAGAAGTTCGTCTTGGTCAACACGCCTGTGCTCTCCCTTTTACCAATGGTTATAAGCGATCAAATGGTGCACATAATGCACACCGGTGACCTTAGCCTGGATGCTTTGTATGTCATGGGCTGGTACATGCCTCCATCCTCAGTGATGTCTATCCAAAACTCCTATGGAATGGGAGTGGTGGCACCAAATTGATAGATCAAGCCTTCGTGTTGGTCTGAACCATTGAACTTCTAAGTGTATAAACCAAGGCGCCACCCAAACTCATCCAAGCTCATCTTGAAGTTCTACCTAAATAGCGGAACTTCACTGCATCTGGCCTGCTCTAGCTAATATTGACCATGTCCAACTTGAATGTGCTCAAGAACTGGAGGGTGAGCTCACCATAGGTAGGCTACTGGCAATCAAAAACCGACAACCATCGATCAGAATCCACTAGAGCTCTAACATCCTATACTAATCCTAGATGAGCCAAGGTGTCCCAGTCAATCACCTTGTTAGGCTTGAACTTCTTCATCCTCAAAATATCGTATATATGCAACTAGGCATCCTCCTTGAAATCAAGAAAAGGATGTGCCTTCTTTGGCTTCTTCGATAGCCTCTTGGTGCAATTTAGGAGCTTTTCCTGGAATTTCATCATCTTGAAAAATGTAGAAGATTTTGCCCAATGCAACAAATAATCTCAAATACCATATAATCAATAATGAATTCAAGAATAAAAACTCTAATCAGAAATCAATACAATTCCCCTAGATGAAATTATTCCAATTTAGCTTTAGGCATTAAGGTGATCAGGCTTAACAACCAAAACTAAATGCATAATTGCATAATAATCACATGAATTTAAAACAATGTAGTTCATAATTAGGCTCTTTCTTGGTTCTCAAGAAACTTATAATCTACCACACCAAAAGGCTACCAAGTCTGAGAATCCATGAAATTTCAAGATAAACTAATTAATCAAGATATTCTCTATAATCCACAGATTATATAGCCATCCATTCAAGCCATAAACTCAGCAAGTCATCATATAATGCAAAAAATCTATCAACCAAGCAATTCCAACTATTATTCTCCCAACACATCAACCAAAAATCCAATACTTGCACATCACGATATTAACTTAAAACTAATATGAATAAGCATGCAAATCAAAAAATTAAAAACTAATATGAATAGGCATGCAAATAAAAAAATTAACTCACATGTAACCTACCAAAACAAGAAATCAAACCAATGTTCCATATTCTTCAAACAAAGTTAGAGAGAGAAAGTTACCTCAAGAAAGAGAAAATGAACTATGGAGGGATAAAAACCAAGAATCTAGGTAGGGAACAGACTCCTCCAACAATGAAAAACGTCACTCAGGATGCGAGAAAGTCAGGGTTTAAGTTTGGGGGCTTAGGGAAGAAGTTTGAGTTAGTTTCGAGTGAAGTGGGGCAGAAAAATTGCAAACCGAGCTTAAATAGGGTGGAACACAGCCTGTAACACCGACGTGTAGATGTCGTGTTACTTACAACTTCCTCAACACACCATTAAACACAGGCATTCCATGTGTCATGCAATGACCTAAAACCCTAATTTTTTTAAACATAGAAGCACAACACAGGTCTATACATAGCTATGTAAGAAACCATGTATACACAACATGCTCACATACACAGTTGTGCAACTGAACATGCATGTACTTTGGAGCTTGAAAATTTTCAAAACAGGGACCAAACACGGGTAAAAACATAAGCAAGGTTAAGACCATGTACAGCAAACGCGCTTAACAACACAGTCATGTAGATGACCATGGATGTGTTCAGAAATGAAAAATTTTTAAAACACAAAGACAAAACACATTTTCCAACATGGTTGTATGCATGACTGTGTAACATAAACACATTTTAAGATATGGGCATGTATGTGCATGTGTTTAAGCTCTGGAATTTTAAGGATTTGAAAAACACGGGTAAAAATATGGCCATGTATGAGACCATGTTATGCAACATGCCTTACTACATGGCTTGAGCATAGGCAGCGTTTGTCTACTAGACCTCAAATAAAAATGCTTCATGTAAAATCAATTTAATAAATCAAACATGACTGTGTTTGAAACACTGTTGGTTAGCATGACCTTGAACACGGGCATGTTCAAAGGCGTGTATGACTCCTAGAGCTTTGAAAATTTTGAAAACTTACCTGGAACTAGATTTACCCTTTTTCTCCCATTTTGAACATAATTTTTTCCCAAAATACTCTAGAATCTAACATCATAACACAAATTATAAGATCACAGGATAACCAAAAGCTAATTAAATACTACAAATGAAAAGAAAATAAAATGAAAATAAAAATAAATAAAAATTTTAACATTTGGTTTACCTCCCAAGAAGCTCTTGGTTTAACATTGATAGCTCGACATTCTCCTCATTTATTCAAGGAGGTTCTTCCTTTTCCAACATCTTTACTTCCGCATAACCATCTGCCTTGTGATGGAAAGCTATATTGAAAACTCCTCTAGGATTTGGCTCGGTGTTCACCGGTAAAGCTCCTTGTAGTCTTTTGGAAAGAATCTTGGTAAGAAGACCTAGTTGAGTCTTAAAATTCTACATACTGGCTCCCATATTCTGCAACTCCAACTCAGTTGCAGTCATGCATTAATTCTCATACAATAAAAGAACAAGTAATTAGCAAACTAAAAATAAACTAAAAATTTTGAAAAAAATATTGCAATAAAATAAATGGTTAGATTAATGAAGATCAATCTTTCGGGTAACAATCTCAAAATGTTCCCTAGTAACAGTGCCAAAAAACTTGGTTTTTTCACAGTTCACATCAAACCTTTCCCACTACACTAGTAACAGTGTGGATGCTCAAATCTTTTTATACTCAAACAAATATGTGAACTCATAAGCAAACACACTTATCATCAAAGAATAGTAGTGGCAAGTATCAAGATCATTTTTTTTTCCAAGGAACGGAGGTTAGCTACCATACTCGATATCTCTCTATTATCCAACTAGCAATTAAGATGATTTGTTTAACTAACTACTATTAACTAACTAAATTAAACTAATGTAGTAAAATAAACTATTAACTATCGGCAGGCAGTGGAAAAAGAACTAAAACAATCAATAGTAAGAACCTCATATTTAGAATTGAATTCGCCTAAAGCCTCAATTGTGTTGCTTTTACTATAGTTTAACAAGATTGTGATTAACTTGGACCGTGGGATATTACTTAATGTAGATTTGATTTCTATTATTCTTGCTACACTAACTCTATTCTTAAGACACAAATAGGGTGTCTAGGCCCACTGCGCTTCCCAATAATGCATTAACATCCTACGACCCACTAACCTAGCCTTGAGGTATTATATAACATCTATTACTCTCAGTTATGATAATATCCTTTTTATCTAATAATATTCCATAACAAACATATTGGATACTACCTGATGCATGTCTATCATCCTACATTGAATTAATTGGCTAGTTATTATTAATCAACATAACAAAACACATTGGATAAATCACAAGAAAAATATATAATCATATTAAACCAGAAATAATCAAACTAACAAAATCATCCTAGGGTTTATCTATTCTTAATATGAGTAGGAAAATTTTAGCTCATAGTGTCATAAAATAAACTCCAAATAATCAAAAGAAAACTAAGAAAAGAATGATCTATGGTTGAATTTCTTATTCTCCAAAAAATCTTTGATCTGACACTCATACAATGGTGTTGATCATCAGAATTGCCTTTAACAACCTTCCTTTATTAAAAAAAAACTCTCTTTCTTTTTTGTATATTTTTCCACCTCTTCTTTTCTGTCTCTGTTTTTTCCTTAATTAATCTAAAAAACCATAAAAATTAAGAAAAATATGGGTTGAAACGTGGCCGTGTAACAGGCTACGTTGTTCCACTAGGATTTAAAATCCCACTTACTTTAATACAACTTGGAAAATGGGCATGTAACGTATTACATGGGCATGTAAGTTCCAAAACTTTGCCAAAACTTACAATACAGCTTTCAAACTTCATCAAAATGCTTTCTAATAATTCACATGAAGCTGAAATATGACCTGAAAATAAAAAATGAACTAATTAAGCACCATATCCTAGCAAAAACACATCAAAAGACAAGCAAATACAAGGAAAAATCCTATAGAAAATATAACTAAATATGAGCATATCATAATACTCACAAAATCACCAAGCACTAAAGCACCTTAAGGCCCAAGAGAAGTTTAAGACACTTCGTGTAGCAAAAACTCTTGACATTTTGAAAGAACAATTTTACTAGCCTCATACGAAAGTTGATGTAGAAAGAGTTTGTGAAAGATGTATACCATGTAAGAAAGCTAACTCCAAAAAAACTTCCCATGGATTATACACACTATTACCCATTCGTTTACATTTTTGGACTGACATTTTTATGGACATTGCTGTGGGCCTTCAAGGAAAGGTAAGGATTCTGTTTTTGTTATTGTGAACAAGTTTTCTGAGATGGCTCACTTCATACCATACTATAAGGCAGATTATGCAACTAATGTGGCTGACTCATTCTTTAAAGAACTGGGCTAGTTGAATGGCATGCCCAAGACCAAAGTTTCTGACTAAGACACTAAGTTCCTAAGTCATTTTTGGAGGACATTGTAGGGTAAGCTTGGAATCAAATTCCTATTTTCAACTACATGTCACCCACACATAGATTATCAAGCTGAGGTAACCAATCGAGCCCTAACTACTTTGTTAAGATTTATCATTTAAAAGAACTTGAAGACTTGAGATGTTTGTTTGCTACATGTTAAGTTTTATTATAATAAAGTTGTGCACTCTATTACATAGCACTCACCATTTGAGACTATTTACGGCTTTAAATATTTAACTTTTGTAGATTTAATGCGTTTAGCTACAACTGATTTTGCTAACATAGATAGAACACAAAAGGTTGAACAAGTGAAGATGCTGCATGAGAAGGTCTAGATGTAAATAGAGAAGAAAACTCAACAATATATTACACTAGCAAACAAATGCCAAAAAGAAGTTATATTTTAGCCAGGAGATTAGGCTCACATAAGAAAGGAGACGTTCCTAGCTCAAAGAAGAATAAAGCTGCACCCAAGAGAAGATGGACCATTTTAACACATTATGAGAATTGGAGATAATTCCTGTTAACTAGACCTACCAGGTGAGTATAACATAAGTATCTTCTTCAATGTTGTTAACCTTTCTTTATTTAACGACAGTGCAGATTCAATGATGAATTTGAGGAATGAGAATTGATAAGGACACAAGAGGGACCAGCAGTTCCAGGGATGCTTTGAGGATCACTTTATGACCAATCATAAGGAAAATGCGCAAAGAGCTCAAAGTGGCACTATATGGGCTCATTGAAAGGTTCTTCAAAAACCAAAAGACTAAAGATGCTATGGACAAATCTAAAGGTAAAGATGAGCTAAGTCATGTTGTAGGATCATCCTGGATCACCCTTCTTGAATTTCAAGTCTGCATGGACCTAGGAGCACCCATGCACCATAGTGCACATGTACTCGAGTCTTGCCATGTACCATTTATCAATATTTTCCTTAGATATCAAGGAACTTCAAAGGTAATTTTCCCTTGCATCAGGACTGGCAGTAAGGGCTCTAGGCTTCCACAAAATAAGGCATTCTCCTTGGGAGGGTGGAGTTTGTGGTGTACTCGTGTTAGCTCATGCCTGGTTTATGGTTTTGTTCTCCCAAGTAGAGATGTGCGGTAGGCTGACCTAGCTCGGGACATTTACATACATTACATGTCATTCATTTTTTATATGTTTCATGCAATTATGATCAAAGTCTAACTCCAAACTTATTTACCTTGTATGACAAGGTAATCAGTCACGGACTTCTAGGGTCACCCCTCACTTAGGTTTTTCTTTCTCTCGGGCAAAAGTGGGCCTACTGACCATTTGGGGTCATGATTATTTTGTAGCACTTAGTACAATTGTGGCATGTCTTATTATTACTTCAGGTTAGGTTTATTAACTCATGACACTGTTTGCTTAAGTTGATAGGCAAAAAACTAAGACATTGTTTGGTAGGATATATTACTTGTACATGCATGAGCATTAGAATGTCTTCCTACATGACATCACTTATTTTCTTCATGGTTTCTTTAACTCCCGATGAACTACTATCTTAGTTTAATAAACTTAAATGTTTTATTGAAACTAAGTAAAGGTTTTCTTAACTCACAAGTAAATACTAAACACTAAGCAAGAGGCTAGGATTTATGTAATAAGTCTTGGCTAAAAGATCCTAGAAATGAGGAATAATTTATGGCTTAATTAAAAGTTTGGATTAGGTAATAAAATGATATAGCCTAATTAAGAAATTAATTAACCATTTATTTGGACGGTTCCTCACACTTTGATTAGGAGAAAGAAAATAAGGATTAAAATTACCATTTTCTTTCAAAATTCCATTAAAGTTAACTGTCAACGTGACAGAAAGACCAATCCCATAATTTACATAAATTTATGTCCAATTTATTTTAACTTAAGTCAATTAACTTCAAAATGACTTATTTTTTATTCTTGCATCTTTTTCTAGCCTAGGCTACGTATTGTCTGTTTTGATTTATTTTGTACCCTCCCCAGGCCCATAAACAGTCCACTTTCCCAGTGCTTCTCCTCAGGTTGGACTAAGTTTGACCCCGAGCTAGGCCCTAGCCCAATGAGCACGTCAACTCTTGAGTTTTTAGTAAACCTTGCTAATCTGGTCAGGCTCTGCATCAATTAGTTCAACGTAAACAATTATACAAATAGTAACACATTTTTTATCTTTTGCAACCTTTGTGGTGTGCCTCCTCTCCTTTTTATATTTCTCCAATATTACACTATCAACCCTACTCCATCGAGGGTACTTTACCATGTTCAGACCTAAAATTCACTTCTTCTAGTGTAGCAGCACTCAAAATCATGGAAGGGCTGGCACAAATACTTCTTCGTCAGTACCCCTTGCCTGACCGGTGGCTAGTAACCATTTGGCAATTATCCTATCTAAACCCTTATCTTCTTGCTCCTTACTTTGAGAAGTTAAGGCATCCTAGGGAGGAGCAAGTGGACGATGGTACTTAGTAGGGTTGTGCCCAAGGTTTCCTTGAACATCCTTACCCCAAGCTCCTAGTTGTCCCATTTCCCCTCCTCTATAAACTCATCGTGGAGGATGTGCTTTCGGAGTTTAAAATGTCATAGTTTGAGGCTTTTCCCACCTGAGGTCGAGCTAATAAGAGAGCTTTGATCGACTACTGAGGAAGACCATTAGTGCAGCCAAAATTCAAGAATTTTATATGCGTTTTTCTTCCTAAGCTATTTATTCTTCTTGTCTTTCTAATGCCCTTTTTGTGATTTATTTTGTAGGTGCTAACATTTAGGCTTTTATGTAGCTTATTTCATGAAGTGGTCACACATTTGCAAGCAACATGCTGAAGAGGGTAATAAGAAAGAGTCTTGCCAAGCTAAGAAAAGGCAAAGGCCTGAAAAAACCTAGGTATTTCATTTTCACTCAAGTACTAAAGAGGCAAAAAAAAAAGGTACTAGCATTTAGAAGGCAACCTCTACTCGACCATGTTTTGCTGGGTCGACTACTGCTTGACGAATGGGTTGGCTATTGCCTAACCAGCACAAATTGGGCCGGCTCATTTTGTTCATCAAGACTAGATCCTACATCTACTGAGGGTTGGAGGCTTAAGGCCAAGGGCAGGAGAACTAAGTTGATTATGCCATCCTCACCATATGACAAGTTTAACATAGTGGTAGGAGTCACAAGCATGGTGATGCTAAAAGACCTCTTTAGGGCTCATGAAGAAGCAGGTAGAATAGTCACCTCTTCGTTCTCAAGACCTTCAAGTTGATAATGAGGATTTTGAAACTGAGGCCCTTATTCCTAAGGAAGTTTATTGGGATTTCGACAAATGTACAACTTGAGAACCACCTAGGCCCAAGGCACTTAAGTCTAAGTAGATTTCCTACCATGCTCATCTGCATAGGATGTGATTCTTCCTTAGTAGAATGATTTTCACAACTCTCCGAAGCTTCTATGTTTCCTCGTTCGAGCCTTTATACGAATAGTTATGGAATGGCTACCAACTTTGAGCACTCTATAGGGTTTCGGGAGCCAAATAAGCGTAGCGGAATTTAACCGAAACCCTCCAGGATCCAAGTGTAACGGGGTGGGGTAAACTAGATGTTCGAAAATTTTCATACCTAATTCGGTTGAGATATTTCGCCCAATTGTAGAGTCGAATCACAAAAACCTGAACAATTGACATGTTCAAGTTCTCTATGGTATCCACACGAGCTTCTCGGGATCACCATGCTTTCACCACGTCCCGACAAATGCGTTTTCTTGCGCTCGCAGTGCTAGCTTGCGTCCTCCAAGGAATTGAAAAAAAAGAGTGCAGCTACCCTCTTTTGGAGGCTAGGGCAAAAGGCTGCGAATTTCTCACTAAAAGTTGTATTTATAGTGAGACTCAACTTCTAGGCTTGATGGGTTTCAAAGCCTTAATCTAATTAGGCTTTAATTTTGGACTTAATAATGGCTCAACTTTTTTGCCCATTATTAACACGAAATTATTATGAAACCATAACCCAAATATTTAGCCCATGCACTCTAATAATCCAAATAGCTCTATTGTGTAACCCAATAGGCTCTTACCACGTTGGCAATGATCATAAATCACATTTATGATCATAAGCAATGAGCGGTGTCTAGCAACACGTCATTGCTATCCAAGTGACAAGATTGTCAATGGTTCGACTAAACCTTTATGATCATTACTCATATATGTCACTGTCCCTTTGTCCAAGATATCAAGAATAGTCACGAAAGATGGAATGTGTCACGCTCATATCTAGCAACACGTCATTACTATCCAAGTGACAAGATTGTCGATGGTTCGACAAAAACCTTTATGATCATTACTCATATATGTCATTGTCCTTTTGTCCAAGATATCAAGAATAGGCATGAGACATGGAATGTGTCACGCTAGTATAGCCTAATCTTTGGTTTCTTGATTACCGAGTAGACTAACTTAAACTGATGACATTGATATCGTGTACCAACTCATCCGAGCATGGCCATGCATTTTCTAAGTCTCACTCTATCAATGGGCCCTAAGATATCATTTCCGTTACATAGGAGGGACAAATCTCATCTTGATCATACAAATCCCTCCGCATGATATGTGACATACCCAATGACCTCCTTCAAGTTCATTCAGTTACGAGCAACAAAGGGAAGTATCAAAGTATGTGACTCACATGTACGGAACCTTGATGACCTTAGGTCAAAAGACTACATATACCATGATCACTATGAGAATCACTTATGACACTCATATAATGATCCATGTAGCGTTCTTAAGGTGGGTCGGTCCAGTAACAAGTTCCCCAAATTGGACTCATATGTAGACTACATATCTCATATTAGTCTCCACATATGCTAGTTGTTATGCATTATTGTAACCTACTCCACAATAATACTAGACCAGAGACATTTAAGAATATCATTATTCTAGGGTTACAATTATGTTTATTACGTTACACAGAAACAAAATAACAAACATAATTGCTGGATTAATGCCTTAATAAAATATCATGACTCAATGTATAAAAATACAATCATCTCATGATTCGCTTTTAGGCACAACACTAACATACTCCATCGTTGTGTTAGTGTACATATCGTGATGGGGTACACGTGATCGACTTAACCACTATTCATGATCTATCCAAGGAAGACTATATAAAGAGAGCTCACTAGACTTCTAGGGTACGCTCATAGCACAACATATTGGGCATGCAAAAACTCCACCGGAAAAATAACCTGAACGTAGAAAGATGTCCCTTAGAAAACACCCAAGAACTTCCCTTTTTGCTTTTCCCTTCTATGTGTTTTGCAAGTTTGTTGTAGCACCTTCACCATTCCAAGCAACCCTTTTTTTGACGATCTACCAATACCTAACCCACAAATCAAAGATCCTGAGGCTTAGGTTTGAATTGGAAGGATAAATCATAAAGAAGGCGTTGACGGATGCATCATTTTAGATGTATATATCTTGCCCACATTCCTATAGTGTAGATGCATTTATCATATAATGTTTGAGGATTAAGGGTTTGCTCTTAATGGGAAATTGAAACTTGTTATTGAGTAGCAAGTCTGACTTATAAGAGCACTTTTGACAGATTTTCACCTATATGAGCATAAGAATGGGGCCACTCTATGAGCTATTCTTAAAATCTTACTCCCTCCGTCCCAAAAATTTTGCTACATTTTCCTTTTTGGGTAGTCCCAAAACTCTTGCACCATTTCCTTTTTAAGTAATTTTTTACACCTCATTTACTATTATGTCCTCGATTTAACTCTATCTCTTTCCCTCTCTCTTCTCCCAACAGATCTACCCTTAAACTCTCTCTTTCCAAAATTTCTGATCGTTGTCCGTCCGAGCGGCAACCAAGGGACGTCCAAGTAACAACTGTGCAGCGATTGGATGGCGACTAAGCGGCGACCAAGAGGTGATCGAGTGGCGTCTGAGATACAACCGAGCGTCATCCAAGCGGCAACCATGCGGCGATCGAGAGACGATTGAGCAATGGCCAATCGAGCTACAGCCGGTGAGCGATCGACAACGCCAAACGATTGGGGTGAATCGAACGTACGACCACGATTGATGAAGGCTGAGGCGATCGGCGGTCTTGATCCCGCTGTGATTAATGAAGGTCGAGGCGATCGATAGAGGACGAGGTGAGGGCTGGTGCAATCGGCGGTCTCGACTCCGCCGCGATCGATGGAGGCTATGCAAATCGGGGAAGGAATTAGGCAAGGACGATGGGGAAAGGGATTTGAGGCAAATCGGTCAGACAGGGCAGAGGCGAGGGGGACTTGGTTAGGCCGGTAAGGAGGTCAAGGGGGAGGGCGGAGGTGATGAGTAGAAGATGACCGATGGGCGATTTGACTGAAAGAGAATTAAACAGAAGCTGAGCCGGGAGGAGAGACAAGGGCAAATTTGGAAGAACGGAGCAGAAAAGCCTTTTGCCTAGAACTCTGTGCAATTCTAAATGGAGCAATATATCCGGGACGGAGGGAGTATGAAACATCAAGATATGCATATATCCATTAATAGTGCATGCTTATACGCTCAATGGATGTCTGATTTATTATATGTGGTAGGTGAACTTATGCTTGCAAGCAACCATAGTTCAAGGTAATACTAGTAAAAGTTTAAGGTATCACTACATTTATTATGCATAATAAACCATCTTTACCCATCTATATATCATTTTAGTTATTTCAATAAAAAATCATTTACAGAAAAAATAATTTAACAAACTCTTTGGCTTCTAGTCATTGTTATTAATTATGGAAACATTTCTATGTTTTTTATCCAGCCTTCCAAATGACTATACCTATGAAATTCTCATTACTTCTAAATTGAAAGTGTCCAAGGTATAGGTATAGGTAGAGCTTTACTTAACAATAATGAATGTACTTATGAAGTTATGATAAGTTAATTGAGTTGTTTTATCCTAAAAGTAATATGGCTAAAGCCACTGTATTGGTATGATAAAAATATCCAAAAAGAGAGTAGATAAACCTATGACTCGACCCAACTTATACTTGATGAACAAGTGATATTTTTCCTTTCTTTTTACCAATTTACTTTATAGTATTCATTAATTTTATATACTAAAAACTAGTTTTTTCTTCATGCCACCCATGACATCAAAATTTGTTCTAAATTTTATATTTTGAAATTTGTGATTTTTCTAATATTTTATGGTGAACAGCAACATTTGGTTGCACCAATGCTTTTGTGTGAACCACATGCCACCTACTAAAATCTATTCCCTTGAAGTTAAAGCTCTTTTCCAATATAGTTCCCATCATAATATTATTATACATTGAACATTGATATTTTTACAACAAATAACTTCATAAACCAACTTATAGTTCACAATCCATGATACATGCTAGGTCTTGTTCGTCATTCTTGTACCTATCCATTAGTCCATTAGGTCCAAGCAAATCACATGCCTCTAGTTCACATACTGACATATTTGAAATCATTATATAGAAGTGATTCAAAACATGGTCAAACACAAGGAGATAAATCTATACATTGTCAACAAAACTAATAAGAAAAAGACAAAATTTGGGCTTAGGACAAACACGAATCTTTTGACACCTTTACATCTGACCACTTCCCTCTGGCCAAGATTTATGCACAAGCAGTGGCTCGTCCACCTAGGTCTTCGTCAGGGAAATCTAGCCATAGTGATGGAGGTCAAGGTGCACATGCTCCAGATCTGGTAAAAGATGAAAATGGCAATGTAGAAGAGGGCATTCGGGCTCCTCCAGCTTCGACAGCCTTCAGACTCCACCTCACTTTAGAGTCCCCAACATCTTTGCCACTAGGATTCAAACCCTTCATGAGTGATGCAAGTGTTTCCTCCAATAGCCTAAAGCTCCCAGATCTTGCTATCAAGGGCTCCAACTATGTGACATGAGTGAGCATCTTCTGCCAAAGCAAGGTAATGATAAGGGAGCAGGCTTAAGTAGGATTATTAGGGTAGGAATGGGAAGGGGAAAGGTCGTGATCAAATGATTCCAAGGGTTCTTCACATGGAGAGAGAGAGAGAAAAAAAAAGTTTCCCTCATCCTAATCCACACCTTTTCCCTCCTCCACCTTCACTTGCGTCCATGTCTGATTCGCTAGCCTCTGCCTCCATCATAGACAAGCAAATCAAACTAGACTAAACTAGAAAGGATATACGTAAATGAAGGATAGAGGAGAACAGAAACAATGAAAGAGGAGCAAAAGTATAAAGTGTGAGTTTTTTCTTAATTTGCATGAAATTACAAATGGTGCAAACATTCCAAGATGGACGGAGTATATGAAAATAAACATTATATCACATAAAGAGCTCAATTTTATACACTAAGAATCTACAAGGTGCGAAAATACTATTTCATAACATAGAATCCCTATGTGATGTTAAGCAATTAAGGTATTGAGTTAAATGATTGCTATTGACATTCTGCTGCAATAAACAAAGTCTCACTTGCATCCAAAAGTTCATGTTTTTGCTCTTTTAATCAAATTGAACAGACAAAATATGCACAATGAGTAACAAAAAACATAGTTATTGTTTTGAGTACAACTAACACACATTAGTATAACCAAATAACTAGCCTCTTTTTAAACCCTGACATTATTTTGCACTACAAATCTTCTTATTCGCTTGTCTTTTTATGTTAATTCTAGATCAAATAACTTTTGAACTTCAATCTGACCTTAAGAAAAAATGCTAAAGACTGGAGATCATGAATTTTCTCTTAGTTCCTCAATTCTATTCTATTCGTTGCTTCTATTTTTTGTATTATTAGTTATGCTTTTCTATTTTTTTTTTCAATTAAAAGGTTAAAATAGCAATTTTAAATTTCTTTTCGTGTCATCTCACCAGCCTTGTCTGGTTGGCAAACGAGACACTGATCCCCAAATCCACACTCCCCTCATTCCTTCTCCAAATTTCCTTAATGCCTTAATACTAGTTTCAGTGGCCATGTAGTCCCAAATAAGTTTGCATTCTCTTACTAAAGTTATATCCCTTCAAACTTTATAGCTTGTAATATTGATCCTGAATACAAAAGAAAAAAAATTTTCTTATCAAATTTTTTACTTCCATTCTACCCAAATTAAATCTTTTTTTTCCCAATGATCAAAATTAATTAACCAAGATCTAATGGCTGCACTTTCTTTGTTTTTTTTTTGTTAATTTGAAGTATTTTGTACACGTATAAGAGAATGATGTAATTTATATATACCCAATTCGTTTTAACTTTAGTCAATTGACTACAAAATGACTTTTTTTTTATTTTTACATTTTTTTTGCTTGAAACTAATTTTAATTAAAAGCCAATATTATGTAGCTACAATAATCAATTGAAAATACAATTTTTATAATCTTACTAAATTTTTATGAATTTTTCTAGTTTCAAGCCTTAAAAAAGAAAATTTCATAAAAATTTAACAAAATCCTAAAAATTTACTTTCAAATTAATTATTACATTTACATAACATTGGCTTTCAAATGAAATTGGTTTCAAATAAAAAAGATGTAAAAGTAAAAAAAAAAATTAGTTGACTTTAGACAAACAAATTAGCCCATAGTTAAGCAAATGGGGAAATTCTTGGGGTTTTTTTTTTCAAGATCCAAAAAGCTACTAAAACAGCATAACTGGTGTTTTATGAAAAGTTTGGTGGAGGTAAGATTTGAAATCCTAACATTTACTTTAGTGCCCCAAGCCTCAACTACCAGGACGGGTACCCTTTCTTAATTACCCATAGCTAATGACTTGAGCTTAGGCACCAAACATTTACCCATTTAATCGCCTAATTTGAACCTAAACCCTTCAATTCTAAGGTTAACTTCCACCTTTTTTCGTATACAGGCCTTTCGGCTTCTTTTCGTTGTTTGATTCTTCTGTGATTAATCAAGCAATATTATTAGAATTGAAAATAAGGGCCTACTTATAAGTTTTCCTAAAGTTTAGATAAAATTTTCATCTGTTAAAAAATATACGCATAGCCTCTTCAAATTTAAATAAAATTATACTTTGTTTCGTCTTATTTGAAAAAATGTAAACTTTGCTTCCTAGATGTGATATCTTTATTTAGCGTATCTAATATCAATTTTCCGAAATCAACCTAAATTGTATAGTATCTATCTATTAATAAATTTAAACAGTTTAATAATCATTTTACAGTTAGCTGATAGTTTATTTTTATAATTTTATATCCACTAAAATGTTAAACAGTTCAAAGCGTAGATTTTTCCAACAAAAGAAAATAAACCGTAATTTCAGCTAAGCATCGAATGGTAAACTGTAACTAGCCCCCAAGAAATGTTAACTTCCTGAGGAAGTTGCTGTGTAAGTAACAGCTTATCTATGTACTTTCAATTAATTAACATTTGCTAGCATTTGCTTTTCTCTAACTTTTGTTTATCAAAAGCATGGGCTGAGTACACGTTGTCGCCTGAAATTATATTTTATCTCTTTGTTTAAGAAATGTAAATGTTGTCTTTTGATCTTTAGATAAAATTATATTTTAAATTCTCTTATTTAAAAAATGTACATTTTTTTCAGAACATTTTTTTCATTGGAAGTGCAAAATTTTTCTAGTGTCTAACGACAACTTTTTTAATTTTAATTTAAATCATATAATTGATAGTTTAAAATATCAGTTCCTTATCCATATAAATGTTAAATAGTTTTTTTCCCATGTTTCAAAAAAAATAGGGTGAAATGTTATTTCAAAGGTAAATTGCACAATTAGATCCTAATATTTAATTATTGTTTCACTTTTAACCTTAACATTCAACTTACACATTTTGCTCTTCTAACCTAATTAAAACATGTCATTTTATACTCTTGTTGAGAGAAAATCATCATCTTAGATGTAAAATGTTACATCAGTATATAATTATAGAAATAAATACTACTTTTAACCCTTAAAATTTTTTTTTTTATAAAAAAATTGTTAAAACTTTAAAATGTGACCATCACCTCTTTGCCACCACCTCCTTCACCGCCCCTTCACTCCGTCTCCGCCTCCTTCTCCAGGTAACCACTCCGTCGATTCGGGCCCCAGCCTCCCTCTCGCCCTCCCCAGTTCGCCTCCCTCTCGCCCTCCCCTATCCGCTTCCAGTTGCACTAGCCTCCCCTCAACCTCCCCTGTCCTCCGTCTCTATCCCCCCCCTATCCTCCGACCTTCATCTGCCTCCCTTTCGGCCTCCGCTATCCACTTCCATCTGCCCTAGCCCCCTCTTGGCGTATTGATTTGCAATGTCCGCCTCACTGATTTACAATTCCACCTACGATTCCACTTGCTATTCAGTCACTGATTTCCTCTCACCCATCTCGCCCCTCCTCCGTTGTGATTTCCTCTTTCCTATGCCGTCACTCCTCCGTTGCTATTTGCCATCGCGATTCAATCTGTCACAATTTGCCTTTTTTCATCAGAATCAAGGCCCGATTTCTCCCTGTTTGAAGTGAGCAGCCGGCTGGTTACCGTGGAGAGGAGGCTGAATAGGGAGGAGAGGTAAGAGAGGGTTGGTCGGAGAGAGGCCGCATAGATGGGGAGGCCGGATGTTTCACGTATCTTTCAAGGGAGTTTTTTGTTAGATTTCAAACTTTTAAGGATTCTTTGTTAAAGGTAAAAGTTTTCAATGGTTAAAATTAGTATTTTCCCTATAATATTATACTAACATGAAATTTTCTGTCTGAATTAACGAAATGAACCATTTTAACGAGGTTAGGAAGGTAAAATGTGTAAGTTTGAGATTGGGGTTAAAAGTGAAATAATAATTAAAGGTTAAGGCTAATTATGCAATTTACCCACAATTTCACCTAACGTCAGATCAGAACAAACAATGACAAGCGCCTAAAATGCTGTTTAAAGTTAACTTCCGAAAGAAGTTGCTCAGTAATTAACTACTTCTCTATTTGCTTTCAATTAATTAATATTTGCTTGCTTTTGCTTTTCTTTAACGTTTCTGTACCCAAGCATGGGCTGACGTACACGTTTGTCCCCTAGGTAATGCCCTACTAAAACTCCCCTTGGTCAATGACGAGAAAAGTAGAGCTTTGCGTTTAAATAAAAAAATTGATAATTTAATTTTTCTAATAATGATGTCGAACATTTACTAGTATTAGATAGTTTGATATTATTTGGAATTCAATACTCAACATTCGAAATTTGATTTTTATGATAGGTATTACTCCTCTGTTCTTTATTCTTTATACTATTTTGATTTTTTCCAAACTATGAGATTTATAGTCTTTTCATATAAATTTTTAAAAAAGTTCTAGCAAACATCAATGTAAATAAATGTAAGTCAGAATTAAGTCAAGAAATTGAAATAATACCAAGAATTTGTGAAGGACATAGTTAACCCAAAATTGTTTTTTTCTTTTTGCTGCTAACTAATTGTAATACTAATAGAGTCAGAGAATAAGGGGAAGGTGTAACTTTTGCAGCCATAGGTATAAGCGTAATTTTGAGGGGAAAGGTAAAAAAAAGTCTTATAATTTTTACAACTTTTCTAAATAAATCCTACATTTTTATGGTTTTCTGTTTAAGTCTTATATATTTGATAACATAATCTTTATTAGTTCTATAACCATAAAACTTAACGAAAATCCTATTTGGCAGATAACACACATTAAAAGCAATGGAAAAATATCAAAACTAGTAATCTAACTTTATAGCTTTTCTAATCAAGTTACTAGGTCTCTATTTTATAGCAATTCACCATCTGAATTCAAAAAAAATCTAGAATTATGTAACTCTAATTGAAATGTGTAGGTTAGGTTATTGCTTTTATGCCTACAATTTTCAGAAAATGTTTAAAGAACCGATTTATTATTATTATTATTATTCTTCTTTTTTTTTTTGTTTTTTTTCCCCTAAATCAATTGTTATATTTTCTATGTTTTGAGGCCATTGATTGCTATTACATCAATGGAATATATCATGAGAATGGTGATGCTACGTCACTTGAGTCATTTAAAAACTAACACTTTACCTACTTAACAATCACTTGAAAAAATTATTTTATAAAGTAATTAATTATTTATTAGTTATCCAACTCAAAAATAAAATTTTTTAAAAAATAATATTTTAAAAAATAATATTTTAAAAATATTGTTTGAGCTTATTAAATTATAAAATTTCAATTGATGTACAAGTCAAATGAAAAAAATTAAAAACATTAATTAATAATAGTGTATTAAATAGCTCATTACTTGATATTTCACAGCCAAATTTGTAATATTTCATTATATGTATATTTCATTATACTTTATGGATTCCATGATAGGACGGTATAATCTTTTTCATATTAATTCTTCATGCTATTATAGAAGGTTGAAAGAATAAACTACAAAATTTTACAAAATGAGTTATAAGTATACTATAGAAAGGATATTTATATCAACAATAACAATGTAATGATTTCGCTGATGATAAAAAAATGGATTTATAAACTAATGAATATATAGATAAATAGAAAGATTAATTAATTAATTATAAAATTGTGCGGCAGTATAATCAAGCCATCGACATCTGGATTGGAATCAAGGTCATTCAACTCCAGATTTCTCACTGGAACATGATCTAGCGGTTTCTTAGCGAGAGATTTTTATTCCATTTTTTGCTGGGAATTTTTCATTTCTAGAATCTTTGTAGAAAATATTTAGGGTTCTAGGGGTGAGTATACGAAAAAATAATAACTTAGTAACTCAATTAGAAAAGTGAAGAAGTTAGATGTCTAATTTTGATTTTTTTCCTCATTGTTTTTAACGTCCATTATCTGCCATGTAATATTTCGGTCAAGTTTTCCGGCTATAGGATTAACATATATCACGTTTTTTAAGATATAGTACTTAAATAGAAAATTGTAAAGATATAGGACTTACTTAGAAATGTTACTAAAGTTATAGGACTTTTTTTCACCTTTCCCCTAATTTTGACAATTCAATGTTCATTTGAATCCATGTGTATAACATTTCCGGGATTATAAACTTTAATCAATTTTGTTGACTAAAAATTTTGGCCAATTTATTTTAACTTAAGTTAACTAACTTATTTTTACTTTTATATTTTTGTTGTCAGAAATCAATATCAATTGAAAGCCAATATTATGTGGATACAATAATCTATTTGAAAGTAAATTTTCATGGTGATGTTAAATTTTTAGGAATTTTTTTAATACCTAATCATAAAAATTGAGTAAAATTACAAAAATTGTATTTTCAATAAATCATTGCACTTACATAATATTATATTTTAATTAAAATTATTTTAGGTAAAAAAATGTAAAAATAAAAATAGGTCATTTAAAATTCAATTAAATCAAGTTAAAACGAACTAAGAGTTGAATTGCTCCCAAATTATCCTATTGAGCACTTGCAAGAAAATATTTTTAAAGAAGATATTCTCATATATATTTTTATTTCTAATTTGATCCGGGAAAACAAGAAAATGACACTTATTTAATTACCTCAAATATTAGCAAGACAGCATTAAGATCCCTCATATCAAAGAAATTCGCAGAATTTCCTCCCCTTGTACCAAATATTCTCTCAATTTTTCACCCTCTTGTTTTTCTCCCGGTTTCGGAGCAATCCGAGCAATCCGAGCAGTAACGGCGGGCTGTCCAAATGGGTTGTCCTTAACATAAGGTTGGACATCTTCCGCTTCAGCCACACCATCCAAGTACTTGCACAGCTCTCCCTTAGGATCTAAATAGGAACACCCAATAAAATACACAATACAATTACTATTTGAAAATTCTATTCTGTCGCAGCCGTAACAAACACTAAAAATGAACCATTGACATATTGAAAATGAATCATCCCTGAGACAAACTCCTGAAAGCTAACCATTGACTCACTAAACATAAACCGTTTCATATAGTTCACTTTCAAGAGTCAATGATTCAATTTCACGTCACGCTGTCGTTACTGCAAAGTAAAAGGCCTATTATTGTGATATATATAAGCATAATATAATAATTATCTTCTTTGTTTATACACTACTAAAAATTACCTCATTACCAACTGCCATATTACCAACGGCCTAGCTGTTGGTAAATACCAATGTGTAAAACCGTTGGTAACTTATTTCCAACGTGCAGGTGTTGGTATTTATTGAGATATGGGCTGGGTTTTTTTCCAACTTCATAGCCGTTGGTAGTTTGGGCTCTGGAAATGGGCCTGGTTTGTGGGAGCCGTTGGTAGTTATTAAATAAAATGCTGCGTTTCGTTTGTTCATTTACCAACGGCTGGGCCATTGGTAATTTCAATTTAAAAGGTCATCTACTTCCTCCAGCTCGTTCATTCGCGTCTGCAACCGAAACTTGTCTCCAGCTGCCCTCTGTCGCCGCGAACTCGCCATTGCTCTTCGTTGGACGTCAATGACCATTTCTTGACCGGTTTCGCACCCCATTTCACGGATCTGGGGCCAGATTAGTTGGTAAACGTGTAAATTTACGTTTTTGTTTCATTTTTAGAAATTTCTTATATTACCAGAATATTAAGTCCCCCCCCTTTTCTGTTCCTCCCTTCATCTGTGAGCTTGAAGACATACCCATTGTTTTTCGTCTCCGTTCGAAGTCGTCTGAGGTAAGTTTTATTTTTTTTTTCCTTCCGAAATGAAAACGGGATTTCTAAGGGAAATTGTTTTAAATTATTAATATTGATAATAAAACTTATGTGTTGTCACTATGGTTTGAAAACAGTTGTTGGTATTTGTGAATTAATTTATGTTAATTATTTGTTATCTGTGGATATTTTTTGTGATGGATTAGAGTGAATATGCAATTTCTTTATGCGTTGTATTTAATTATGTTAAAGGTAGATATTGCAAGTTTATGGTATAGATTATTTTATGGAATGATTATTTGTATATTTTGATGGTAATAGGTTTATATAGTTATGGTTTAGTTGGAGTGATTTAGTGTAAATGGTTATATTATGTCATGGTGTAATAATAATAATAATAATAATAATAATAATAATAATAATAATAATAAATAGATGTACCAATAATATCAAAATAATAAGAGTAATAATAATAATTAATTAATATGTGTACGAGAGGAGTAGTAGGAACTTATAAAATAATAGTAATGAACCTAAGTAATATTAATTAAGTATGATATGTTCAATGTTATAACGTTAATACTAAGAACAATAAGAATGTTAATAATAATAATGTAATAATACGTTTAATAATAACAATAATATGAAGAATAATAATAAAAATAATAAAAATAATTTTATTGATTATGATTATAATAAAAATCATACTAAAACTAATTTGACTTATATGAATGGAACATCATAATAATTTTACTTATAAGCACGGCACAGTCATAACAATAATATTAGTAATAATATTACTGTAATAATATTTATAATAATAATAAGTATAATAATTATTATAATACAATATTATTATTAATCAGACTTAAAAAATTACAAATACTAATTATACATAATAATTAAAATAATTATTGAAGAATGTACAATAATGCCCATAGTAATTAAATTTCAGTAATAATAATACCCATAATAATAATGATAAAAATAATGTATTTAATAAATTATTAATATTACATCATACTAATTATACTTATATGCATGGGACAGTCATAATAATAATAATTATTATTATCATTTTTATTATTATATAAGAATAATATTTATACTACTTAAAGAAATACAAATAGTACTAATACATAATAATTAAATTAATTATAAAACAAAGTACAATAATACCCATAGTACTTAAATTTGAGTAATATTACTTACATCATAATAATACTGATAGTAATAATGTATGTAATTATTATTATTACATCATAATAATTATACTTATATGCATGGCACAGTCATAATAATCATAATAATAATTATTATTTTTATTATTATATAAGAAAAATATTTATACTACTTAAAGAATACAAATAGTACTAATACATAATAATTAAAGTAATTATAAAACAAAGTACAATAATACCCATAGTACTTAAATTTGAGTAATATTACTTACATCATAATAATACTGATAGTAATAATGTATGTAATTATTAATATTACATCATAATAATTATACTTATATGCATGGGACAGTCATAATAATGTTGACACCCAATTTCGTCCGACTTTTTTTAAAAAAAAAAAATTTTTAAAAAAAAAAAACTAATTAAAAAATTATTATTGTTATTATTATTGCTAAAAAATTTTAATTATGTTAATTAGTTTAAAATATATTTTTATTTTGAGAAGATTTGATTTAAAATAATATATGTGTGAATATGTATGTGTTTGAAATAAAAATAAAATTTCAGAAAAAAATGACAAAAAATTAAAAGTTTGAGGTAAAATTGACAAAATTGAGAAGTTTCGGACAAAATTGACAAATTCTGAAAGTTTCAGGAGCTTTGGGTAATTTTTCGCGTCAATTTTGGGCCTAAACGGACGTTTCTGGCCCAAATTGACAGAAAACGTTAAAATTGTCAAAATCAGAAGCTTCTGAGCTTATCCAGAGCTGGAGTAACGTAAAGGACTGAAACTGTCATTTTACCAATTTAAAAGATAAGTTTGAGATTTTTTATTAATTTATCCGTCCACAGTTCAGCTAAGCTCCTTCTATAAATACCCCCCCAAATTCAGTACTGAACATATAGAAAATCAGAGAAAAAATTTCAGAGCTCTATTTCAAAAAAGAGAAAATAGAAGCCTTAGTCCTAGCCTCTCCTCCCTCTGCCAAAACAGTCCCAAAAATTATTTTTTTTTTTTACGTTTCGACTACCTTCTTCCTCCGTTTTCTCTTTCTTTCTTTTGCTGCCGCCGTCCTATCCCGCTGCCGTCGCCCTGCCGCCGCCGTTTCGCCGTCGCCGTCGCCTTACGCCGCCGTGCCCAGCCGTCCTGCCGCCGTCGTCCTGCCGTCTCGCGCCGCCGCGTCCTGCCGTTACGCCGCCGTGCCCAGCCGTCCTGCCGTCTCGCGCCGCCGCGTCCTGCCGTTCCGCCGCCGCGCCCAGCCATCCTGCCGCCGTCGCCCCGCGCCCTCACCGCCGTCGTCCCGGCCGCCGTTGCCCTCGCCGCCGTCGCCCCGCGCCCTCGTCGCCGTCGTCCGGCCGCCCTGCGCCCCGCCGCCGTCGCCCCGCCGCCCCGTCGCCTGGCCCCCGTCGCCCCAGCAGCCCCACCCCCTGCCCCCTGCGCCCGCGTCGCGCTTCTTTCCTGAGAATTCAATTTCAAAGTTTAAGGGTACAACTCTCATTTAATCCTTCATCTTTTCAATTTCTTTCACTTTGGTCACTAACGTTTTATTTTGTTCTTACAGAATTAATTACTAACCTTTTTAATTTTTACTTGTTTGTTTATTATTTGTTTATTACTAACCCTTTCTTTATTGTTGTTATTAACAACTAACAACTAACAACTAATTAATCTAACTTTACTAACTTTTTTTTTTATTGTTATTAACAACTAATCTAATCTAACTTTACTAACTTTTTTTTTTTATTGTTATTAACAACACTAATCTAACTTTACTAACTTTTCTTTTTATTGTTATTAACAACTAACCATATTAACTGTGCTAACTTTTATTATTATTGTGTTATTAAAGTGGATGGCCAAAAAGCCCCACTTTATTATTATTAATTTTTTTATGATTAAAAAAAATAAAAAGGAAATTTTATGTGAATAATTTTTAAAGGCTAATAAAAATCACTAATAAAAAAAAAGCCAACTATCTTTTATTATTTTGAGACATAACTTTTTTTTCCTTTTAATAAACAAACATAATGAAATAATGAAAAATAAATAAATAAATAAATGAATACAAATCCTTTTTTTTGCAAAATATATCTTTAAAAGTAATGATTAAATTTAATACAATAATTAATTAAATTAAATTAATTTTTTAATTAATAATTAATTAAATAATTAATAAAAATTAAATTCCATGTCCAAATGATCCGCCAGGATCCATGGCTTGGAAAATATTTTAAATAGAATATATAAAGTATTTTTTTTAAATAAAGTATATAAATAAATTTTCCTTTATTATTAAAAAATAAAAACTTTGGAACTAATATTTTTACTTATCTCTTTATCCAGCAAAATAATAAAATATAACTTTTTAATTTCTTTATTAAAAAGAATAAAAGAGTAAAAAAATTTTTTGGGCTAATATTTTACTTATTTTTTTTACTTATTTCTTTCAAAATAATAAAAATATATAACTTTTTGTTTCCTTTATTAAATAAAATTTTATCCAAATGATTTCAAATAAAGGTAATAATAAAAAAATTAAATCTCTTTACTTATTAATTAGATGTATTTATAAATTAGAAAATAAAAAAAAAAAAAGAACATATAAAAAAAATCAATAAAAAAAAAAAAACTTTTCTTTATATACATATAAATCTTTGATTTCTTTACTCTTTTTTTTTTAAAATAAATTATATAAATATCAAAACTTTACCTTTATTTTTTTAAAATATACATATAAATTTTTAGTTTCCTTATTAAATAATCATTTTTGCTTAATTTTTTATATAAAAAAAATAAAACAAATAAATATTAAGAATTTTCTTTTTGAAATATACATATAAATTTTTGGTTTCATCATTAAATAAATAAAGTTTTGTTTACTTTTTGATTCACCTTTTTATCAAATAAAATATTAAGATTTTACTTTTATTTTAAAAAATATACATATAAATCTTTAATTTTCTTCATTAAATAAATAAAACCTTGATTAAATAATTACTTTCTTGGTTCATCTTTTATTAAATTAAAAAAATAAGCTTAAAAATAAATATGTATAAATATCAAGACTTTTTATATAAATCTTTTCTTGAATAATTAATTTTGGTTTATCTTTTATCAAACATAAAAAATCAATCAAATACATGAATATCAAGATTTTATTTTTAACTCTTTTGTTTTCTTTGGTAAATAAAATCCTGGTATTAAATAAAAAAAAATAAAATAAAAAAAAAAAAAAAGAAAACCTTCACTTTATTTATTGTTATTTAATTTTTCTTTATTTTATGATTAAACTCATTTCATTTAAAGAAATTAGCCATAAAAAATATATATCTAAAATAAATCTGAACCATGTTGTTAAGTCAAAAAAAAAAAAAAAAAAATTTAGTTCATGGTATATTGGCTGGAAACTGTCTCGTGCCCGCTTTTGAGCTGCTTCACCTGGTGAAGAGGGTCTGGCTGAGTAACAACGCCCCGTACCATGATCAAAGATTTTTATTTTTAAACTCTTTGATTCCTTTAAATTAACTTCTTATTAAATAAAAAAAAATTAATTATTTTTTTAATTCTTTTATAAATTGAGTAATTCTTTAAATAATAAATATCCTTCATTAAACAAGAAAAATCAGATAAAAAAAAAGATAAGAGAAAGATAAAAATCAAAAAGACAAAGAAAAGAAAAGAAAAGAAAGAAAAGAATAATAAGATATAAAAAAAAAGATTTTTTTTTTTAAATCATTAACAAATTTAATAAAAAAAGACTTATAAGTTAAACTAATAATTAATTCCATAAAGTAATAATTAAATAATTAACTCTAAATAATTTCCATATCCGCATGATCCGGCAGGATCTACGGTTTGGAAAATATCGACTTTTTTTTAAAATTAAATAAATAAAAAGGTAAAAATCCATATTTACAATATGGATTAAATTGATTAAAATTTCATCAAATTCCGTGTCCAAATGACTCGGCAGAGTCCATGGTTCGGAATCCAAATCTTCCGTGTCCAAATGACTCGGTAGAGTCCATGGTTCGGAAGTATAAAATTCTATACAAATTAACTTAAAAATCCACATTTTAACTGATTCAGTTAAAATTTCTAAATTAACTGAAAATTATTTAAAAGCAAAGTAAAATAAAATTAAAATCAACTAAGGTGCCAATTTTGGGCGCTCTAACAATACTGTTTTAGCGTAACCGTACTCCCGATCCCCGAACTCTCGCAGACCAATTTTAAGGTGACCAATCGACCTAGGTAAACGGATTGGTGGCGACTCCAGAAAACCCGACGTTGCCACAAATAATAATAATAATTATTATTATATAAGAAAAATATTTATACTACTTAAAGAAAAACAAATAGTACTAATACATAATAATTAAATTAATTATAAAAAAAAGTACAATAATACCCATAGTACTTAAATTTGAGTAATATGACTTACATCATAATAATACTGATAGTAATAATGTATGTAATTATTATTATTACATCATAATAATTATACTTATATGCATGGGACAGTCATAATAATAATAGTAATAAAAAAATTATTATTATTCTTATATAAGGATAATATTTATAATACTTAAAAATAGACAAATAGTAATAATACATAATAATTAAATTAATTATTAAAAAAAGTACAATAATACCCATAGTACTTAAATTTGAGTAATAATAATACCCATAATAATACTGCTACTCGTTATGCATATTATAATAATTATTATATCATAATAATTATACTTATATGCATGCCACAGTCATAATAATAATAATAATAATAATAATAATAATAATAATAATAATAATAATAATAATAATAATAATAATAATAAATATCATTATTATATAAATAATAATAACTTTGACAATACTTAAAAAAATTCAAATTGTAAAAAAATTCAAATTGTAATTATACATAATAATTATAATAATTATAGAACCAAGTACGATAATACCCATAGTACTTAATTTTGACTAATAATAATACCCATAATAATGCTGTTACTAGTAATGTGTTTATATGCATGCATGCATATCTGGGAAGGGTACGCCTAATTATTAATAGTTTCGTGATTGTGTTCTTTGATAACAATATGACTCTTTTATAAGAATAGGAACAGATTTATTTTGTAATGGAGTCGGGCCGTAGTTAGATGTACAGTAACCGTTTCTTGCTTGGCCAAACGGGGTACACACAAGAGTGGGAGGATGGAGTTGATTAATTTATATCATTTGCTGTCTCTCATCCTGAAACCATGAGCGGGTTGTGCATTCACTGTCCTTGTCGGAAGTGTAAGAATTCGCGATTTAAACAGTGTGACAAGGTTAGAGTTCATCTATACAAATGGGGGTTTAAGCCCTTTTACTTGAATTGGACGGCTCATGGAGAGCAATTTAATGTAGCATCAGATACAGACCCGGGTGTCTGTGGCTTTGATCAGTTTGACCAGGGGTCTTCGACGAATCCATACGAAAGGATGGTATTAGATGCCGTTGGGCCTAATTTCTCATAATTTCCAGAAGACAATGTTGCGCAGCCGAATGAAAGTGCACAAAAATTTTCAATCTATTGAATTCAGCATCAACCCCGCTATGGGATGAGTGCGAAAATCATTCTGAGTTATCTGCTGCTGTCCGTCTTCTTAATCTTAAGTCTGAGTATCACATGTCACGAACATGTTTTAATGGCATTGCTGGGCTGATGAAAAAGACTCAACCTACAGATAGTAAGATGCCATCAAATTGGTTTGAAACGAAGAAATTAGTTTCCCAATTGGGCCTGTCTTACCAGAAGATTGACGTCTGTGTTAATGATTGCATGTTGTTCTGGAAAGATGAAAGTAATTTTTGTGTTTGTACGTACTGTGGAAGTGAAAGATATAAGCCAAAAAAGGGTGGTGGAGGTAAATATCGACCTAGAAAACCATGCATTACTTACCACTAAGCCCTCGGCTTCAACGCTTATTTGCGTCAATGTCAACAGCAGAGCAGATGAGGTGGCATAAGGAGCAAAAACAAATTCCAGGTGTTATAAAACATCCATTAGATGGTGAAGCTTTGGAAACATTTTGATCGGACCTACCCATGGTTTGCTTCGGAAGCACGAAATGTCCAATTGGGGTTGTGTGCCGATGGATTTACCCCTTTTGGACCATCTGGAAAACAATACTCTTGTTGGCCCGTTATCGTTACTCCGTATAATTTGCCTCCTTGGATGTGCATGAAAAAACCCTATATGTTCCTTTCGTTGTTGATTCCAGGTCCACGTAGCCCAAATCATAAGATTAATGTTTATCTACAACCTTTAATAGAAGAGCTACGACATCTGTGGTTTGATGGCATCGAAACATGGGATGTGTCATTGAAAGAAAATTTTATTCTGCAAGCAACATTAATGTGGACCATAAATGACTTTCCGGCTTATGGCATGCTTTCAGGATAGATGACACATGGGCGATTGTCTTGCCCCATTTGTATGGGTGAAAGTAAGGCATTCCAACTTAAGCATAGAGGAAATTTTTCATTTTTCGACTGTTACCGGCAATTTCTTAGCCGGAACCACCCATATAAAAGAAATTGTACTTGTTTCAAGAAGGGGAAATTAGAGAAGTCATTGCCTCCTGATCGATTATCAGGTGAGGCTATATTTAAAAGAATCTCCTGGATTCCATCAATTGCTAACGACGGTCCACAACATCGCCTGTGCGATTATGGGAAAGCACATAATTGGACGAAGTGAAGCATTTTTTGGGAGTTACCATATTGGGCCACGAACTTAATCCGACATAATCTTGATGTCATGCATATTGAGAAGAACGTGTTTGAGAATATATGAAATACTATGATGGATGTTAAGAACAAAACAAAAGATAATGTTAAAGCACGAAAGGACCTCGAAATTTTTTGTCATCGGCCGGAGTTAAACATGGTTCCACTTGATGATGGTCGTTCATTCAAACCAAAGGCGAGGTTCACATTTGATGTTAACCAAAGGAAAGATGTGATCGCTTGGGTAAAATCTTTACGACTCCCTGATGGATATGCCTCAAATCTTGGGAGATGTGTTGATACATCTGGTTGCAATATGTATGGCATGAAGAGTCATGATTGTCATGTTATAATGCAAAGGATTTTCCCCATTACCCTTGAAGCACTTCCCGAGAATATATGGAAGCCATTAACGGAGTTAAGCCTATTCTTTAGAGACTTGTGCTCTCCAGAGCTGCATGAGTATCACTTGTTGGCGTTGGAGGCCAATATTCCAATTATAATTTGTAAGTTTGAGAGAATTTTTCCTCCTGAGTTTTTTGATGTCATGAAGCATCTCCCAGTTCATTTTTCATATGAAGCAAGGGTTGGAGGACCTGTTCAGTACCGATGGATGTATAAATTTGAGCGGTGCATGCATGACCTAAAAATGAAGGGTTCTAACACTGCTCATGTTGAGGGATTGATATGTGAAACATACCTTATAGAGGAGACTTCCATCTTTTACTCTCATTACTTTGAATCCCATGTTCCCTCCATGATGAACCGAGTACCGCAAAATGATGATGGTGGTCCTGTCCCATGTAATGGTGAGTTGTGGTCCATATTCACATTTCCGGGACGTCCATATGGTACATGTAGATATAGATTCCTCACGGACGATGAACTCAGACTTGCAACCACATACGTTCTTCTAAACTGTGCTGAGATCAGGTTATATCTAAAGTAAGTCATCGTTCATGATCATCCAGTACTTTGATTATTTTGAAGTTCAATTGATAATCATCTGACGAAACTAACATATTTTAATCATTTCTGTATTTGCTCACAGTATGTTTGTGGACATGGTAAGGGAAACTGCTCCCGATATAACCATGTTTGAGATGGACATACACATTGAAAACAATTTCTCCAGCTGGCTCCGACACTATGTACGTCTGCTTTTAGTCACCATGTATTGCAATATGTTAAGTTATAAACTTCCAGATATATTGTCCTAAAATGAAAATGTTTTACATAGGTTGATGACCCAGGTAACAATATTGTCAATAACATCTTGTGGGATGTTGCATGTGGACCCTCACGTCAGGTATAAACATGGCCGGTTTATTTCACAAATAGGTACAAGTTTCACATAAGTGAATGGGGCAAGGACAAATCAACATTTAATAGTGGAGTCTGCATACGAAGCACGGGTTCAAGCGAAGTTGAATGTGATTTTTGTGGTATATTAGAAGAAGTCATTCAACTCGAATATCCTGGATATCCACATAAGAATGTTGTCTTGTTTAGGTGCAATTGGTTTGACTCAACACCTGAACGTAGAACTCGAATGCATAAACAGTTTGGGTTAGTTGAGATCCGGGATAGCCGCAGATATCAGAAGTTTGATCCTTTCATTCTAGCATCACAGGCTGAACAAGTTTACTACACACCATATCCGACAAAGTCACGCAACAAAAACGGGTGGTCAGCTGTTATGAAGATAAAACCTAGATGGATAATCCAAGGAGCAATTGTTGACAAGGATGACGTTTATCAAGACAGTGGATCCGTGAGTTGTCAAAGAATTGAAGATGACCCATTTGAGGAGTTAGCTAACCCGGGTGTCGGTGATGATATTGAAGAAGATGTACTTGACGAGGGGGGATCTAATGACGATACAGATGATGATGAGGACTTTATATCCGATGACAGTGACACGGAAGAAAATGAGGAGTTTGACGAGAATGGAAGCACTAGGTCGAATGAATGAATGAATGAATGTAATGGTTACCATGTGTAATGATCACGAGTCATTTGTAATGTTTAGAACATATTTGGTAAATTTATGTACCCCTAATACTCCATAATATATGTCAGTAAACATATGTTATGTTTACTTTTCTTACTTAGATAATAATAAATGCAGATGCCGCGTAAAGAGGATAACACCTATAAGCGCCGACCTGGGAAAGGACCATTTGCGCAGTTTAAGGAGGTCATGGAGCCAATACTTAATGCTCGACAGAGGATGAGTTCTTCATCCCGGGCACAAGACGATGTCGGGGTAGAGACGCAGGACACAACAGTGCCAGCGACGCACGTCCACTCACATGAGCACCGATCTGACGGCGGTGGAGGCACGACATCTGGACATGGATCTGGTGCGCGCCGTGTTAGGCACCCGATAGTGACGACTCATCCCTCAGATGATGATATACATATTGATGACATCTTATCATCGATGTCACAGACACCAGCCCGAGCGCGGATGAGGATATCCCCACATGAAAATACGTAAGTGCTTAAGATCCTACAAACGTTATAAAAATACTAATATTACTTACATTACTGTGAATCATCAAGAAGTAACTAAGTAATCATTTGAACTTTGCAGATTCATTCCAGTTGCAGCGACACGGTTGATGACACCATGTTTCACCACACATTTCAAACCCTATTCTGATTGGTCATCCATCTCTGCATCAGACCTTCAGCAGTGGTGGCGTGTTTTTGAGGTATAACACGTATATTAGTATGATAATGATGTATTAATGTCAAAACAACTACTTGCTTTTTCCATGCTAATAGTTTACACATATTAATCGGTACAGAGGAGCTGTGAATGGGATCCGATACACCATAATGAGGTGTATCGGGTGTGGAATATCTTGGGAGCACAGCATTACAGAAGCTTGATGTCAGAAATCCGACATGTGAAGGATCCTGTTAAACGTCGAGCAAAGGCAAACTTTATGTCAGATGTTGCATATGCGGAAATGGAGGCATATTGGGCCAGTCTGGAGTTCATTCAGAAGTCTGCTAGATTCAAGGCAATGCGAACAACAGTGACTGACGAGGATTCACAGTCTGGCTCTTGCAGCGCGACATATGCAGGAGGATCTATCTCGATGTCTGCACATCGAGAGCAAATGGTATGTATCTCGTAAATGTTCTTTCATTTTACATTTAAGATAATAATGAACTTAAATTACATATTAATCTTACGTTTCATTCAATTAGAGAGAGAGAGAGATCTAGAGAAGAAGGACCCTGGTTTGTTTAAAGTCCTTCAAGCGACACATAAAATGAAGAATGGGAAATATGTTAGTAAGCGCTCTGAAGAAGTTACTGTAAGTATTATAACTTTTTGTTCTCAACTATTCTTAAGATACTTACCATGTTTTACCAATAATGTCTGACGCAAATGTATTTTATTCTGTTTATGTAGACTCGTATCAGTGTAGAGATTGAGGAGCAAACACAACAAGAGGATGGATTAGAGCCAATTGATGAACTAGCAATCATTAGTACTACATCTGGCGGTAGAATGAGAGGGCACGTTTTTGGATTAGGATCTGAGCAATGTGTCATACCGGGACGCCAACAGCCAGGTGCCATCCCACCTATCGACATCACACAGACACCGCAATTCAATGAGCAAGTACAGAAGATGATGGCGGAGGAGAATGCGCGAAGGGATGCCGAGTACGAGAGGAAGCTCGAGAGAATTAAGAGGAGACAGAGAGCAGAGATGGAGGCAAATAGAGCCGCATTGGAGGCGAACCAAGCTTAGTTGGAGATTATTTGTCGTTCGCTAAACTTTCTATGCCCGTCGGCTCAATCAGTTCCACAGTATCCTGATGACTCAGACTCGGAGGATGAGGAGATAGTCGGGGCTCCATGATGGTCGTCATCAACAGGGAAGTCATTTCCAAATTTCTTGTTTTATTAGACTTATATAATAATTGTTAGACCTAATTAAGACTCAGTTGAAATTACTGAAATGTGTAATCCGTTGAATGTTGTATGGTTTATTCCAGACATATATGTTATTGTTTTAATTATGGTGTATTTGAGAATATTTTATGGAAATTACGTTTGCATATCTGTGTAATCTTTATTGCTGAGCAAAGCTGGGGGAACTTTTGAATTAGTATGTTAATTTCAAACTTGTTTCAAACTGGAAAAAATACGAAACAACCGAAACTTGAAACGCTTAATGTACATTACCAACGCGCAACCGGGGTTTACCAACTTGCGCGCGTTGGTAATTACCGACTGTTATCCGCGTTGGTACGTACAGACACTGTTACCAACGCGTATACAAGTTGGTAATTAGCAATGGCTTGCTACCAACTCGCACGCGTTGGTAATTACCAAATGCCATGCGCGTTGGTAATTACAACTGTCATGCGCGTTGGTAATTAGCAACCCCCTTACCAACTGCTATAAGTTGGTAATTACCAACGCGGACTCCTACCAACTGTCATGGCAGTTGGTAAATTACCAACTGCTACGGCAGTTGGTAGTTACCAACTGCCATACGCGTTGGTAATTATCAACTGTCATACCAATGCGCATGGCAGCTGGTAACTACAACTATGCGTTGGAAACCAAGTTCGGTTCCTGACCGTTAGTAATTACCAACGTGAATTTTAACAACGTGTACGCGTTGGAATTTACCAATGTGTTATTACTTGCGCGTTGGTAAAAAAATTTCCAACGAATTGAATACCAACTTGCGTTCACCAACGGCTCCGCGTTGGTAAATTTGATTTACCAACGCGCAGCAGTTGGTAACTGGCAGTTGGTAAACTCGAGAATTTTAGTAGTGATATGGTTCATACATACCTAGGAGATCATCATTTGCATTTTCTGGATCATATTCCTCTGGGAAGATTCCAGTGTTAGGCTGCAGAAGGAATGAAAGAATCAAACAAATAAGCACCAAATTAAGTTTTCTTCAAGATTGAACAAAAAGTTTAGTGGTAGTTACAGGATTTAGTAAAGCCTTGTATGGCTTGTCATCAATGAGAAGAGTATTGGAAGCAGAGAACTTGTCTTTGGCTGAAAATTATCCGTTAATTTTCCCCCATAAATTCTCAAACTCCTTGAAAAAAAAGTGGTTTTTCTTTATTCTGCAAGGACTTAAACCCAGAATTCCTGAACTCTTCTTGGTCCTAAATAAGTGACAATTAAGCAATTTGACCGAATACATAATAAAAACTAAAGATAAATTCAAAAAAAAAATCGAAAAGAACAGTAAAAGCGTTCTTTAGATTTTGATAATGACCCAAACAAATAGCAGTTTTCTTCTCGACTCTGGCATTACACAATCCAGTATAGCATCTACATTTCGCCTTTTTTCCAGAAGAACAGAAAACAACATTATGGTTACATGAAATATTAATATATCACTTTGCTTTTACACGAATTTACAATGCCAACTATACTTCCGAAAATTTATTTCAAAAATTTCAAAATACAGTAATTTAAAATATTATTTAATTCAAGGGAATATTAATTACTGCTGGAATATATAATTAGTGTGGGAACATATATAAGAACTAACTCCATGGCAGATGACCAAATTCCAACTTCAAATCTTTCAAGGCAGAACCGCATGAACTTGTCACTGTGAGGCCTCCTGAAGACTGAAATTCATTAGAAAAAACACAAAGAAAAAAAAATCAGCAATTCAAAAAGAAAAGTAATATCAACTGAAATTTAATCGAGCACACAAAAAATATATATATAGAAATCAACTAAAATGAATCAAGAAAATAATGGTATTTTACGAACTAAAATTCAGTAATTCACCTAGGTAATTGCCATATCGGGTATCTGGGGCACGTGACTTAGGGATACGTCGGCTGTTGAAGCGATTAACACTGTAGAGCAGCAAGCCATTGAGGCTTAAAACGAGAAGCTTCTTCCTTGGACCAAGATTTAGCTTTTCCAGCGATATTTCGAAATCGTCCCACTCTCGTCACTGTTTTCATAATAATCTTCCTCACTCTCGTCGGAAATGTTGCTAAAAAGGATCTGTTTCTGTTGCTTTAAAGCCATAACCCTTGCTTGTTTTTACCAAATGCCTTTTGCTCTGATTTAGGGCACAACGCGGAAGGGGTCTTGGTCAGTCGGTTTATATGGACCGAGGAATCATAACTTGTGGCTTTTCAACTTTTCCGAATGTACAACGGACATTAATGATGTAATTATCAACTCCAGTTTATATATAAGCATTGAGAGTTTCCATACCTTTTTTCCATTTATAATTTCGGCTTTGGCAAACAAAAATTAATAATATGATAAATACCACCAGTTGTCCCTAAACTATATCCTATGTTACTTAATCGTCCTAAAACTATCAAGTATTGCACCAGTTGTACTCAAATTATTTAATTGTTGTAATTTTATCCCGCTATAAACAAAACCGTTAAATATGAATGGAAAAATGGTGCCACTTCAGCAGTTAAGTCATTTCTCCATCCATCTTTAATGGGTTAGTTGACGGCAAATAGTTTAGTAGACGGTAAGATGAAATAGCAATAATTAAATAATCTGAGAAAAATTGGTACAATCCTTGATAGTTTTAGGACGATTAAGCAACATTGGTATAGTTTAGGGACAAGTGATATTATTTACCCTTAATAATATCATTTTCACTCTTACCGAAAAACTTTACAGGTGAAGACTAAAAGAGTTAAAAGTATAGGCAGTACGGCTCCACCTGAGTTCACGTAGCAAACAGGCCAGGATCAAATATCTTCTTTCCTCCCCAATATTCCCATAATATTGCAATACTGGCTTTAGTTGGTTTTTCGTACTGAATAAGTTGGGATTCCTTTTCCCCTATATTATGATTTTAAACTCCTTAGACTCTATATATTGTATTACCGATTCTGTATATAAACAAAAAAAAAAGGTATAGGTAGTATAAATTAACTTCAACCTACTATACACCTTAAACCCATATACTGATTATGAATAAAATAATATTTTCACAAAAAGATAGGACATAAATCCTGATACAATGTTATATAGTAGCTGTCATATCAATTTGATTAAAATTGTGCCACAACAAAAATTACTAGAGTATGATTTTCTTTTGTAGGAACCAAAAGATAAGAAATAAAACCACTCTTGTTTGTAATTTAATCCAAATTGACCGCTTTATTTTTCTCTCTAAAGTTAGCAGAGTATCAAGGGCTCCTGTTGCACGACATGGGCGAGCGTCTTCCTCCAGAATAGGGCGGAGAAGGACGGTGGGCTTGGGTTGGACCGTTGGGTAGGAATAGGAAAGGGAAAGGCCGCGAACGACTAATTGGGAGAATTTCTCACAGAGAGAGAGTGAGAGAGTCTTCCACATCCCAATCCATGCGTCTTGCCCTCGTCCACCTTCGCCTGCATCCTTGTTTGATTCGTCAGCCTCTGCCTTCATCACAGACAAGTGGAATAGACTATATGAAACCAGAATGGATGGATGCAAGCGAAGGACAAAGGAGAAGAGAAATAATGAAGGAGGGCAAAAGTGTAAATTAAGAGTTTTTTTTCTTAATTTGCATGCACTTGCAAATGTTGCAAACATTTCGAGATGGAAGGAGTATATGAAAATAAGCACTATATCACATAAAGCACTCATTATTCTACATTAAAAATTTGTAACGTACAAAAATGCTATTTCATGACATGAAATCCTTATATGGCATTAAGCGATTGAGGTATTGAGTTAAAGGATTGCTGTTGACATTTTACCATAATAAACAAAGTCTCATTCCTATCCAAAAGTTTATGTTTTTGCCCCTTTATTCAAATTGACTAGACAAATATGCACAATGAGTAATAAAAGACACAATTAATGTTTTGAGTGTAACTAACAAACATTAATATAACAAAAAAGCTAACCTCTTTTAAAACCTGACTTTTATTTTGCACTACAAATCTTTTTATTCATTTGTCTTTTTTGTGTTAATTCTGGATCGAATAACCTTTGAACATCAATTCTACCTTAAGAAAAGAGGCTTAAGATAAGAGAACATGAATCTTTTCTTAATAGCTCAAGTTTTTAGTTTCTCTTCTTGACCTCAAATATTTGTAATTGATGGAGCGTGACTGTCAAAGCTCAAGTTTGGGTGCAGCACCCTGGGTTTGGATAAGCATTTCCGACCCACCAAAGTTACAAGAAGGAGTTCTTCTTCCAGCATGTTACTCGGCTTTGCATGCGGAATTGGTGGCCTTGAATGGAGCTCTCTTAATAGCTACTTGGTTAGGGCTTACCAATATTATTGTGCTTGCAGACTGTACTCAAGTACATGCAGCTCTTAGACTTTTGCTCCCTACTACTCTAGCTTTGGCCAGCTTCATTCAACAAATCTTGCATCAAATGGAGAATTTAATTTCTACTTAGTGGTATTTGTGCCTTAAGAGTGTGTCTTTCTAGCCCATAACTTGGTAACATCTCTCAACCCTTAACTGTCTTTTAATCCTATTATTTATTCTGATTACAAAAAAAATGCATTTTTTCTTAACTCCTCAATTCTATTCTATTTGTTGCTTCGTTTTTTGTATCATTGGTTATGCTTATCTATTTTTTTTTTCTATTAACGGGTTAAAATTACAATTTTTAACTTTTTTCTTATTAATTTTTTTTATTTCCCTACCGAAATTACATATTTTTATCCGGTGATCAAAATTAATTAACCAAGATCTAATGGCTGCCCTTTCTTTGTGTTCTATCTATTAATCAGAAGGATTTGTACAAGTATAATGGTAGGATATAATTTATAGTTAAGCGAATGAAGGAATGTCTACATTGCGAGGACTTGAAAAGCCACTAAACCATCAAAATTGGTATTTTATAGGAAGTTTGTTGGATGCAAGATTTAAAATCTAGATGCACATATTGGTGTCCTAATACTCAACCACTTGAATTGAGACATCAGGACGACTGCCCTTTGTTAATTACCTGTAGCTAAGGACTTGAGCTTAGGTGCCCATTTAATCACCTAATGTGAACCTAAACCTTCAATTCCAAGGTTAATTTCAACCCTTTTTGTCTCTCAATATATAGACCTTTCGACTTCTTATTAGAATTGAAAAAGGGTTACCTACATTTTGTCCCAAAAATTTAGATAAAATTCTCATTTGTTAAAAAATATACACATTGCCCTTTGAGCTTTATATAAATTTATACTTATTCTCCCCGCTTTTTTTTTTCAAATGTAAACTTTGCTTCCTAGATGTAATATCTTTGTTTACAGTGTCTAATATCAATTTTTTGAAATTTAACTGAAATTGTATAGTTCCTATCTTGCAATAAATTTAAACTGTTCAATAATTATTTTATAGTTAGTTGACAGTTTATGTTAACAAATTGTTATTCATCTAAAATGTGAAATAGTTCAAAGAGTTAAATCATAATTTCACCTAAACATTGAATGACAACCTGTAATTAGGCCCCAAAAAATGTTGCGAAGAAGATTAAAGTTAATTAAAGTTAACTTTTTAATTTATTTATTTATTTTTGCAAAAAGCAAAGAGGAATCATTTCATAAACGGTCAAATGTACAAAAAAATTAAGGCGGGTTCACCCGACGAAGCTAAGCAAAAAGACTATTGGGCTCAAGAGAAGAAAAACTATTTGGCCTATACATCTTCAATAACCTAATACACATGTCAAGTTTAATTTTCTGAAAGATGACCTCAATTGTTTTGTGTCCTCCCTTGGAGTAATGCTTATTTATTTTTTGCCAAATTGCATAAATAGTGGCTAGAACTAGAAGTGCAGATATTCGAATACGGATCATCATCACTTTGCCATTAACATGTCTCCGAAACCATCGAAAAATGCCATGCAAATCATTACAATTGTAGCTAATGGAGAACTAGGATTTAATTGTGTTCCAAAGCTGTAGGGAGAAGGGGCAGAAGAAGAATATATGCAGGAGAATAAGACTAAAGTCAACTTCCTAAGGAAGTTGCTCATTAAGTAACAACATGTCTATATGCTTTCAATTGATTAACATTTGCTAGATTTTGCTTTTCTTTAACTTTTGTTTATCAACAGCATGGGTTGAGTGCGCGTTGTGGACTAAAGTTTAGGTAAAATTATAATTTATTTCTTTTGTTTAAGAAATATAAACGTGTTCTTTTGAGGTTTAGATAAAATAATATTTTACATTCTCTTATTCAAAAAATGCACATTTTTCATTTGAAAGTGTAAATTTTTTATTGTGTCTGACATCAACTTTTCTAGTTTTAATTTAAACCATATAGTGCATACCTTTTAATAAATTTGAACCGTCAATAAACTACAATTTAAAATATTAATTTTTTTATCCATATAAATATTAAATAGTTTTCTTCCCTTCACTGAGGGTTAAGTATAAATGTTTCAAATAAAATCGGATAAAATGCAATTTCACCATCGTTAGAGAACAAACTATTATAAGCCCCTACAAATGTTGTTTAAAGAGTAAATATCATCAATGGTCCTTAACCTTTAGTCATTGTTATCTTTCAGTCCCTAACCTATTGAATGTTCTATTTTAGTCCTAAACCTATTAAAATATTTCATTTTAATCTTAAATTTATTGAAAACATTTCATTTTGGTCCAAATTTGATAAAATTTATTAACTCAAAGTATTTATTTGATAAAAATTTTTTAGATCTTAATTTAAACTATCTAGTAACTGTCTTACAATAAATTTAATCTGTATATATAATAATTTTTTTACAATTAATGAAAAATTTAAATCATTTTTTTCTTTGTAAATTGAACTTATTTCATTCATAAAAAAAATTATTAATCTAAATTATCTATTTACTGTAAAAAAATATTAAATTATTTAAATTTATTGAAAGACAATTAGCAAACATTTAAATTAAAATTTTAAAATTTTTTATTAGATAATTATTCTGAGTTAATGAATTTCATCTGATGAGGGACAAAAATAAAATAATTTTAATATGTTTCGGACCAAAACAGAAACGCTTAATAGATTAGGGATTA
Organism: Aquilaria sinensis; assembly: GCA_005392925.1. Classification (NCBI taxonomy): domain Eukaryota; kingdom Viridiplantae; phylum Streptophyta; class Magnoliopsida; order Malvales; family Thymelaeaceae; genus Aquilaria; species Aquilaria sinensis. Next base: position 130,491 of record SMDT01002790.1, on the reverse strand, counting down.
AAATAAAATAATGACTAAATATTAGAGACCATTTTTATAATTTACTCATTATTTAAAGTTAGCTTCCCAAAGAAGTTGCTCAGTAGTTAACAACTTATCTATCTGCTCTCGATTAATTAACATCGGTTTGCTTTTGCTTTTTCTTTATCGAAGGGCTGACGGAGACGCTTGCACCCTAGGTATTCCCCCCCTGAAAACCCCTACACTTTTCTGTAAAATTGTTGTGTCAATAATGAGGAAAGTAGAGGCGTTTAAATAAAAAGAACTGATAATTTAATTTTTCTAATAATGGTGTCGATTATTTACTAGTACTAGATAGTTTGGTATTATTGGAATTCAATTATTCAACTTTTGAAATTGGATTTTTCTGATATCTATTCCATGTTTAAGCCAATTTTTTTTCCGCCTAACAATAATAAATTATAACTATATTCTAAAAGGTGTAAAATGAACATTGCCCATTAGCAAGTACAAATAATTTTTCATGAACAGTTTCTTTTTTCTTTTTCGCTTTTTTGCTTTTCCCTGAACACCATGGAATCTTTTTAAAGTTTGTTCCACTTTTTAGAAGGTGATCATGTTTCTGAAGCCATTTATTCCATTTATTGTTATTTACCTATTTTCAATTTATTTCATGTTTCTCTTAGATAAAAAGCGATTTCAATCTTTGAATTTATATTTTTTCCCATTTCAGTCTCAAAGTTTAACCTGTGTGATGTTTAAGTCCCTAAACGTAATAACCACTTAACTACATTATTTCTATTTACTCCCTTTGCCCCTAATTTTTTTTATTTTTTTGTTTTATATACTTTCTTCTAAAGTAAAGCATTGGCCATCATAATTTATTTATTTATTAGCTAAACCATTTCTATTTTTTCATTTATTTATCAAGTTAATTGTTAAATCCTTAATACCTAAAGTTTTTTCATATCCTGTCCCAATTTTTTTGTTACTTTTGTATAGTATTGTATTCAAAACAAAATTTAGTCATTTTTATTTGACTACTTTTGGCAATACTTTGGGTGGATTTGACTTTGACTAAATTTTTTCTTTTTATTCCTTTTTTACTTTTATTAAGTTAATGATTAAACCATTGATTGGATAATATAAATTAAATAAAGTTTTAAATTTTAGTTATATGTTTTTATTATTGATGATTGAGATTTGTAGCATGACTTATTTATTTTGAAAGCTTTATGGTTCAATAAAGTAGTTTAGTCTATGATTGCTAAAATCAAACATGTTTTTTTGCAAATAAGTTTCTTACCGATATTAAAAATTGGAATTTGAGTTGATAAAAGATAAAAATTTTAGTGAATTATTTTTTTAAGAACAAAAAAAAAATTCATCATTTCAAAAGACAGGCATTGTTATGTTTCATAGTATTATATTTTCATAACTAATAATTGTAAGGATAAGAAAATAAAATAAAGAAAACCTAACTCAAAATTAAGATAAAATTAAATTTTAATTAGTGAATATAAATTTATGGGTGAGAGTTTTTTAATTATTTATTGTTAACTTTTGTTTTAATGATAAATGTATCACTATATATGATACAAAATGCAAGTCAAAATATACCTCATTATATATACTAAAATGCTAAGGGGTGACACTATGCTTATGAATAGTGCCATGCTACAGTAATTTTTTTCATTTGGGTTTTTTTTTTGCCTAAAATTGTTTCTTTTGTTTTTGGGATGTTCTTTTTTATTTTTTTTTGGTGTGTTTGGGTTGTTTCTCTATTCTTTTTGCTGAAAATAGAAAATTTTAAAATTTGTACTCTATTTATTTGCGGTGATATTTTCTGGTCCTTAGACTTTGAAAGCGGGTATTTACCTCTTTCTCCTAAACTTTTAATTATTTTATTTTAGGTATAATGACTCAAGTCTAAAACCGATCAATGGTACACCTGCCCACACCACATGGGCTATCCTTTATAAAAAGAATAAGCGTTAAGTGCTTGTGTTCTAGAACTGGATTCTATATTTCCATATTAGGCTTTCCATAATTCACCCCATGTGGGATATTGGGGTATTACAAACTCCCTCCTTATGTATCCAACATCCTCGTTGGGGTATCTCTGGTTATATGGAGCCTTCAACCAGTAACCTTTTCTAATTGGATTACTTGACCCTCAGCCAAGTAATCTCTCTAATCTAGAATTAGCCTTGGTAAACTATGTATGTGCACACCTAGTATGCCACATCATCATCGTTCTAGGTCAGCTGTGATATCATCTATAACAACTTAAGTTCATAATCAATCACCAGAAAGGTTAACATCTAGAGAAGGATAAGTATTAGGTACTTGTGCTCTGGAACTTGAGGCTATATATCTACATAAGGCTTTTCACATTTCTCCCAAGTGGGATAGAGTACTGATTGCATAAACCTGACTTATGCCATAAGCCTTCCTTCTACTATATAACTACTGTCACTTCAACCTCTACCTATTAAAAACTATCATTCGGTAGACGCCCTACGATTTCTATTAAATTACGAGCGTGCCACTACGTCCAAAACTCTTGAAATTACATTTTATGCCATCCAATAAATATCTGTAGTGCGAAACCCGAAACAATTCAATTTCTCTGAGAAGCTTCTATTCCGTCGCCGACGCATTGTTGCATATTTGCATTCAACCGCTCAACTCCGTTTTCCGTTCAAACGCCAGACAGAATCTCTGGCCTAGCCGTTAAACTTCCATCGTGAAAAACCTACCTAGTAGACGATAAACTGATTTCCGGTGTAAATCGGAGAATTACAATGATGAAGAGATCACGGGATGTAGAAATGCTTAGTGAGCAATTGTAAGTGCTTATCATTTTCGACAGCTGTCCATCTAACATGTTTCATCTTCTATTGTTGGTCATTTTTTCGCACCATAAACGTATTTAATCCTTACAGAAAGTCGATAATAAGAGAGAGAAAAAAGAGAGAAGCTCCTGAACAAGGAAAAGAAGAAAAATGAAAGAAAATCACACCGGTTGCCAAAGACGAACTAAAAGCATCTACGAGGAACAAAAGAACTGGAAAGAAGCCAAAAGAAATTAAGCATGAAAGGTATATCTGGTTTTTGTTCTTTTAACGGTATCCGTATGTTCCTCTATGTTCTTCAAATGTGAATGTGTTTGTTCTTTTGAGGAGGCACTTTTTGTCTGTCTTAGATCTCGTGTTTTTTAAAATTGCCTGTTTGTTCTTTTGTATTTGTTTTTTTAGAAGTGCCTGTTTGTTCCTTTAGGAGGCATTGTTAGTTCTTTGGTACTCATGTGTTTGATCTTTTAGAAAGCAGGCACTATTTGTCTGTCTCAGATCTCATGTTTTTTAAAATTGCCTGTTTGTTCTGTTGTGATTGTTCTTTTAGAAGTGTCTGTTTGTTCCTTTATGTTGGTTATTTGGTACTTATGTGTTTATTCTTTTAGAAAGCTAGCACTGTTTTACTGTCTTATATCTCATGTTTTTTAAAAGTGCATGTTTGTTCTTTTGTTTTTGTTCTTTTGTGTTTGTTCTTTTAATAGTGCCTGTTTGTTCCTTTAGAAGGCGTTGTTGGTTCTTTGGTATTCATGTGTTTGTTCTTTTAGAAAGTACTGTTTGTACTTTTGTCCCTTCATGTTTGCTCTTTTAGATGGGTATGTTTGTTTTTCTTTGGTGATTTGTTTGTTTTCTGTTCTTTTAAAAACCTTAATTATTTTTAGTGTTTCGGTGATTACACTTGCGCCCATTCTTGTTCTTTTGTGTTCTGGTGCTTGTTCTTTCAGAAGGCTACGTTTGTTCTTTTAGATAGGCATCTTTGTTCTTTGATAAGGCAATGTTTAGTCATTCTTTTACATGTTCATTTTTTGTTACTTAAGTGTTTGTGCTTACAAAAGGCACTGTTTGTTCTTTTTTCCAACTTGTACGTTCTCTTGGAGTAAATTTTTTTTTTCATTGTTTGCAGGTCATCTCTTACACCCAGGTGCTCTGCATTTCAAGTTCATGAACTAATGCAAATAATATCAAACAACCCTGAACAGAAAAATGTTGTAGTGGAGCTTGGGTTTGAAAAGCTTTTCCATCTTCCCTAGATCACTATTAGGCAGGAGCTAATGAACTTTTTAATCTCCGCCTTTGACTGCAACTCGTTGACTCTATGTATTCCAAACAAGAGGGAGATTGAGATTGACGCTGTTGATGCCCATGTATTATTTGGGATACCCTTTGGGCAGATCTCTGTGCAAACATATGACATGTTCTTCACACCAAATTTTGATCGAGCCCCCTTATTTGCTTTTTGGGCGCAACAATTTGGTGGCAAATCCCCACACCCAAGGCAACTAAGGGAAACAATTCTTCAGGACAAAGAGGGAGGGGACAATTTCAAGAGGAACTTTATTGTCTTTGTTGTTACACATTTGATTGCTCCAACAGCAAAAGCAAATGACTGCACATGGAAAGTTGTGAAAGCAACAGAGGATTTATCATTTGTCAAGAATATGAACTGGGCTCAATACTTAATTGATTCTCTTGTTTCATCAATTGAAAAGTACAAGCGGAAAAGTTCAATGGCCAACATTGGTGGATGTATCCTTTTCCTTGAGCAACTATACTTTGACAGATTTTGGATGAAGGACCAACCAACTGTTTCTAGGCGGATACCAAGAGTGTCTGGATGGGACAACAAATTAATCATCCAAAGAATCAACCAAGAAAAAGCTGCAGGTTCCTTTGGACTGGGAAAGGTGACACTCTTTCTTATTGTTTGTTCTCTTTTGTTCTTTTACATGTTACTGTTTGTTCTTTTAGAATGGTTTTTTTGTGCTTGTTTATTCTCTTACATGTTTGTTCTTTTGCACGTTCTTGTTTGTACTTTGACCATATGTACATGTTACTGTTTGTTATTTTAGGCTTCTTTATTTGTTCTTGTTTATTCTTTTACATGTTAGTGTTTGTTCTTTTCCTCGTTCTTGTCTGTACTTTTACATGTTACTCTTTGTTCTTTTAGAATTCTCTGTTTGTTATTTGTTGCATCACTTGTTGTTTTATATTCTGTTGGTTGTACCTTTTATATCAATGTTTGTTTTTTTCCACGTTCTTATCTGTACTTTTACATGTTACTTTTTGTTCATTCCCATTGTTTTTTATGTTTAGGTGGCAGATGATACACTAGTTGCTACTGTCAGACAAAAATGGTTGGAAAACTTGCAAAACACATCTAGAGAGGCTGAGGAAAATGCACAGAGAGAATCGACCTCACAAGAGGTTGAAAAATTTAAGGAACTTATTGATGCTGTGTTACAACATGCAAAGAGGGCTGCGGATGCCAATCGGGATTTGTTTAAGGCCATGAAAGATGCCATGGATGCCTACCCCGATCAAACAACAACCATTGCTGAATACATGGCAATGAGGACACCTGCACAAGAAGGGTCATCTGACTCTCAGTTCAGTTCAACTGCCCTCAACCAAATTCATGAGTTGACACAACTGTGGGAGCGTGCAAGAGAACGATTTACACAACCACAAAGACACAGCTATGAGAGCGTGCGTAAAGGACGCTTTGATGATGATGGCGAAGAAGAGGATGATCAGATAAATGAAGAGGATTTATGTTTTGATGATTTGCAGCAAGATCATCATGAGAGTGATGACGATGATGACTGTTTTCCACAGCCAAAGCAACCAGGGAAACAAGGAGGCAATGAAGCACAACATGAATCACAGCTAGAGCAACCAGGGGAGCAAGGAGGCAATGAAGCACAGAATGAATCACAGCCAGAGCAACCAGGGGAGCAAGGAGTTGACACAGCTCTGGAAAATCCTGTTGAAGAAAAACATACAAAGAAACAGAGGATTACGTTCCTCTTTTCACGCAAGTCTGGAAATATTTGAACTTACACCATGAATCAATTCATACATGCCATGAAGGAAAAGGAGATGAAACACAACACGAACCAGCTGGTATGTTCTTTTTTTCTTTTTCTTTCTTTTATTACTATTTGTTTTCTTTCATGTTCTCCTAAGTTCTTTTATGAGTTACTTTTTTGTTCTTTTGGCCTTCACTATTTGTTCTTTTTTACATTTTTGTTTGTTCTTTTATGTGTTACTTTTTGTTCTTTTATAAGTGACTAATTGTTCTTTTACGATATGTACATGAAGATGAAGGTGATTTATGTTTTGATGATTTGGAGGAACATGATCATCATGGTAATATTTTGAACGAACAACATCAATCAATTCTTGGACGCTAACCAGCTGGTATGTTCTTGTAAGTTCTTTTATGAGTTACTTTTTTGTTCTTTTCACCATCACTGTTTGTTCTTTTTTAAATTCTTATTTGTTCATTTATGTGTTACTTTTTATTGTTTTATGAGTTACTAATTGTTCTTTTACTATATGTACATGAAGAATCGATTGCTATTCAGACCAAGAAACAAGTAGAGACAAATAAAAGTAAGCTTCAATTCTCTCACTATTAATTTTGTTAATGATTGTTTTCTTTTTTGCATTACAAATGATCTTCTACATTTTCTTTGCAGAACCTGTGAATTACTTGGATGAAATACCAGACTTCACATTGCTGTCGGACTCTCCAACTAATAATGTTGTTCCCAACTCTCCCATATCAAAACTCCTGACTGAGCTCCCAATATTGAGGCCTCCACCAAATACTTTGAATAAACAAACGAAAGAGCCAGAGGTAGCTGCCATGCCTACCAGAGACATCAGCTTCATTAAAAATGAATTCATCCGAAAGTATGCCGCACATGCACCTACTGAAAAGCTTACAGACCTTGAAATTAAAGCTGTGGATAAGGCTCTTTCAATGAGGTATTATTCCTGTAGTTTTGTTTGTTCTTTTGTGCATTGGTGTTTGTTCTTTTAGAAAGCCTTGTGTGTTTTTTTAGAAGTGCGTGTTTGTTCTTTTGTCCATTGGTGTTTGTTCTTTTAGAATGCCTTGTTTGTTCTTTTGTGCACATGCACCTATCGGAAGTAGTTTTGTTTGTTCTTTTGTGCATTGGTGTTTGTTCTTTTAGAAAGCCTTGTGTGTTCTTTTAGAAATGCGTGTTTGTTCTTTTGTCCATTGTTGTTTGTTCTTTTAGAATGCCTTGTTTGTTCTTCTAGAAGTGCACGTTTGTTCTTTTAGTCCCTTGTCTAAATTACTTGTTATTTATAATCTGCAGTTCAAGTTTGATTCAAATTTCTGATAATTCGGTTCCAACGGACACACTTGCAACATTACTTGGTGAAGGTTACGTTGAAGTACAAATTGTGCAAATGTGGACAGCCCTGCTAAACAAGAAGAAAAACCAGAGTCCTCACAGTAAAAGGGCTTTCATCACTCCTTTCTTATCAGTAATCCTAAACCACTTTCCTAATTCATTCTTTTTCGCATGTTATTGTTTGTTCTTTTTAGAATTTTATGTTTGTTCTTTCTTCTGTCAGTGTTTGTTCTTTTATGTTCCTTTATCAGTGTGTGCTTTTGGATATTCTTGTCTGTTTCTTTTCATGGTACTGTTTGCTTTTTTTTTTATGCTTCTGTTTGTTCTTTTGCATGTTGGTGCTTTTTCTTCTGTGTCTCTTTGCTTATTTCCACAAGTTCACTACCCTGAATATCCTGGATAATGGGAAAAAGCAAAAGAAGAATAAGAAAACTGTTCTTAAGGAGATTAAACAAGCGGGAGTTGAAACTTTGACAAACTGGACTGCAAGCCAGAATTTACGACCACTGGAACAATATGAACTGGTAGAATTTATTTTTTATTGTTATTCCACTTATGTTAGTGTGTATTATTTGTTATTGTTATCTAAAGTATAATTTTACTTTGATGTAGATTTTTTTTCCAGTCATCCAACACGAACACTTCTTCATTATGCTATTTGATATGAAAGCAAGAAAAGTCAAGTCAATTGACAACTTGCAAACAGTACAAGCAAGATACCAGAAAATAAGAAGTGCACTCGTAAGTCACTCAATCTCTGGTCATTTTATCTGTTCTTTTATGTGTTGCCTCTTGTTCTTTTATTCTGAAAGATATGTATATATCTTTTCTTGTGTTACTGTTTCTTCTTTAAGAATCCTTTTTTTAAGCTTGTTTATTCTCTTACATGTTACTCTTTGTTCTTTTGCACGTTCTTGTCTGTACTTTGACAACATGTACATGTTACTGTTTGTTCTTTTAGTTTTCTTTATTTGTTCTTCTTTATTCTTTTGTTCTTTTGTGTTTGTTCTTTTCACTGTAACTCTTTGTTCTTACATCAGAACAACTGTTCATTCCAATGCAACTCTTTGTTCTTATATCAGAACTGTCTATACTTTTACCTGATACTACATATTCATAACACTTGTATGAAAATGTTATTCCTTTGTAGAGAATAAAATTTCATAGAAGAACAAACAGTTCCCCATGAAAGAACAAATTGCTGACCATAAAATAACAAAGAAATATATGAAACTACTTCTTTGACTTCTTCAAATTGCTTTTCATCACAACTGATACTATTTTTTTTTTCACTACATATTCATTACACTTGTATGAAAATGTTATTCCTCTGTAAAGAATCATATAAAATTTCATAGAAGAACAAATAGTTCCCGATGAAAGAACAAATTTCTGACCATAAAAGAACAAAGAAATATATGAAACTACTTCTTTGATTTCTTCAACTGCTTTTCAACACAACTCTGAATACGCTTCTTGCTGCGCCCCTTTGTCCTAACAGGCAACGGATTTTGTATTCCAAGCTCATCAACCCCAGACACACAACTGCTGCTAGGACCCATCGCTTGGTTAGAACTCAAGCAAACACTCACCTTTATACTCAAATCTGTGACCCATTGTTCACATAAATGCCTTGCCTCCTCAATTTCTTGACATGAAATCACAACATCATATATATCTTTCATCAACTTGTTTCTCCAAAACATGCCAACAAACTTCACATTAGTTCCACCGCCCATACTATCAATACACTCACTAGCTCTAGCATTCTTTGTCCACCTTCTCACAATATACGCAGTAGGAATTGTTGTAACATTTCTCATATTAAAAATTCTAAGGATCTGCAAACAAAACCACCCCATCTCCTCAAAATGCTTGCATGAACAATTTACCTTAATTGAATCACTATTTCTGAAAGACACCATGCAGTAACGTCCTTCAGAATCTTGATTTGCAACTTCATACTCAGAAACACCATCAACCTCACTTAATAACTTGTAATCAGCAAAAGAACTAATCTCAAGCTCATCCTCAAACTCTTTATCGATACGAAATGTATATACCTCAGCAGCATGCATCAAAAGCGAACAATGAAATTTCACACTAAATGACCCTTGGTTACGAAAATCTTCACCAACCTCAGCATCTCTCCATTATCTGATTCTCTGCTCAATCGAATGAAACATTGACAAAAGTGATGTCTGGTTGTTGCAAATCCCATTCAACATGTGATTTGTACTTTCACTTTTCTGGGTTGACAATATACCTATAAAAAGAACATACATTAATTCATAAAAGAACACCAACTAATGAATGAAAGAACATACACTAATACATAAAATAACATATACTAGTAAGAAAAATATTGTAGATATTTTACACAAAAAACAAGCATTAACTGAAGAAAAATAAACAACAATATATAAAACAACACACATATATAGATGGGAAATTACTCGTTGAAAAAACATCTCTGCAATAAGCAGGACACCACTTCTCCCGCAGTGCAAATATACTCTCCAGCCAACTATTACCTTCTAAACCAAATGTCTCTATCATATTTGACCACCTTTCAATAAACTCCTGAACAGTAATACAACCATAAAAACACCGGCCCAAAGCTCTAGAAAACTCTTTGTTGTTGTTCATTAACCACCCCAAATGTTTTCGTGCATTCTGTGAAATATGCCACAGGCACAACCTATGCTTAGAACCAGGCAAATGTCTCTCAGTAGCAAACATAATGGCAGCAACTTGGTCTGTCATAAAAGTTGATGGCTGAACACCTCCCATACTCTCCAAAAATTGATCAAACAACCACCCAAAAGTCTTCTTCTCCTCGTTGATCAAAAAGCCACAACCAAAAATAACAATCTGCCTGTGATTGTTCTCTCCAACAAAGGGGGCACATATGAGACCATACATATTTGTTCTGTATGTTGAATCAAAAACAACAACATCACCAAAGCACTAGTAATCTTCATACATACGTAAATCTCTCCATATAAAATTACCCAAACGACCGTCAACAACTTGATATTGATAGTAAAAATTGCAATCACAAACATATCTTTCTTTAAAACAATCAAGCAATGACTGCGCATCAGCACTCCCAATCTGAATTGACTTTTCATGAGTAAAAAAATTGTATAAATCCCTCTTCGTAAACCCAACAGACTCAATACCTCCACATTCTTGGTACATTATCCTGAATGCATCTATAGCTCGAATACCAATTTGCATGAAAGACATCAACATATTCTTCTTACTATCATTTATATGCCTCGCAGAATGTAAAAAATGAGTCTGATGTTGTGGAACAAATGGATGACTATGCTGCCTATCATGTTTATCACACTTCCAAGTACCACTAATATCAATTTCAAACCTCACAAATGCCCTGCAATTAGAATGAAAACTGGCTCTTTCATGACTCCCATCAATCGCAGAACTATGTTTTTCACCAGCACAAGAACAGCAAAACTCCATTCCACAACAAGAACCATCTACCCGATGACGGAGCCTAGTCTTCCTTACATCAAAACCATGTCTAAGACCATGCTTCCTGTAATACTCATATGCTTCATCCTCACTGCCAAACTCCATACCAGTCATATCAATCCGTTCAAATCCATCATCTTCAGAATAACCTGCATGCAGCTCCATTATAAGAACATATACAACATGCAAAAAGAACAAAGTCTTACACATAAAAGAACATATGCATTTTTAAAAGAACAAACTCTGTAGTATAAAAGAACAAGATCTAAAGCACAAAGGTACAAACAGTTTTGTATAAAGGTACAAACACTAATGAAGAAAAGAACATAAAAGCCCAAAACATTAGTTCCGTAAAGACAACAGATTGTGAACCATAAAAAAATGAAGGCCAACTCATAAAAGCAAACGTGCCAGAACAAAAAGAAAACGTGCCAGACCAAAAAGCATATATATAAAACCAATATAAAAAACAAAAAAAAATAACACTGTCTAAAACACTGTCTAAAATAGAAAAGAACAAACAGTATTATTAGAAAGAACAAACAATATTCTTAAAAAGAACATATACTAATATAAAAAAGAACATGTACCTTCAACATGAATACCACATGAAATTGCCAGAGAATTGGACAATGCACCCAAATCAGATCCCTCAACAGCAGATATCAAAGACCGAACATCTACTCCATAACCTAAATCACCAGAAATCTAACATGAAAAGGTAATCCAAATGTGAGCTACACAAACGAAACACAAATAAATATCAAGAACTCGTTCGTACCTATGTTAACAAAGCAAATAACGTCGGACGATGGAGCAGGAGAAACATTCAGATCTAGATCCATTACCGACCACAAGCAAACACCTCCATCAAAACAAGAGTTCCGAAACTTGTCCTTCAACGGCACAGAAAAAAAACTAAGATCGAAATCCACACCGAAGAACGATCGATGCAACCAGAAACTTGTGAGACAAAGCTAGAACAAGAAATGGAGTAGAAGAAGAAGCAGAGCAACTAATCCACACCGAAGAATGATCGATGCAACCCGAAACTCGCGAGACAAAACTAGAGAAGAAATGAAGTAGAAGAAGAAGCAGAGCAACTAATTCTCAAGAAACGATAAACAAAAAATAGAAAAAGAGGAAATAGGTCATAATGCCACGGATGTAAATAAGCCAGCCGAATGTCAAATGGCACGGATGTAAATAAGCCAGGCACACACAAGAATTGGCCAGTGGGATATAGGGTGTTACAAACTCCCCTCCTCCTCTTACGTACCCAAACCTTAAATCAATCCTAGAGAACACTAATGCTCCCTTTAGCTGATCAAATAAGTCATTAATTTGAGGCAAAGGGCATCTATTCTTTATCATCGCTAGATATAATTGCCGATAATCAATGCACATCTTTAAACTGCTATATTTCTTCTTTATGAATAAAACTAATGCACCCCAAGCTGAAGTACTTGGATGTATAAATCCCTTTCTGAGTAGTTCCTGTAATTGACTCTTTAGTTTTACCTTTTTTTATGGAGCCATAAGATAAGGTGCTTGAGATATACAAGCTGTTCCTGGCAATAAATTGATGGTGAAATTGATATCTCGACTAGGTGCCATTCCAGGTAACTCCTCTAGGAACACTTATGGAAATTTTTCCACAATGGGAATACCATATACTGATTTAGGCTTCTCTAACTCTATCCGTACATAAGCTAAATAGTCTGCATAGCCTTGACGAAAATATTTATCAGCTTGCAAACTAGACATTAAAATCGAAGTAGAACTTCTTTTGTCCTTAACAAACTATAATTCTGACCCATTAGGCAAGGAAAAGGTAACTAGCTTATGGTAGCAATCCACATTAGCTTGGGACCGATTTAGTCAATCCAAACATAAGATAAAATCAAATTCAAATATCCCAAGCACAAAGAGGTCAGTGTTTAGATCATGCCCTCTGATAAAAACCGAGCAAGATTGAAGTACACAAGTAGAACTCATACTAGTGTTTGATGGTGTGGAAATCACTAGTACAAAAGGAAGCTCTTTGATGGGCATGCTTAACCAGTCAACTAGTTTAGGAGAAATAAAAGAATGTGTAGATCCCAAGTCTATAAGAACTTTAGCAGGAAACCCAAAAATAGAAAGAACATCTATGATCAATTTAAACAATTATTAACCTAAGCATGCCACTACTATGAACTTGAAATTAAAGGATATAAATAATAGCATACCTTGCACCACTCCTGGAGCATCCTCTGCCTTATCAGCTGTCACTATATAAACATGTCCTGCCACACAAGGTTTATATGTTGGTGGTCCTGTGGCTGCTGCTAGTGGAGCATCCCACCTCAGACATTGCCTAGATAGATGTCCTACCTCATGGCAGTAGAAGTAAGTCATAGACCGCCCACCTACTGGGTGAAAGAAATGACAAGTTGGGCATCTAGGGTCTCCCTGGCCCTGAACAATTGGTTTCACTGTAGGCCTTCCTACCCCATTAAGCTACGGTCGAGTAACTCTGCTATCGATTGGCTATCCTTAGCCAAATTGTCCTCGCCCCTAAATAGGCATCAATTGTGCTATAGGGTGAAAATTACCTACATGTGTAGGTCGTGATGGAACATGACCACAACTCAAGTTAGTAGCTATTGCTAGCTGTTTGTCTCTCATCCTAGCCTCACCCCGTTGAGCTAAGGATACCACTTTCTTAAAAGTATCAATCTCCTGCATAATTAGCCTATCTGCCAGCTCATCATGCAACCCATTAACATCCCTCTTGATTTCCCTTGGCTCATGTGCCATAATGTGCTTAGCATAGCGAGCCAAAGCATTAAATTTAGTTGTGTACTGATTTACATGCATGCTCCCCTATACCAATGTAAGAAACTCCTGCTCCTTTTTATCCCTTATGGCCGCAAAAAAATATCGACCATAGAAAGTTTGCACGAAAGTCTCCCAGATGATATATCCACCCTCATTCCTCGGAATCCCTGGTTGAGTGGCCTCCCACCATGTCCATGCCTCCTCAACTAAGCTAAAGGTGGCTAAATCCACCTTGTCTTTATCTGGTATTCTCAAAGCTGAAAGTGTCCTCTTTGAAGCCCTAATCCACTCTTCGGCTTTAGTAGGGTTAACCCCACCAGCATACTCACTAGTTAGCCTCTTGAACATCTCAAGTAGATCGGCCCTATGCTGACATCTAGCGAAGGCATGGGGCTGCTGTTCATGCTTATTTAGGTTTTGGAAGTACTGGCCCAATGTAATAACTGCCTAACATAATGGGTCATCGTCAGCCTGCTGACTAAGATTCTAGGCTTGTTGCCCATGCTTCAGCACATCCTATCTATGCACTTGGGCATGTTGACCTTGACTCTGTGGAGGTCATCCTTGACCCCAAGCTTGGGGATCATCCGATGCATCTCATCCATAACCCAAGGCAGGATACTCATATGGGTCCATGACCTAAAAAAGAAAAGGGTTAGTCAAGTGCAGTTAAATAATTTTGGAAGTAAATTTTAACTTACAACAATAGATAAGGCTCTAGGTAACTCCTATCTCATTTTAGTCGTTACACTAATTGGTATATTATTTTACAAGTCCCCTTATTGAAAGCCAAGTTGTTAACTTTTGTTTCTAACCTTGCTAATAAATTATGCTCAATTATGGAAACTTTACAAAACCTACCCAAGCTCTCTAACTTTGGTAAATAAACAAGAACCATATATTACTAAGTGAGGTCACTACCTTCCTCAAATCTGTCTTTGATACCAAACCGTAACACCCCCAATTTTATAAATCTTAATTCTGAAAAATATTTTAATTTCTCAGAATTACTAAGCAGTTAATTAAAAATAATTTAAGAAATATGAGCTAAAAACCTTTTTTTTAATTTATTTCTTTTTCTAATTCATAAAAATGTCAACGTAAATCAGAATAATTAAACAATAATCCCACGAAACCAAAATATGAATAAAGATAAAAAATTAACAATCCATGTTATTTAAAAAAACAATGAACTAAAATCCAATCCTAGCCAGTTTTCAAGGGACTACAATGCCCCCTCACTCATCTGGTCTAAATCTTGAACCTCATCACATGGTTTAGTATACTTCATCTCTTCATAATACTCACCTAAGGAAAAGAATTTAGAAGGAGAATGAGCACCACTTGCTCAATAAGGGGGAAATATCAAGCTCAGCACGTGGGTCATAATGTTCCCTCAACAAACAACAATTGAATAATAAACATTAAGTTGCGGTAATTTAATCAAATAACAATTTCATGCAACATCATAATAGCAACACTAAAGTCCTACTAGGATGCTCGAACTACTATGCATATGCATAATTCTTTTTATTAATTAAATCATATTGCTTTGATCAATTCATTTAATTCAATACTTGAATGTCGTCAAACAAATGTAGGATGGTGTTTGTGTATATTAGCTACTCTCGGGAAAACTCTTAGGCAGTGCTATTGGGATGCCACCAAGTTATAACCTCTTGGGATACCTATGTCGAGGTAGAACATTTCATGATACCAACTATAAGCATAGATCCTCACCAGCTATGGTTTAGCAGCATGCAAATCATATCTTCAACCTCTATATCAGTATCAGGATGGTTTGTGACCACCCTAACATGCCTTTTGGGTTCGAATTGCCTGTTTTGAAACTCTCTTTTAAATTTACGACTAGTCAAGCCATGCAGATATGGTCTGCCCTCAACCTTGCATGTTTCGTGTTTTATCTTTCTTCTCAAATCTTTTACTTAATGCAGTATTGTGTATGAAAAACATTAATCATATGTGACTAATAAATGATGCATGACGGCAACTCATTTTATTTTAAAATGTTTTTAGTAGGGTGCCATGAGTATAGTGCATCCTACTTTCTTTTGTTTTGTTATCTTGATTTAGTTTTGCATGATGACATGACAACCAATGATATCATTTTAAGTACATTTATGCTCAATGTCTATCTCCTCTCTTGTGAATTTTTTCTAAGTTAGTTATTTAGCCTTTGTGCACCTAATCTTTTATCTATCGGCTTATAGTAATTTATTGTGACTCTTACATGCCACTGATGGTTGTTTTCGACCTCATCATGCTGCTAGGGAGCATGTTAGTCATAAACATGGTACTAGTTTTGTTTGTTTTACTGCCCTAAACATGGTACTAACGGGTTTATTCAAGTAGTCCTAACATACTTCTAACTTAATTCTTATTGCAAACAGTCCTAGTATGATACTAGCGCCAAACATACATCACATATCACATCATTACAACCATGCAACCAACCAACCAAATTTACATCTCAATAGAAGAGAACTAAAATAAAATAAAATAAAATACAATTCTAGAAAAACTAATTAATTACCCTACCCATGTTACCCATGTATATAAAGATTTTGTTTAGCCCAATCATTTACTTTGAATTGATTATTCAGGTTGATGCTTATTTTGGGACTAAGAGGGTCTATGAGAACTAACCTGGTTTTCCCCCTTACGTAGTACAGAATAACACAGCAAAATGGCATGGTTTCCTAGAATGGTCCTATAAAATATTAGTATAGTGGAAAATTAGAAAATATTCTAAAATTTGGAAATTTCCGAAATGGTACTTGAAAGGTTTACATTTTTTATATCTAGGCCGAAATTTTACTTAGTTGGAAAACATGGTTTCGAGGAGCCTCCGGTGGCCTCATGCCTACTCGGAATTATGTTAGGAGTATTTTTTTGTTGGTCTTAAAATTACAACGGCTGACACACTAAGTTATATGCTCATTTAATGACTGTAAAAACCAAACTTGGAAGAACAAAATTTGATTTTGATTACTGATAAGTTTTTGGGGTCTCTGGTGCTTCAAGAGTCCAAATAAGTGCTAAACCTTTCAATAATGATTTTCTAGGCATTTGTAACAACATGGACAGCAAGGAGAAGAGGCTTATTAAAGCTATAAGATTTGCAATTGGCAGCCGAAATAATTTTAAAAAGGCTATGGTGGATTATTGAGGCTCGGGTATAAGTAGGGGTTCAATTGCACTGGAAACGGTGCACAAACCTAAAATTTTGAATAGGGAAGAATCTACCAATGAAATGTGTCCTACCCCACACAGGCCCTAGCCCATGCACACTCAGTGCCACTCACCAACAACTACCCAGAAAGTTATCAAACAAGTTTAATTGTAAGTGTTAATAACCACAATTAATTCGGCCAACTTTCTGTAATGGCCTTTAAGTCTTATTTTCTTAAGTTATGGGCCTGGGAGGTGGCCTAGGAGGCTTATAGAAAGTTCTATTTAATTTCTTGTAGCACAAGGCAAGGCCCAAACCACTAACTTGCAAACAAGGCTGTAAATCCATAACTTGCATGTCTAGCAAGGCAATAATACATAACTTGCAATATAAGCAAGGCACACACTTGTATAGTTAAGTGTTTAGATGTGTGAATTTTCAAGTGTGCTGAAATGCATCGCAATAAAGAAGCCCACAATTCGATAAGGTTTGAAAACCAAGTTTGTTATGCATATGAGCTATCGGCCAAGAATATTTCACAAGGGGTTTGGAGCACAAACACATCATCCATAACAAAAAAACATATCATAACTTGGCTTAAAAGCCTCCAACATATACATTTCCAAACCAACATCATCCGAGCATAATTTGGTGTCCAAAAATACACAAGATACAACAAAACCTAAGTGAACTCGAGACTACATACATGTAAGCAAAAGTAGTCTAAAGAGTACACCTAACTTGGCCACATGTCAAGATTCACCCCTATTGTTCAAACTGACCAAATTATGCCTTACAACCCAAGGAACCTTACTCTCCAAAGAGTACCCTAAGTGTGCCATAGAGAAACACACACTGCAGCACTAGTCCAATAGCCATGTTCATTGTCATGAATATGAAAACCACAATCAAAGCAATTGTCCACACATCCATCTTGCCCACGTAGACATAGCCTACACTAACCAAGCCTGCAAAACTTGGAACATAAGTTTCGGCCGAAATTATAGACATGAAACTTGTACACATATTAATCAATTCTAAGCCAAGGACAAGTTGGCACATACCTTGAGCACGAAGGTATTAACAAGCACACACACAAGCAACCCACTCAAGCACAATATCACTCAAGCTTTATATCTTTTCCTGAAACACAAATGTTTATGGGCATGAGTACATTACTCAGTAGGATTCATTATACAAACTGACTCATATTGAGTCTATTTAGTTAAGTCCGAGACTTAACCTCCCTCATGCTCACCAATCCTGCAAAGAAAGACAATAAAACACCAAGATACCAGATATACAACATACATTCCATATTAACTGAGACATCTATAACATAATCACTAACTATACTTGGTTAGCACACGCGAACAAATAATCAAGCACACAATTTACACACCCACACACCACAATTTCTATTCGGCCGAAGCCCTAGCATGTGTTCATGTGCATCATTGCACACAAATCTTCATAAACTCATTCACCAGTCCACTAGAGCTCCGAATTCGTTAGCAAGCTAGCCTCACTCATTAAGAATTCTAACACATGCCATTAACTCGACTAGCTAGTCAAAGCACATGAGACTGAAACTCCTCAATATGCCAATCAAGCAAACTAAGATCATTTAGCAATATGTAACCATCACTTAGTTGCTTTAACTACTTGATCATGGAAGAATTACCAAGAATCCAAGTATAATCATGAATCCTACCTCAAATTCGAGCTTGAATGTTCTCGGTTGTGCTTGAATCCTTCAAGACCAAGCTTGTATATGGGTGTGTGAGGTCGCCTATTACCAACAACAAGAATTTCCAAGCTTGAATCCTCCTTCAAGCTTTAATTCATCAACAATTTGGAACCGAATCGGCAAGAACTGCTCAAGAACACTTACATTTCCCTAAGATTCGGCTAAACCCGAAACTTAGGCGTCCTTGAACGAAATGATGGCTTAATTTGGGTGGAAGCATGCATTAACCGGATGCTTGCCAAATGGAACTAAAAATCGTCTAATATCCTTCTCGGCCTTGCACTAATTTGCATAGCTCCATTAGCCCATGAATGTAACTAGGCTCAATATAACCACTCGGTTAAGAGTGCAATTAGGTCCTCAAGTTTCATTTCTCAGCGTTATCAACATACTAACTTTTCATGTGCACAATAAACCTGAAACTTCTTGGTTTAGCACATACACCACTATTCACATACATTTCCATGTGTCACTTTCACTCAGATGTGAGAATTTCACCCGAATGAAATTTTCACTCAAATGAAAATTTTCATATACAACATTAATCTCATTTTTTTCAATCAAGTCCCTCATATTTCCTTTACATTTCCTTGCATTCTTGGCCTAGGCCAAGCACTGAGGGATGGTCCTAACAATTCCTCCCTCCTTAAAGAATTTTGTCTTCCAAATTCTTCACCAATTTAGAATATAACTGAGGGTACTTGTTGGCAATTTCCTGTTCCACTTCCCAAGTTGCTTCTTCAGGAGTGTGGTTACTCCACTGCACTTTTATCATAGGGATCCACCTGCTTCTTAACTTCCTGGTATCTCTTGCCAGGAATTGAATTGGCACTTCCTCATATGCAAGATTTGGTGCCACAGATACACTGGCAGGTATCTCTATCTGCTTAAAACTTGGAACATATTTCTTGATGATGATGCCCATCAGCATCATCTCCACTGTGTGTCGTGGTGAATGTGGCAGGGACATCAGGAGGCACAGGCAAGTCCCGAAAGAAGGTGCTCTATGTGGATCACCTGTGATGGACGGCAGCATCTTCGTGTGGCAGGCACAGTGAGGCCAAGAAGGACTTCTGGTATGGGAGAGAGCCCAAAACGGGGATTCCTCAGGAGGACCTGCCTGAAACACTTAGAAAACAGGGGTTAGAAGGTCCCCGGAGTCTTTTTCCGGGGAGGAGCCTCCGACGTCCATGTCAGTGCTTTTAGAAGTGGAGATGGAGTAGTAAGCACAAGGGACTTTTGCCTGCCGTGTTTTCCTGGGGGCTGAAAGGAGAGGATTCCGGGCGGAGAGATGAGAGAGATCCAGCCCTTGAAAGATCCCTGCCAGCTGAGACCATTCCCCTGATATATATAAGAGGGGGTGAGCCCTTCGGATTGTGACACGTGTATGGACGGATGTCATTCGTACTTCTAGGCGTGGGGGCCCCTAGTCGCCTGCAGGCTCCTCGGGCCACGAGCTGCGACAAGCGTAGCCCTACATAACAGGACGTGGGCAGTGGCGGCATGTCAGAATGCATATGAGGGCAGCGTGCAGGGTATGCGGGCGAAATGTTAGAGACTCCTTGATGGCTCCTACCGTACCTCCGAGGTCCCCTTGGTTGATGCCTCTTTTCAGAGTGAAGAGCCTTTTTCCGGAGTCAGACTGGTACTTCGGGGTATTCCCTGGCTCCGAAGTTAGTCCTTCGGGGGACTTTATCCTGCAGAAGATAGCTAGTTCCTATCCCCCGAAGCTAGTTCGGTCGCCTTCCCGAGGGAAGCGACACGCTAGTTTCCCGAGGTTGGTATTCGACGAGCCGCCGAGATCGTGTACCTCAGGTATCTGACTCCTTTTTTTCCCGGGGTCTTTAGGTGTTTGGGGCGATAGCACTTTGGCTATCACATGCCCCCCCTCGGAAAGCCGGAGTGGAGACTTCGGCTAGTGGTCCTTTCGTGGGCGCTTTTCAGGACTTGGAGTGTGATGTTCGCAGGAGAGGCGCTTTACCACATAGGGGATAAGCCTTGTTCGAACAGGTGTTACCTGTCCGCCTTTTGGTATTCTCGAGATACCCAACCTCTTTACTTTTTCCTCCATAGACTAGTGGACCATCACGTCTTGAAACTAGGCATGTCAGTCTGGAGCGGTGCACCCGGGTTTTCAGGATGTCAAAAAATGCGTCCTAGTTTCTCGTGACGGGTGACAAGTGGCAGGTGCTGGTTGGGATGGGTACGTCTTTTCGTGTGCGAAGGGCAATTATGGCGATGTTTCGCCTTCGCGCAGCAATTATGACTCCTTTTTGGCAACCCTTCCTCGATCTATATAAGCCTCCTCCTGTCATACTCTTCATTTGTTTTTCTTTGCCCTCACTTTGCTCTCATCTGCTCTTGTGCCTTTTCTTCCTTTTTTGCGGTGGTGTTAACGGCGGCGCTTCTTCCGGCCACCTTTCACGACAGCGTCAACAAACCCTGATTTTGGCAAGACTTTTGTTGGGTTCCGACTTCAGTTTCTACTTTTCTTCTAGCTTCCCGAAGTCATTTTTCTTCTTTCCGAAGTCTCTTTTTCAGCCAACCATGTCTTTGCCTATTCCCGAGAGCTGGCAACCTCTTATGTCTCACCCTTGCTGCTCCACTTCTGAGAAATTAGAAAAGTGGACAACCAAATTTTTCCTTCCCTCTTACGCCACCACAAGATTACCCGCCCTCGGTCACTTTAGCTTTATGAACCGGGACGACGAGGTTACCGTTTTCCGAGCCCAACTAAAGGCCAAACTTTGGTTTCCTCCGCCGAAGATGATTTGTGACTTCTGCCAATTTCAAGGCATAGCCGTGAATCAACTTCCTCCCAACTCTTACTGCTATTTCAACGCCTTTCTCTGCATGTGCAGGGTCTTCGGGGTAGAACCTCATTTTATCCTGTTCATGCAGTATTACAAGCTCTATCCGGTTTCGAATGGTGGCTTTTATTTCATGCTACCTCGGGGATCTGGGAGCAGAAAATTCATGTTCACCTTCGCTACCAAAGATAACTGGCGGGGGTGGCAAAGGAAGTTCTTCTTCCTAAAGATGGCGGAGGCCTGGTCGCATGTTCCGACTAAGTGGGCTCGAGGAAAGTTGGAGACGGATGTCATGGATCCTAAGAAGTTGCTAACTCCCGAGTTGGCGGCAAGGTTTGAGGACTTCGACAGGCATATTCGGGCTGTCGCCGACTGGGATGCCGAGGTCTCTCCACGCTCTCTCAACCCCTTCCCCATCATGTGGAAGCTCATGACCGAGGAGGTCCTTCGGGAGTTGGGGGTAGTTAAGGAGCATAAGACGGATCTTGGCATACCAGCTCCTGCCATTGAGGGGAAGGAGTCCTGGCTAGTGAAGCTCCTTCGGGGGGAGCTCATTTACGAAGCCTTTTTTGAAAGTGAGTTTCCTTTCAAAGTTTTCAGCATAAGTGCCTGTCTGGACTCACACTGATGTTTTCCTTCTTTTTTAGAGATGGGCGACGAGTTTGCTGCCTATTATAAGTCTATCTTCCTTGGTCAGGCCGATAAGGGGGAAAAAACGAAGAAAGGCGTCTCCAAGAGGCACAAGACTACTGGGAGCGGACCATCTTCGGCCAAGAAGGTGAAGCATGACACCCTTCTTCCACCCCCCGGAGGGTGTGGCGGAGGCCAGCGGTGACATTGCAACTTCCACCAAGCCTGAAACTCCCGCTGAGCCTGAAACTCCCCCCGAGCTTGATACTACCGCCGAGGTTCCTACCGGGGTGGTTACTGTTGCTGCTGCTTTGAGTCCTGCCATGTCGGTGGATCTTTTAGGCTCTTTGGCAGGGGGTTCCTCTACCGAGGAGTTAGAAAAATGCCGAAGAAACAAAGGCAAGCATATTCCTTCCGACGTGGAGAAAGTTCGAGACTCCGATGACGATGTTGCTGAGGTTGCGCCCGGTTCGTCTCCTACTCCTTTTTAGTACTCGTATCCTCATAACTTGCATAGTTAAGGAGCCTTGTCTAACTTATGTTTTTAACTTTGCAAAGGATCTGGCGCCCTCAACTTGGATGGTTGAGTATGCCCGGAGGCGGGCTCTTCGGGATTCCTACATCCTGAAGGACAAGGTTCCAAGGGAGCTGTTCTGGTCTTTCACGGAGGACATGAATCTGTTCTCCGAGGATTGCCGGGCAATGGCTCCCCAGATGGCGAGGGGCGTGCTCACTCAGGCTTCCTTCAAGGCAGTTGCCGAGGAGTGTGCCTCCGAGGATACCCTTGCTGCTAAGGTTTCCGAGCATGCTGCCCAGGTAGTTCTTCAGGCCTTTTCATTTTTCCTCCCACTTTTTTGTATAAGTGTTTTGTCTTTCCTTGTGTAAATTTCACTAAGTACCTTTTTTTTTGTAGCTCCTGGGGTATAGTGGATACCTTCGAGCTTGGGCATCAAAGCAGTCTTCAGTCCGAGCTTGGGCCGAAGATAAATTAGTGAAGGCCAAGGTCTTTTGCGCTAACTCGGTTGTGATGAACACCGAGTTGAGCCGAATACCCAAGGAAAGGGTTGCCAAGCTTCGGGAGGAATTCTTAAAGGGCCAAGATGAGCTCTTGAAGGATTTCTCCAAGAAGATGTCTGACCTTGGTGAGAAGGTTGTGAGCTTATCCTCGGCCAATGAGGCCATTCAGAAGGAGAAAGAAGAAGAGGTGGCTTTCCTGACGAAGGCTCTTGTTGACAAAGCCAAACTTCAAGCCAAGGTCGACTCGCTGAAGAAGGATTCAAAGAAGAAGAAGAAGATAAAGGAGCTGGAGAAGGAGGTTGCAGATCTTCGGAAGGAGGTTTCGGATCTTCAGAATGAGGCGGACGACTTGGACGTAGAAAAAGACAAAGCCGTTCAGGTGACCAAGGTTGCCTTTCAGGACGGCTTCTACCTAGCTCGTCACCAATTTCTGAAGAAATATCCGGACCTCGACCTTTCCTTCTTGGCTGGCCTGGATATTCCCGAGGGTCTTCGGTGGACTTGGTCGAAAGTCGAGCTCCTCAACTTTCCATTTGCCCCTCCTCCTGCACCGAAGGCGACGGCCAAAGACACAGGAGCCAGAGCTTCCCATGACACCAAGGTCCCTTAAATATACTAGGGCCTTTGCCTTCTTCTTTTTCCTTTGTGTTTTTCTTCTTGTAACTTTTTCCTTGTACCAAGACCTTCTTCAATGAATTTTCCCTCATAATTTGGTTAAGTCTTTTGAGCAATTTTTTGTTTCCTAGTTGCCCCGACCACTTTCGCTCAGGGGACTTCGGAGAGGTACACTATGCTCGTTTCATCGGCCAACCTTCGGGTAAACGTTCGTTGTTGGCGAAGTTCCCTTAGGCAAATTTTAGCCTGCCCTCGTCGGCTGTATTCGATAGACTTCACCTTTTTTGGGCATATAGCCCAACCAACTTCGAAAGGAAAACGTGATTTTCGGGAGCGTGTGCTTCAACTTTGTTCAGCGAGTACTCTTCAGATAGGGGAAAACTTCTGTACTTAGACAAATTTTTAACTTGTACAATTTCTTGTTTGAAATTCTAAGTATAGAGTTTCTTTAAGGCATCCGAGTGCCATGTATTCTTTCAGTTTTCCCCCTTCGGTGTCGGCAAGCTTGTATACTCCCTTTCGGACCTTGTCTATGGCCAAATAAAGCCATTTTCCGTTTGGCTGAAGTACCCCATGGGACGGTTTTCGGGGTTTAAACTCGGCCTTTCGAAGGATGAGGTCTCCTTTCGTTATTCCTTTTGGCCTATCATGCAGGTTCGCGCTCATGGCCACCTTTTGCTAAAAGGCCCTTCCTCTGAGCTCGACCATTCCTCTGTGTTCACCAACTAGGTCGAGCTTAGTTTTCAACCCGGGGTCATTTCATCTTTTGTCGAACACTTGTATTCTAACTGATGGCCGTACTATTTCAATCAGGGATAATGGCCTCTGTACTAGAGATAAGTGAGAAAGGTGTCTCCCCCATGGCCCCTCGGGGAGTTGTCTGATAACTCCTCAGTACGTTAGGAAGTTCTCCTGGCCACTTTCCCTTTGTTTCTTTTATAGTCCCTCTTTTATAGTTCTGTTGGCTACCTCCACTTGTCTGTTGCTTTGGGGCTGAGCTAGTGGGACGAAGTGCGTTTTTATTCCGAAATTGGTGACGAATTCTTAGAATCCTTTGTTCATAGACTGGGAACCATTATCGACCATTATCACAGTCGGTATGCCAAATCTGCATATCATGTTCTTCTAGACGAATTTTTGTATATCTTTTGCCGGAATGGTCGCTAAGGGTCTTGCCTCATTTCGCTTAATGAAGTAGTCCATTGCTACTATGCAGAACTCCACTCCTTCGGGTGCTGTCGGGAGTGGCCCGGTGAGGTCTATGCCCCATACTGCAAAGGGGCAAACGTAATCTTCCGGGGTTACCCACTCCGAAGGCAACCTTTGGGTGCTGGCGTGTCTTTGGCCCTTTTTACCGATACATCTCTGTAACAGACTTGCATACCCTTGCTGGTATAATTCTTCTTTAATTAGGGAATATCGTCTGGAACATCTTCGCACTTTTCGCCGCTTCATAAGGATTTTCGGGACTCTTTAGTAACGAGATACCTCTTTGTAGGATCTTTCCTCCCTTTGTCCGAGGTTGCTGTACCTAGCGTTGCCATGCTCGGATGGCCCAACACTTTGGTAACCAAATTTGATGGCTTTGGTGGCCTCCCTGCCCTCGGGCCCCCGAAAGGCTACTCCAGCGCCCTGCTGTTCTGCGCTTGGGATTTCTTCGACAGGGAGTTTCCACTCTGGATTTATCTTCACTCGGTCTCCCTCGTTGGTTTCAGCATTTTCCATTTCTAGGGTTTTGGCAATGAAGTCTGCCAGTGCCTGGGATTTTATTGCCCTTCTAGGCTCACACGTGATGTAGTACTCTCCGAGTTCGATGCACCATTTTGATAGTCTTCCCGAATGCTCTACCTTTTTTCATGACGTCGCGCAGAGGCGGGTCACTTCGGACAGTGATAGCGTGTCCTTGGAAGTAGAGTCACAGCTTTCTGCCTGCAAGTACCAAGGTGTAGATGGCCTTTTGGGGCAATGGGTATTTGACTTTATTGCCGAGGAGACGGCGACTTTTCTTCGGGTGTAGAACTCCTTCGACAGGGAGGTCTGGGTCATCTTGACCCTGCTTTTCCCGTAGGTCGCGTTCCGAGGGGTATGCTTCCCATCGAGGACTCATCTCGTTAATCTCCGCTTCCCCAAACTCCTGTAAGTTGACATGGGACTCTTCTCCCAACGAGGTACTGATGAGGAGGGCCTTCGGCCCGAATTTGGCTACAATCATCTTCGGTCTAACTGCTGCATCATTTCGGCCACGACAGGGCATAGGAACTCACGTAGGAAGGCCATGGTGATAGTCAGAAGACGTTCACCCTCGTGTAGGGAAGTCCCTACTGCAGTTGTTCGGTTGCCGGTTGAACCTCTGGCGCGGACGGGGACCTCGGAAGTCCCTTATCCTTAGAACGCCAAGTTTCAACGCCGACGACCTGGGAGTGCTTCCCACAGACGGCACCAAATGATGAGGCCCATCAGCATCATCTCCACTGTGTGTCGTGGTGAATGTGGCAGGGATTTCAGGAGGCACAGGCGAGTCCCAAAAGAAGGTGCTCTATGTGGATCACCTGTGATGGACGGCAGCATCTTCATGTGGCAGGCATAGTAAGGCCGAGAAGGACTTCCGGTATGGGAAAGAGCCTGAAACGGGGATTCCTCAGGAGGACCTGCCTGAAACACTCAAAACACAAGGGTTAGGAGGTCCTCGGAGTCTTTTTCCGGGGAGGAGCCTCCGACGCCCATGTCAGTGCTTTTAGAAGTGGAGATGGAGTAGTAAGCACAAGGGACTTTTGCCTGCCGTGTTTTCCTGGGGGCTGAAAGGAGAGGATTCCGGGCGGAGAGAGGAGAGAGATCCAGCCCTTGAAAGATCCCTGCCAGTTGAGACCATTCCCCTGATATATATAAGAGGGGGTGAGCCCTTCGGATTATGACACGTGTATGGACGGATGTCATCCGTACTTCTGGGTGTGGGGCCCCTAGCCGCCTGCAGGCTGCTCGGGCCACGAGCTGTGACAAGCGTAGCCCTATATGACAGGACGTAGGCAGTGGCGGCGTGTTAGAATGCATATGAGGGTGGCGTGCAGGGTGTGCGGGCGGAATGTCAGAGACTCCTTGATGGCTCCTGCCGTACCTCTAAGGTCCTCTTGGTTGATGTCTCCCTTCGGAGTAAGGGGCCTTTTTCTGGAGTCAGACTGGTACTTCGGGGTATTCCTTGGCTTCGAAGTTAATCCTTCGGAGGACTTTCTCCTGTAGAAGGTAGCTAGTTCCTATCCCCCGAAGCTAGTTCAGTCGCCTTCCCGAGGGAGGCAACATGCTAGTTTCCCGAGGTTGGTATTCGACAGGCCGCCGAGATCGTGTACCTCAAGTGTCTGACTCCTTTTTTTCCCGGGGTCCTTAGGTGTTCGAGGCGATAGCACTTTGGCTATCACTTGAGTAGACTCACATGGAATACATCATGTATGTTACCAAGCTCTGGTGGCAAATCCAGTTGATAAGCCACGTTTCCAATCCTGGCCAATATTTGAAATGACCCTATATATTTGGGTGCCAGTTTTCCCTTCTTTCCAAATCCAATGACTCCTTTCATAGGAGAAACCTTAAGCCACACCCAGTCTTCTTCCTGAAATTCTAGGTCTCTCCTCTTTTTTAGGTTGGCATAAGACTGTTGCCTGTCATTTGTAACTTTGATCCTTGCTTGGATCAGTCTCATCTTTTCTGCGGTTTCCTTAACAATATCTAGTTCCAATTCCAGTTTATCTTCTGGCTGATGCCAGCAATGAGGAGTGATACATCTCCTGCCATATAAGGCTTCATATAGAGCCATTCCTATCACTGAATGATAGCCATTGTTATTGGAGAATTCCACTAGTGGGAGATGTACATCCCACTCACCCTGGAAGTCAATGACACAACACCTTAACATGTCTTCCAGAGTTTGTATTGTTCTTTTTGTCTGCCCATCCGTTTGTGGATGGTATGCAGAACTAAACTTGAGCTTTGTGCCCAATGCCTGATGTAGAGATTTTCAAAACCTATAAACGAACCTAGGATCCCTATATGATACAATGTCATCAGGCACTCCATGTAATCTCACTATCTCCCTTATATAGAGTTGAGCAAGTTTATCCAAAGAATCAATGAGATTTATGGGTAGGAAATGGGCTGCCTTGGTCAATCTGTCTACTGTGACCCAAATGGCATTATGTTTTCTCCTTGTCAGTGGCATTCCCACTACAAAATCCATAGATATGGATCCTTATTTCCTCTCAGGTATGGGCCAATTCTGAAGCTTTTCTCTTGGTTTCTGGTGCTCAACTTTTACTTGTTGGCACACTTCACATTGGGCTACATGAGCATTAATGTCTCTCTTCATATATGGCCACCAAAAGTAAGCTCTAAGGGTATGATACATCTTTGTGGCCTGGATGCATACTCAACTTACTAGAGTGAGCCTCTTTCAAAATTTGAAATCTCAAGTCATCCTTTTTAGGCACATATAACCTATTCTGGAAGTATAGCATCCCTTGCTTGTAAGAGAATCCTTGAAAAAGCTCTCCCTTCCTCTGTCTAGAGAATAGTCCCATGTTTTCATCACCAACTTGAGCTTCTTTAATAAGTTCTTTTCATTATGGGGTAATAGTGAGTACATTTAGTGGCTCACCTTCCCAGGTTTTCCACTAACTTGCCAAGCAAGTAAAGCTAAAGCTCTCAGCTTTTTGTTCTGTTTTTCCACCCTTGAGCACTCCAGTGTAGTTTCTGCTCAGAGCATTTGGCACTACATTGGCCTTTCTAGCTGTGTATTCAATCACACAGTCAAAGTCTTTCAGGTATTCCAACCACCTTATCTGCCTCATATTCAAGTCTTTCTGAGTAAAAAGGTACTTGAGGTTTTTGTGGTATATGTAAACCTGAAATCTATTACCTAACAGATAATGTCTCTATTGCTTAAGGGCAAAGACTACTGTTGTTAATGAACCGGTTGAAGCACTCACACATATTATTCAATAATATGTTACACTTTGAGAATTCCATAAAAGAATACCTACTCCAATAAGAAGGGGCAATACCTGTCAGCCATGCCTAAGTGTCAGCATCCAAAGCCTTTATAACCTCCATATTTTTTTTAAATTCCCCTTCATAAGAGCTTCTAGCAGCCACCCAAACAAAGTCTCTCAGCCTATTACCTGGGAAACTCTATTTGAAGTTTGTGTATACATATGCTTGACACAAAATCTATACTCTGCTTTTGGAAACAGCTCCTGTACATGTGGAATCAACCCTTTTCAAATAGGACAAAAACAATTTAGCCTAATGACAGCAAAAAATTGTTCACAACACAATAGACACTAACTCATTTATTACCTTCTATCTATCTGACATAATTCTCCAGTACTTGGACTCAACAATACCAAGCTCTTCAACTAAATGACCAAAAAACCAGCTCCATGAGTCATAACACTCCACTTCAACTACTCCATATCCAATAGGTCATATGCAGTCATTTGAATCAATGCCAACTGTAGCTAAAAGTTGTCTTTCATACCTTCCCTTAAAGAAACAGCCATCCAAACTGATGATGGCCCTGCACTTAGCTAAAAAACCACTTTTACATCAACAAATGCATATGAATACCCTTTGAAATAGCAAACTATCTAACCTCAATAGAAATTGTGTTTTGAGGTTCGTTCTTCTAAACTTGTCACCATAATCTGCTAACTTGGCATATTGTTCATCCTTGTTACCCTTTAGCATCAGCAATGCCAATGCCTTCCCTCGTCTAGCCTTAGATCTAAGGATTTTGGGGTTGAAATCCCTTCTTATCATATCAACAAGTGCAGCTAGAGGACTATCAGGGTTTGATTTTATTACCTCTGTGTACTCATCTTCAATCCACTGATAGTTTGTAAACTTGTTGTCTACTTGCCTAGCACATGTATAATTGTCATCAAATCTCCTTATCTATACTCTCCATCCTTATATTTTCCTGCAACCAACAACCAGGGGCATCCCCTTCTACAAACAACTCTGATCTTCCTTTTATCATTCTTCTTGAAGTCCACCACCTACCAGTTTTTGACTGAATAAGCCCTAACTACTTTTTCAACACATCAAATGAAGGAAACACTATCTTCAACTTAAACTTAGATTGTTCATGTCTGTTATAGGGTTGAAAACAAGAGCCCTTTCACCCTATCATCACTTGACTAATGAACACTGTGCAAGTCATCCTCAAAATCCTCACACTCACTATCCACATTTTTTAAGCCATACCCAATAACCCTAAAACCAATCCCCCCTACAGCAGCTTTGCCTTTTTATCACCCCCTTCTGTTCCAACTTTCTAATGCAAACCCCATTGGTATATTAACCAAGAAACCTGCCCAAGATGTTTTTCAAGCTCCACAAGACATCAAAGATACTGGATTTAAACCCCCACTCCTAATCAACCTATAATTAGAAACAAGAAGTATAAGAAAACCAATAGTACAAACAACTTGTGCACCAAGGTAGTCCTTAAAGAACAAAAGAGAATTTCTCTCAAAAGTAGCAATATTATTTTGTATAATGGTTGTGTTTTACAACCATAATATGTGTCTATTTATAGGCCTAAACTAGGGTAAAAGACTCAACAAAATTCATAGCCCAAGTTACCTAGGAAACCTAGTTACAAAGGACTAAAGAAAACCTAGTCAAACTGGACTCCTAAACCCTTTTAAAAATGTTTAAGGTGTGCAGCATATGCCACCCATCCAAAGGGACCTGAATCAATTCCATAGCCTAAATAACATCCTAAATAATGTAAATAACCATGAAATTAACAAAAATAAAGTGAAAATACAAGTTTGGCCCTAAAAACCCCTAAATGGTCTTCTTGGGTGCACTTATGGGCTCTTTAGGGTTTTCACTTGTATCTTTAGCTCCAAGCTTAAATATTTGAGTTCTAATGGAATGATTCTTCTTCTTAAATCTTAGAAAAAGGTCTTGAAATGTCATAGCTCAAAGATCTAGCTTGTAGAGGCAAAATGGCCTTGAAACACTTCAAGGTGGCTCCAATGGTGCACTTAAGGGGTGCCTTTGAGGTTCCTTGTCTTGTGACTTGTCTAGGTACTTTAGGACTGAGTACCAAGCTTTTCCATCATCCTCATATGGTGTCTTGAAAGTTCCAGCAGCTCCTTGTGAAGTTCTATGTCCATTCTCCATGAAGAAGCTTAAAACAAAGCCTTGAAGTGCACTAGTCAGCTCTTTAGCTTTTTTCCTTGTCATTGGTCCACTGGACATCTTCAAGGGGTCGTTGCCATCTTGGATTGTGCCTTCCTTGATCATATCACTTTCTCATTCTCCTTCCCCATCTTTTCCAAAGATGCATCAACTTGCACATTCACATTAATTACGTCATCATCATGCTCAACCTCATTATCAATTTCCTTAAACTCATTCCCACAGCTTTAACTTTCTGTCTCATTACCTGCTTTATAATCTTCATCATCACTATTCTCAGACTCCGAGTTTAACTCTGACTCTGACTCTAATCCACCATCATCTTCAGACAATTCTTGTCATTTTGCCTCATATTCTAAATCTCTCCCTCCAATCCCCAACTCTTTTTTAAGAACATCACCTTATTTCTCAATTGCCTCCCCACTACCCATAGACATGCCACATTCATTATTTCTATCAGCAATGTCATCTATACTAGTGGGAGATGAGACCTTGTAATGTATAGGTTCTACACTTTCACTAGGCAAACATAATTTCCTAATTGCAGACATTCTTTTTTCATGTTTCTTGCTCACATAATCTCCACTAACTACCTTATTTTTTGCCTCCTCACCAGCATCTTCACTTCTTATTTCCACCAACCTTAACTTTGGAGGTCTAAGTGATGCCTTGATTTACTCAACATATGTCTTTTTTATTTCAACCATCTTTTCAACACTCAATTCAATAATGTAAATCCGAATGTTGTGCTCATGGGGGGAGATTACTGAACACTATGTCCATCACATCTTTGTTTGTATTTAAATCCCTAAGTATATCTTCAAGTGGCAATGTAGGGAAAGGAAGTGTCTAGTAGTAACTCATGAAGCCATTGTATCTCAGCTTCTTGACCATTTAACCAATGTCTACTAGGCTGATCTTGTCAATGTGACAAAGATCAAAATGATCCTTAGTTCCTCCCACATATGCCTTTCATGGAAAATTTGCAAAGTAACCCCCATGATGTATGTTTATAGTGAACCAAAGATCATTTGGCACTGCACGTTGACAAACACATGAATCAATGTCAGCCATAACCAATAAAAACACCATACCTACCCACATTAGCATTTAAACGGACCTTGGACTACTGGCCCCCCACAACAACAAACACACATGACCCTACTGACCATAAACTCCAAAACAAACTAACAACTCAATAATGATAGCACAAAACAACCGATGACAATAAAGTATCACACTTATGGTAATGCCAGTTCCCCTTATCCCCTTTATTCCGCCTCTACTCTTTCATCCACAAATTCAATGGAGCCTTCATCTTCCCCTTCCCCTTTCATCATTTTTTGACCTCTTTAGATGCTAGCACAACCCAAGATTTCACAGGAATTCTAGGGGTGAAAATGGGCCGGGCCGAGCCCAAGCCCACTAGGCTCGAGCTCGGCCCCTTTGATATTTGGCACTACCCGGGCTCGAGCTCGAATTGCTCGAGCCCAAAGGCTCGAGCTAGGCCCGAGGGCTCGTTGGGCTCAAATGACAATTACAAATCTTTAGTCTTAGAATTATAATTTAGATGAAAGATAGGGACTGAATTTGTAATTTTCTATAGAGATAGTGAGAAAAGGGAAAATGATAGATCATATCCTAAAATTCTATTTTTTTTCAGATTTACCTTGATTTCATAAATCTCACAAATGAGCCATCACCTTCCTCAAGAGGAGCCGGAAGTAAAATTCAAGTCGCACCAGCCTTGTCGGGTGCATGGGAGCGAGATCAACCAACACAATATCCTGGTACCCAGTCAACACAAACATCGAAGCCAAAAAAGTGAATACAGAAATGAAATACAAGCCGACGACAATCGATTGTGCGTGGTGGTGCTGCTGATTCTGAAGCATCGAAGAGTGGAAGCGTCGAGGACTGGGTGGGGAGCCAGGGACTCAGGGCAGGGGAGAGCCGGGACGGGACTCGGGACTCGGGACTTGGGTGTCGGGTCATGGAGTCGAGACCGGAGGGAAGGACTCAGGACTCGGGACTCGGGAGACCGGAGACGGGCAGACGGCCGACGGGGAGAGTGACGGACGAAACACAAGAGTCTCTGATCTGAACTCTGAAGGCGCTAATCTGAAATTCTGAATCTGACAGAGAAAGTCGAGAGTCGAGACGAGACTCAAGGGAGAGACTGGGACTCTGGTATGGAGGGAGAGGGTCGAGAGGCCGAGAGGCGAGGGAGACTGTCTGAGGGGGTAGGGACTGAGGAGTCTGGCAACTAAGGGGAAGGGCCGAAGGGGAGTGGGCTTGGACTAAGGGGAAGAGCCCAAATCCAATAATGTAAATATCGAGCCTGTTAAGATCGAGGGCTTAAAGGGCCGAATATGTGTGGGCTCGAGCTCGGCTTGAAAATAATTTGAGCCCAATTTCGAGCTCGAGCTCGAAAATACCCGACTCGAAAATCTTTTACTCGAGCTCGAGCTCGAGCTACCCGAATAAAGCCCGGCCCATTTTCAGCCCTAAGGAATTCTCTTCCACTGCTTGCTAGGGTTAATCATCCAAATAACATAATTCAAGATTATGTTATAGAGTTTCAAAATGTAGAGAGTGGTGGAGGAAGTTGGCATTATTAAATGCACGTCTTTTCAAGAGCCACGATCATTATCCACCTTACCAGCCACACCCTCTGCTTCTCCATGCCAGCGTGCCACTATGGGACCGAATAGGGGATACGCAGTGCCATATATGTAAAAACTGTCAAACTTAACGACCAAAGTGACAGTTGGGACAAAACGGGACACAATCAAAAAGTTAAGGGACTTTAAAAGTCAGAATTAGAGCTAATGAACCACCTTAGGACAACTCTTAAAAGAAGCCAAATTTGGATTTTACCCATCAATTACCCATAGCTATGGAATTGAGCTTATGTGCCCATTTAAACACCTAATTTGAACCTAAACCTTCAATTCTAAGGTTAATTTCTACCCTTTTTATCTCTCAATATACAAACCTTTCGACTTCTTATCGTTGTCTGATGCTCTTGTGATTAATCAAGCAATATTATTAGAATTGAAAAAGGTATTACTTACATTTTGTCCCAAAAATTTAGATAAAATTCTCATCTATTAAAAAATATACACAAGCTTTATATAAAATTATACTTATTCTCCCCTCCATTTTTTTTTTAAAAATGTACACTTTGCTTCCTAGATGTAATATTTTTATTTACAGTGTTTGATATCAATTTTTTGAAATCTAACTTAAATTGTATGTTACCTATTTAGCAATAAATTTAAATAGTTTAATAATTATTTTACAGTTTATGTTAACAATTTTTTATTCATCTAAAATGTTAAATAGTTCAAAGTGCAATAACTCGTAATTTCACCTAAACATCGAATGGCAACCTATAATTAGGCCCTAAAAAATGCTGCGAAGAAGATTAAGTTAACTTTTTCCTTTTTTTTTTTTTTTTTTTTTTGCAAATAGCAAAGAGGAATTCAATTCATAAATGGCCAATGTACAAAAATATTATGGTGGGTTCACTTGGCGAAGCTAAGCAAAAAGACTTTTTAGCTCAAAAGAAGAAATACTATCTAGCCTATACATCTTCAATAACCTAACACACAAGTCCAGTTTAATTTCCTGAAAGATGATCCCAATTGTCTTGTGTCCTCCCTCGGAGTAATGCTGATTTCTTTTTTGCCAAATTGTGTAAATAGTTGCTAGAACTAGAAGTGTAGAGCTTCGAATACGGATCATCATCGCTTTGCCATTAGCATGCCTCCGAAACCATCAAAAAATGCCATGCAAATCATTACAATTGCGGCTAATGGAAAACTAGGACTTAACTGTGTTCTAAAGCTGCAGGGTAAGGGGCAATAGAAGAATATATGCAGGAGAAGAAGACTAGAGTTAACTTGCTAAGGAAGTTGCTCATTAAGTAGCAACATGTCTACATACTTTCAATTGATTAACATTTGCTAGCTTTTGCTTTTCTTTAACTTTTTTGTTTACCAAAAGCATCGGTTGAGTGCACGTTGTTGACTAAAGTTTAGGTAAAATTACAATTTTTTTTTGTTTAAGAAATGTACACATGGTTTTTTGAGGTTTAGATAAAATAATATTTTACATTCTCTGATTAAAAAATGCACATTTTTTATTCGAAAGTGTCAATTTTTTATAGTATCTAACATCTACTTTTCTTGTTTTTAATTTAAACCATATAGTGCATACCTTTCAATAAATTCAAACTTTCAATTAACTAACTGACAGTTTGAAATATCAATTTCTTATCTACGTAAATATTAAATAGTTTTTTTCCCTTTCCGCAGGGTTAAGTATAAATGTTTCAAATAAAATAGGATAAAATGCAATTTCACCAACGTCAGAGAACAAACTAATTATAGTTTAAAGTTAACTCCCCAAAGAAGTTGCTCAGTAGTTAACTACTTATCTATTTTCTTTCAATTAATTAACATCGGCTTGCTTTTGCTTTTTCTTTAACTTTTCTTTATCGAAGCATAGGCTGCGTAGACGCTGGCCCCCTGGGCGATGCCCACTAAAATGCCCCCTACGCTTTCTGTAAAATTGTTGCGTCAATAGCTTAATTTTTCTAATAATGATGTCGAACATTTACTAGTATTAGATAGTTTGATATTATAGGAATTCAATTACTCAACATTAGAATTTGGTTTTTTCTTATATCTATTACATGCCTAAGCCAAAACTGTTTTTTTCTTTTTTGCTGCTAACAATAACAAATTAAACTATATTCTAAAAGTTGTGAAGACTCCATTGTTCAAACTACAGTGATGAACAATGTAGGGATAATTTTGCCCTTCGTCAACCCCTTTTTTGGTCCCTAAATATTTTACTTCTGCCCTAATGCTCTCTAACTTTCGCTTTCTGTCGCCAACTTTTAGTATTTCCCCTCTTTTGGTCCCTAGATGTTTCACTTCTGTCCTAATGCTTCTCAACTTTCGCTTTCTGTTGCCAGCTTTTGGTATTTAATATGAAATAACTTTAGTAAATTTATTTGTTTTCTTTTTCTTTTATCTTACTATATTAATGGTTAAACCATTAATTGATTAATATAAATTTAACACAATTTTATATTTTTTTATGATGTATTAAACTATATTCTAAAAACTCTGAAGGCTCCACTGTTTGAACAACAGTGATGAATAGTGTAGGGACGATTTTGCCCTTCGTCCCTCAAGTGCTGCTGCCTTTTTTTTTTTTTTTGGCTTCTTCCAACTATGGTCAAACCCCTCTTTTGGTCCCTAGATGTTTTACTTCTGCGCTAATGCTCCAAACTTTCGCTTTCTGTCACCAGCTTTTGGTATTCCCCTCTTTTGGTCCCTATATGTTTCACTTCTACCCTAATGCTCCTCAACTTTGACTTTCTGTAGCCAGCTTTTGGTATTTAATATGAAATAACTTTAGTAAATTTATTTGTTTTCTTTTTATTTTACCTTACTATATTAATGGTTAAACAATTCATTGATTAATATAAATTCAACACAATTTTATATTTTTTTATGATGTATTATTTTCTAAAATAAAACATTGGTTACCATTAACATAGTAAAGATAAAAAGAAAAAGCTCTATGGTTTATTGAAGTGATTTGTCAATAATTCCTAAAATTAAAAGTGAATTTTTTTATCTATATTAAAAATTGAAATTTAAATTGATAAGAGATAAAAATTTTTAGTCATTTATTCTTTAATCACCAAAAAAAATATTTCATTTCAAATAATGTATAATATTATGTTTCACAATTTTATGTTTTGATCATAATTGATAGTTTTAATGATAAGAACATAACATAAAAAAAAAATCTTAACTCAAAATTTTAATCAATGAACATAAATTTATGACTTAGAATTTTTAAATTATTATTATTGATATTTATTTTAATTATAAATTTATTGAAAAAATTACCTGCTACAATGTGCGGGTCAAACATAACCTCATTATAACTATATTCTAAAATGTGTAAAATGATCATTATTCATAAACAGTGATTAGTAGTGCAAATCATTGTTCATGAACAGGTCCACTCTTTTTTTATTTTTTTTATTTTTTCGCTTTTTCCTGAACACCATTGAATCTTTTTTAAGTTTGTTCTGCTTTCCGAAAGGTGATCGTGTTTTTGGAGCCATGTGTTGTTATTTACCTATTTTCAATCTATTTCACATTTCTCTTGGATAAAACGCGATTTCAGTCTCTAAATTTATACCTTCCCTCATTTCAATCTTTAAGTTTGACCTGTGTGACGTTTAAGTCCCTAAACCTAATAACTACTTAACTAGATTCTTTCTATTTACTCCTTTTGCCCCAATTTTTTTTTTATTTTTTTATGTACATTCTTCTAAACTAAAACATTGGCCATCATAATTTATTTATTTTTTAGTTAAACCATTTCTATTTTTATATTTATTTGTCAAGTTAATTGTTAAATCCTTAATACCTAAAGCTTTATCTTGTCTTGGTCCCAATTTTTTTTGTTACTTTCGTATATGATTGTTTTCAAAAAAAAAAAATTTGTCATTTTAGTTTGCCTACTTTTGGCAATACTTATGGTGGATTTGACTTTAACTAAATTCTTTCTTTTCATTCCTTTTTACCTTTATTATGTTAATGATTAAACCGTAAATTGGTTGACATAAATTAAATAAAATTTTAAATTTTAGTTATATATTTTTATTATTGATAATTAAGATTTGTAGCATAGCTTATTTATTTCAAAAGCTTCATGGTTTAATAAAGTAGTTGGGTCTACAATCACTAAAATAAAAAATGTTTTTTCACAAATAAGTTTCAAACTGATATAAGTATTGGAATTTGAGCTAATAAAAGATGTAAATTTTTAGTGAATTATTTTTTAATAATAAAAAAATTTTCATCTTTTTGAAATATGTGTATTATTATGTTTCACAGTATTATGTTTTCATAACTAATAATTTTAATGATAAGAAAAGAAAATAAAGAGAACCTAACTCAAAATTAAGATAAAGTGAAATTTTAATTAATGAACATAAATTTATGGGTGAGAATTTTTTAATTATTTGTTGCTAACATCTGTTTTAATGCTAAATTTATCACAAAAAAATATAAATATATATACGACACAAAATGCAAGTCAAAATATACCTCGTTATATATACTAAAATGCTAAGGGGTGACACTATGCTTATGAACAGTGCCCATGCTACAGTATTTTTCATTTGGGCTTTTTTTTTTCCTAAAATTGTTTCTTTTGTTTTTGGGAAGTTCCTTTTTTCTTTCTTTTTTTTTTTTGTGTGTGTTTGGGCTATTTCTCCTGTTCTTTTTGCTGAAAATAGTAAATTTTAAAATTGTTACTCTATTTATTTGTAGTGATATATTCTGGTCCTTAGACTTTGAAAGTAGGTATTTACCACTTTCTCCTAAACTTTTGATTATCTTATTTTAGACCCCAACTTTCATGAATGACATTTAAGGCTCTAATTTCTTCCGAAATATCCCAAATTCACTAAATTATTGTTCTAGCTTATATTTTCTATTTACCAAATTTATTACCAACAGCTTCCAATTATTTAAATTTTTTAGCTCTTTTAGATTGATCATAGTTTATTTTTTAATTTATAAATTCTTTTAATATTTTTCTTCCTATAAATATGATAGGTATGAAATGTTGTATTTTCATCCATCATCCCACAACAAAATCCAGATCACAATTTTGTATTAATACAAATACAGCTAGAGAATAGGCGAAGGTGTAACTTTTGCAACCATAGGTATAAGCGTAATTTTGACCAAACATTTTTCAATTTTCATTTGAATCCATGTGTATGCCATTGCCGTGCCTATAAACTTTAATCAATTTTGTTGACTAATAATTTCAATTGCTCCGCAATTATCCTATCCAGCACCTGCAAGAAAATATTTTTAAAGTAAAGATTCTCACACATATTTTTATTTCTAATTTGATCCGGGAAAACAAACAAACAACAGCTTATTTAATTACATCAAATATGGGTATAGGTCAACTATGTTGGCAATGTCGAGTTGAGCCCCCTTAGGAACGAAGCCACTGTGGCCTCTTCTTCCTTCTCATGGTTATCCCTACTCATACCCATCTTCATCTCTTTAAAATAGTCCTTCACATTCCTTAAGCCTTCCGTCAGTCTTTGGAACCTTTGGTGGAGCTTCTTTTGGTAGTAGCTAGGTATGAATCTCTTCCTCATCACAGCTTGTGTCTTTTCCATGTTTGAATAGGATCCTCCCTATTTCTTTGCCTTCTTTGCGCTTGTTGATTCCACCAAACAAAGGCATGGTTAGTGAATTCAACAATAGCTAATTTTAATTTCTTTACCTTGGAATATGTGTGACAACCATAGACCATTTCCATCTTGGCCTTCTACTTCAAATAAGCTTCCAAATCTCTGTTGCCTTTGAAGAGTGGAATGCTGAGCTTTATGGTGCTCAAATCGTCATCAACCCGTGAGCCCTTCTTTGGCTTTCTTTTAGAGCTGGCTTGCACACCATTGGGCTCCAACATCTTCCCCATACTAATCTTCAACCAAGAGGGTTTTGTCCAACTTATGGGTGGGGTAGGCCTCCTTGGTATCTTGGTAAAAGTCTTCACCTTTTTGGTCACTTGAGAACCAATCTCAACCAACTTCCTCTCATTGGCATCAAACCTATTTAGGATATTTTCAAACATAGAGTGCATAGCTTTGAACACTAGTTTAGCATCAAACTCCTTCTTAGATCCATTTGCCATTGTGCCTGGAAACAAAATATTCTCACACATTCCCTCAAGTGTTTCACTCCTAAGATATCACTCATACAAGGAAAAACCCAACTCTTTGAAATAATGTTATGTAATGGATTTTGGTGTTGAAAAGCTTTTGTGTTCTAAGGAAGAATTTGGAAAATTTTGGATGCTTCCACAATAGAAGACCATAGGAACACTTGAAACCCATTGTTTGTCCAACAGACACCAAACTTATACCTCAAAGAACAACCTTTCCCTTTAAACACTTGTTGCTTCTTCCTTTTTTCTTTTTTTCTCCTACTTTTTGATCTTTTCTTTTCTTTTATTTTTTACACTAATTTAGCAAGGCATAAAGAACAAAACAAGTTGATAAAGGATTGACAACTTGGACAAGAATAAATAAATTGAGATGAAGAACACAAAGCTGACGCAAAAGAAATGTAAAACATAAGAAACGGGATGGTTTTAAGATGACAGGGATTGAAAGAAACGAAGTAAGAATGGATTAAACTATTTTTGAATGAAAGGAAACACAAAACACAATTGGTATATGTCTTTTGGAAGTAAGAATGGATTAAACTATTGCGAATGAAAGAAAACATAAAACATAATTGGGATATGTCTTTTGGATGAACTTGTAGCTTTGATGCCACTTGATATGAACCCCTTAATGACAAGATCTTATAGCCCAAGCTTCTTCAAGTGTCCAAGGCCTCCCTAACACTAGGAAACCCTCACACCTAACTTACCTGTGGCTAGCATTGAAAGGTATAATAAGAAACACAAGAGAGAGATGTGAATGCCCTTGTGTGTCAAGTTAAGTTCACAAAAACTTAAGGTTGTGCTTGAATAGCAATTCAAAGTATCATTAAAATTGTCATGAAAATAATACAAAGGTGGCCTTAAATAATGTTTCTTGGCTGAAACCATAAAGCATTAAGCTAAATGAAGTAGAATACTCAAAATAGCAAGAAATCCTTGTTAAACCTAGCTTGGACCTTAAGACATGCTTAAGAAGGCTCTTCATGTCCTTTGTATGTTCTTTGCCTACATTAGGTCACATTCACATAGAATAACTAGCTTAAGGTCTGAACATATATAATAATAAGCAAACAGTTCAAATAGACTAGTTGAAGATGCAAGCACGCTCATATGCCCATTTGAAGCCCTAGGGTGCTCAGTAGAGCTCGAGTGGTGCACGGCATGACTCAGGCACATGCGCACTAGGGTGTATGGATGCTTCTAGGTCCATACAAACTTGAGCTTCAAGAAGGGTGATCAAGGATGATCCTACACCAAGACTTAGCTCATCCTCACCTTTATACTTGTGTTAGTATCTTTAGCCTCTTGGTCCTTAAAAAGTCTCTTAATGAGCCCATGTAGTGCTACTTTGGGCTTTTTGCCCATTTTCCTTATGATTGGTATTGATGGGATTTTCAGAGGTCCTTGGAACTTGTGGCGTTTCCCATGTCCTCATCATGGAGTAAGGCACCTTTTAGCAATTCTCTACCTTTACGAGAATGCTTCAAGTCAGATGGTTAATATGAGTAAATCTTATGCCTTTTCAATCCAAACATTGTCCAGTAGGGAAAGCAGCAGTTCTATTAGTTAATAGGGGTATCAAATTGTTTGAAAAGAGATCAAAATTTAGGGTTTGCTTGGTTTCTAGGGTAGAACAAAATGTCTCAGTTTGAGTATATTATCAAGATGGCCATGGGGAAGATGGCCCATTCGAAGACATCATTTATTTCTGAGTCTGGGGTTGGTCTATTGATTTAGACTTACATTCAACCAATGCCTATACACCTAATGAGTTGCATTCTTATTCCTTCGGGGGTATGTGACAAGTTGCACTTGTTTTTCACAAGATTTTGGTTGTCCTCTAATTTTGAGGAAAATAAGGTACCTTGGTACTCATAAGACAAATTGTGCAAGTCAAAACGAGTTTAATAGAGTTATTTTAGCAAATCTAGGATGGCATTTTATCCACACCCAAATAGCATTTTCTACCAAGTAGTTCGTGGCAATTACTTCCTATGTACTTTGTTCCTATGGTCCCAAAGCCTCCAACCATTTCAAAAATTTGAAAAGGCATGTTGGCAGGTCAAGACGTGTTACAAGCAAGTGGATTCTAGCAAACTAGTATGGGTGAAGACCTTTGTATAGGAAGATAATTGGATCTTGGGGCCTTATATGAAACTAATTACTAAGCTTATTCCTGGCTTACATCATTTTTCTATGGCGAACCTTATTGACCATTCATCTTGTTTATGGAGGGAAACAAAGATTGATGCTTTATTTCACCCTTTGGATGCAGCTGTAAATCAAGGGCATTTTTTTAAACCTTAGATTTGTTATGGGTCTATATACTTGTGGTAAGATAGATAACGGGCCATTCATTGTCAAGTCAACTTATTATGTGGCCTATGCTCTTTTTTATAATGAGGATACCTTGGTTAAGTCCGACTTTCGGTGCTAGCATTGAATTTTAAATTTGCCCTCACAGGTCCATGTATTTTTTTAATAGCTTGCGCTTATATACTCCCCACTAAAGATTGCTTAAGGCAGTGCGGGATCTTAGCTCTAGGGTCTTGTTCTGTATACATGTTGGGGATGAATTAGTTCGTCACCTTCTACTCGAGTGTCACTTCTCTCAAATAATTAGCCAATTGATTGGTTTAGACATTCTTATACTTCTGAAAGATTAGTGCAATGGTCTTCATGTTCTCTTTCATGGGTAAAAAATGAATTTATTGTATTTAGCTAGTTTGTGTGGTATAATAGTAACATGGTTTTCCATGAGTTGTTATATTAAACCATAACAAAAGTGGATTGTGGTCTCGAGGCATAGATTAATAACTTGTTGAAGGTGAATGCCTTTGTTTTGAGAGCACATGGTGTGCCAGGGTTATAAGTGCTAAAGTGGTCTAATTCTCCAGTTTGGATCATTAAAGTGAAAGTCAATGCAAGATGGCACAAGGAGGAGAAGCGTATAGTGGTTGGTTTGGTTGGTCAGGATCTTGATGTGGTGGTGCTGCTTGATATCTCATATGGGTTCCAGTATGCAAGTCTTGGCACTTTGTACTTGGAAGGTTTGTCTATCTTGTGGGGGCTCAAGGAAGTTCGTTAAGTCGAGAGTTGTTGTCTGTAATTCTAGAGTCTGATTCTCAATTATTAGTACTGGAACTTAGAACTTTGAATTTACATTCTCTCTTTGATTTCAAAGCCATCGTTGATGAGGCTCATTACATAATGAGTTATTTTTCTTCTTGCCATTTTACATCTCTTGTCATTGGATTAATGGCGTTACCCATTATCTTACCTAGAAAAGTCTTCAGTTGCTTGGAAGAACATCTTCGAAGAAGGATATACCCCTTAGTTTTGTAATACTCTTCTTTCTGATTAGTAGATTTGTCCAGGGTCTTTTTCCAAAAAAGAAAATCTTAATGAATTGAATGATAGTTTATGATACATGTCCACATCCTTCAAAAGGAAAAAAAATTAAGTACAAAACTGCTTAGCATTATTCGACCTTTTAAAGTATAGGGCAGTAACAATATGGTGATTTTTTATTTTCCTTAAAATTTTCAATTTTTTACACAAAAGGACTGAAGTTTAAAACAAGCAATTAATATACAAAATTGAAAAAATCAAGCATATGGCTTTGATACCAAAATAGGCCTAGGCATAAATGTACAGACAATATTAAACTTAAATAGGCACACAAATTGAAAATGCTCACATACAATTTATTGAATTAAAACTTGAATTTACAATAAATAAGTTAATACTAGTTTATACACACCACAAGTAGATGATGAACAACAGAATAATTACAATATAGTATTGTTGAAGTAGCACACCAAGCTTTAATTATACTCTTACTGCTATGAACCACCCACAACAACATAACTTGGAAACAATATAGAACAATATTAATTCAGATAGGAGAAAGAAAGAAATCATCTAACACATGGGCTAAAGAAATGCCAAAAAAAGAGAAAGATGCCTTTTTCTATCAAAAGGGCTCCTTTTACGGGCCAAGGTCATGAATATTTGAAATTAGGCAAAATCTCATCCACCATTAAGGAGTTGAGGGATTCTAGGACCACAATGCTGTGGCCTTATGATTTCTTAAAATCTTATCATTTTAGGCCTTTAATGATAAAGGTTTCTTTTTTCTTTTATTGTTTTCTATTGACTCTAAAATCTTAATGCATTCTTAACTAGCAATGCTTCTACTTTTGTTGAGAGGTCCCTATTTTACTGGATTCACTTGGTTGGCCTTATCATACTGTTGAGGAAAAGGGGCCTTCTTGACTATATTTCAGTGAAAACTATTTTTGAGCAGACCTTATAATTTTCTCTTTCATGATAGAAAGAGGAATTTTATTGCCTTTGAATTTTCCTATTTTGTAAAATTTTCTTAGCATAATATCCATAATGTTTTCATCTAGATCTTCTTTTACATCAATAATATCAATTTTGCAAAGTCTAATGACATTTGGTAGATATTAATTCATAACACAATCATCCAACCACTTAGATTCCCACACTCTTTCTAGGCACTATGTAAAATGATTGCATTAATCCACCTCCTACTTCTCATAATGCAATTGGAAAATCCATGGGTTGTTATAGATACCCATGAA
Source organism: Aquilaria sinensis (assembly GCA_005392925.1). Lineage (NCBI taxonomy): Eukaryota > Viridiplantae > Streptophyta > Magnoliopsida > Malvales > Thymelaeaceae > Aquilaria > Aquilaria sinensis. The sequence goes on along the minus strand of SMDT01002790.1, from coordinate 86,342 downwards.
GTAAAATTTTGGAGAAGGCATCACCAGTTCTATCTTGCAAAATTATTCTTGACTTTGAAAAAATCCATCAAAGGAATTTTGGACTTGGTATGGGAAAGAATCTCTTAAGAAAACCCTTCCATGACACTCACTTGCTTGGTTTTAAATAGGATGATCCAGGAATGTTGATGATCTATATTCTAAATATAAAGAATTTCATACCAAGCTTTCATATAGTCACAATAATAGGGCCCTATGTTCTTAAACTTTCCCTTAGTCAAAATTCTCCTTCTTTCAGAAAGAACTCCTCATTCTTCAAAAATCCAAACCTTAAGATCTTTAATGAAGAGATTCCTACTTTTGAGATGAATTTTGTTGTAGGTGTTTTTGACTCATTACCAGTTTTTTGATTTACGGTGATTTTTGTCCACTTTGATTTATGCTCAATCATTACTAAGCTAGTTTCCTATAATATAAGTTCAAAAAAATAAAGGTTTCTTGATGGCTTAAAACTACCAATGAGGATTTTATTTATTAGGCTAGTGTTTCTCTGCTAGTTGAATAACCGATAAATGTTTCATATCTTTGTTTTCTAGGGAAATCAAACATTCCCTTTCAATTTCTTAGTAAACTGTTTGAATTCCTAGTCCATACATGGTAATTTATTGGGCTTTTGGAGGCCTAAAATTATATTCTTTGATAAGTTTCTTTTGGAAACAAACGGTTCATCATTACCATTCTAGAAATTTCTCTTTTTGGAAGATCATTCTTTAATCCTTTTCTTTTTCTGAGAAGATTCTTCTTCTTTATCAAGAACATCATGAATGTCTAGGTATTTGTGGAGTTGAGCCAAGATGGCTCTGGTTATCTCTGCTTTCGACTCTGGTTTTTCTATTCTTAATAAGTTGGTATATGGCACCACGTATATTTCCGTTACTTCTACTTTCTCTTGGATTTTTCTTTGGAGAATATTTTTTTTCTTGTTGTTTGTCGTTATCTTTCCCCTACAAAAATTCTTTAGTTAAGAAAGCAGGTAAAGAGTTTATTTTACCAGCAATATATTCAATATCAAAATGAAAAGTAAATAAGATGGCTTGCCATTGAGCAAAAATTTGTTTAGATGCCAAATTTTAACATCTTTAAACAAGGCACTTTTTGTTGCTTTGTAATCAACTTGATTAGGAATTTCTTATTAAGGAGATCTTCCTGAAATTTAATAACACAAATTACAAATTGCTAATTTTTCTTTTTTAATTGTAGTGTAATTTCTTTGAGCTCGATTCCGGACTCTTGAAGTGAATCTTACTAATTGTTCCATGTCACCAATCTTTTGTTTTAATATTCCTTCGTTACCTGTATCACTAGCATCTGTTTCAACTAACTTGAAGGCCTCTGGATTAGGAATATTAACAAAAGAATTTTTTTTATTTTCCTTTTAACCATCTAAACAACCTTAGTCTGTCCTTTACCCTATTTGTGGTGGATTTTTCTTCAATATGTCAAGCAAAAGCTTACAATCCTTAACAAGATCTTTATAAAAGTCAGCAACATAGTGTAAACTTATTAAAAATCTTTGCAATTATTTCTTATCTTTTATCTCATTTGGAAACTTATCACCAAAACTTATTAATCTATCAATAGGCTTGATTGTCCATCTATAGATCATATGACCTAAAAGTCTAACATTCATTTGGAACAACTCCATCTCTTTTGTTGATACCACAAATCCTTCTTCTTCTGCTATTTTCATGAATTTGTTCAAGTGCTTCCAATGTTAATCAATTGATTGAGAAAACAAAGAATATCATCAATGTAAATAATAGTAAAAGAATTAGAAGGATTAAAAATTTCATTCGTGAGTCTTTCAAATTTTGAAGGGGCATTCTTTAACCCAAAAGGCATGACATTCCATTCATACATAGAGACCAAACGGAACATAGAAACCTTTTTTATATTTATCTTCCTTGGCAACTTATATCTACCAATATCCTGACTTCATATCAAATTTAGAGAAACATTGGCATTTGTAGTAACGTGTTTTTTTAGGAGTTGCCACCAATCAGTTTCACCTAAATCGATTGGATACCTATTATGGTCTACGAGAGATTCTAAAATCGTGAGTCGGTTACGTTAAAATGACCTTATTAAAGTGCCCAGAAATCGGTATAATGGGGTTCGGTTTTATCTTTTCCTAACTCTTTATTTCTTAACCTAATCTTTGAGTAAAAACACTTTTTATGAATTTTATTTAATTGTGTTTATTTAATTAATTGAATTCCAAACCGTAAATCTTACCAGACTAACTGGATATGGAATCTTAGATGTCCTTGAAATTTCGGGACTTTACCAAATCTATGAAGAATCTAAAAGAACCATTTTGTTCTTGGTTGTTAGACCAATCAGATTCAAACAAATATTCCGTCTCAGAATTTTATCAAATCACCAAAAATGGATCTTTTTGAAATTTTTTTATGTATTTTACAATTGCTTAACCAATAATTTTTGTGTATTATTAAACTTTAGGTGCATTATGGGGATTAAAATTAATATATTCTGAAAAAAAAAAAAAGCTAAACAAAAGAAGAGAGATCAAATTAATATTCTACGTTTTACTCTTATACTAATTTAGTAACTATGTTATATGCAAAGCCGAACAAACAAAAGAAACAAAGACACAAAAAAACAAATAAAAACAATAAAAGCTTGCTATTAGTGACTGACCTGCAAGATAGAAATATGTTAGTGACCTAGACGGATGAAACAAAAAGAGTAAGGGACTAAATAAGGGTTTTATCGAAAGGGGTAGTTGACTGAATCCGACGAATCAGAACCAGGTCGGGTTCGTGGGTTGCGATTCTGCTTCGATTGGGTGGCCAGATGAGAGGATTGAGGACGATGGCGGCAGGAGCTTTTGTGGCGGCGTCGTAGCTACCTTAGGGGTGGCAGGAGAAACGTGATAGATGGCGGCGAGTCGAGATCGGCTGAGACCGTGCTCGGACCGCGCGACGTGGAGGGGATCAAGGTAGGCTTGGTGCGTCGACAGTCGCGGAGTTAGTTGGGGCTGCTGATAGTGGTGGGAGAGATAGCTGGAGTGTAGGGTTTCGAAAATTGTTTTTTAAATAAAGCTCAGGGTTTGTGAATTTCTTCCTTTTTCTCTAAAATAATAGTAATATATATTTATACCGGAGGATGTATAAACAAATATTTACAAAGTTTTTGAGAGTTTGAACTTCATCCAAATTAAATTTAAAAGAATTTAATTCAGTTATGATATAATTTGGTAAACATATCAATTGTAGCCTAACAAAACTCTTAAACCGTTGATTTAGCCCTAAATTCTGTGTGAATTCCAACCTAACCCAAAACTCTTCTAATTTGTCAATTGAGTTCAAAACTTTCAGGATTTATCAAATTGTGCCCAGTACTTTGCAAAAAGCCAAATTTCACCCAGAACTTCATATTTTTGCCAGCTTTGGCTCAAACTTTCTAAAATTGATAGATTTGATCCCAAACTTTCCAATTTTGCCTACCACTTCATAAAATCCTCCAATTCACACCCAAACTCTTTCTATTTCCTAAACTAACCCCAAAAGACCTTTAGAAGCCAAAATTAGTACCTAAACAAAACTAATTCCTCTTCTAACCCTAAATGACCATATTAAATTCCTAAACTTTTATAGCATGAACAATAATGTAACCTAAATGTGACTAGACTAACCAACTATGTAAAACCCTAAAATGATAAATGGACATAAACGGCCCAAATATTTTAACAATTGACCAAATTGCCCTTAAAAATGAATAATGTTCCCAAAACTAATTTTCCCAACCTAAAAGTAAACAAAAACTAGTACCAGAACAAAATTGGGTATCAATAGCATTAAAAAATCTTCATATTAAATTTTTCTTGTTAGATATTGGATACTTAATCCATCAAAGTAAATTATTGAGACATTTATAATTTAGTACCAACCTTGGTACTCCTCTTTTTGATTTCTACATTTTTCACAGCATGAAAAGCAAAACAGCTAAATGGGAGAAAAACTATTTCTAATTAGTTTCTTGTCAAGCAATTCTTGGATTTCTTTCCTAGAATGAGCCATTGATTTTTTGTTCATTTGGATAGCCTTTGATCTTGTAGGAATATTCTTCTCATTAAATTTTGATTTATAAGAGAGATTCACAACACACTTTTTTCTTTCCCAAAAAGCATTTCGAATGTCTGTACATACTCTTTTTACCAAAGCTCCCTTAAAATGCTCAATTTTTTTTGTTTTTCCTCTAATTTTTCTTCAACACTCTTATATTTTACTTCTTCTTGTAAACATGTTAATGCATTTTGCTTTATTCCTAAATCTGTAGTAAGTTCTTCTATCCAAGATCTTCTACGAGGTTCAACAAATTCAAAAGTGTTTTTCTTTCTAAATTTTCTAGTAAAAATTTCATCTGAATTAACTTTAAAAGGCATAATAGTAGTTAAAAATGGAATCCCTAAATTTATATATTGATTCATATTTAAGGCTGTAAAGTGTTTTTTGCTACACACATCATTATTGCAAATATCAACATGTGCCAATTTAAACCTTATAAGCAATGTTTCTTTATTTGCAGCTATGATTAAATGCAAAAGACTTGTCTAAGTATTGATAAGCGATAAATTTTTCTTTAATGTAGTTTCTATTAGCTCTTGAATCAATTAAAACTGCTATGGTAATTCTAAACTGGTTTTCTATCAGCAAAGTCAATCTACTTGTAAATCTTTGATTAGGCATATAATAAACTTCATTGATTTGGAAAGATAGTCCTTGGTGAACACTTTCTATTTCTTTGTTTTCCTATCTTGTTTTTGGAATATTTCAACCTCTTGCTCTTTGTTTTGCCTTGAAATCAAATTCTTCCATATCCTCAACGATAATTTTATCTTCTCGGTTATCTTGGGAATTAATATTTTCCAAAATTTTGAAATCTTGAAATCTCAATTCTATTCCTTAAAGATTTTATTTTTTCCATAACTTCTGAGATCTCACCTTCCAATTTTGCAATAGTTGTCTCCTTATAACTTTTTATGAAACTCATTAATCTTATAAGAATTTCATTAAATTAAAGGTTTTGTCAATTCTTGTTTATCAAGTTTCTTTTTTGAATTTCTTCTTTGATTCTGCTGGTGTTCTTATTTTTCCACTTTGTAAAGATATTTAAACAAAACTTCTTTTCTCAATTTTATGCCATCATTTTTCCTAGCTAATTCTAAAATTCTTTCATCCTCTTTAGTAGTAGCATTAACTTGAATTATATTTAGTTGCAGATTATTAAATGTGTTTTGTAAGTTACATGAAACCATGGCTTTATAATTGAGTGTCAAAACTATCTGCAACACCAATGATGTTTACTTCCTTGGAACTTTCTACAGAAGTCATTTCTTCTTGTCCTTATTCATATTTACTGTCATTATTCAACAAAATCTGCATTAAACTCTTTTTAACACCTTCTTCAATTTGAAAAGATTTTATTTTCTATTTTGTCTTACATTCATTTGAAAAATGTCCTGATTTTCCACATGTCCAACAAACCTTAGGGTCTCTTGTGAATCTTGTTTTCTTAAATCCTTTGGAAGCTCTAGGCTTTTCTTCTGAGCTCTCAAATCTTTTTATTTTATACTTCTTATAAGGTTTATGCTTTTTTTTTTGTTTGGAATCATACTGGTCGTTAAATGTCATAACCAAATTGGGAACAAAATTTTCCCATTTCTTTTCTAGTAGCCATTTTTTCTCTTATAACATCTTTCTGTCATTTCATTTCATAGCACATCTTAAGAGCAACTTCCTTGATTTCTGCTAATATTTCCCTATAAGTGTAATTTTCTAACTTAACATGACCTTGTTTTTTTCCTTAAATATGATACATGACTAATTTACCAAAATGTTTTGACAACCCTTGAATGAATTTTTTTTTTCCAAATTGGTGATTTACATTAATCTCTTTCATAAACTCTTGTAGAGAAAGTATCCTTGAACTATTCTAAATTTGACAAAGTTCTGCACCTTAAATTTAAAAATAATTTTCCATTCATACTTTTTTTACTTGCGGTACTGTTAATGAAAAGAGAATATATAGTCACTAGCAATATATTAACCACATCATATTCACTTGAGTTTATTATGTGTCTTCCATGCTGTGTTGTTACAATTTTACTTGCTTTTTCATTTCTTGCCTAGCTTATTCTATCAAATATTTTTACCATTAATTTCTCAAATGTCCTATAAATCCAGCTATATATATCATTCGGGCTATTTCTAGGTCTGAATTATTAGCTTATTTTGCAATAGCTATTCCAAACATAATAATGTGCTGTATGATGTTTATGATATGATATTCTAGTAAACCATTTATGTTTCATTGTCTTATGGTGTCTCTTTTACATGTTGCAAAAGTATATGTCTTATGGTTTTGATGTATATGGGTGAGCTACAACCCATGTTTTTGTTGGACCTAATCTTCTCCCTTCCATTTTAAGATGATTGAATTCTAAGATTTCATTTCTTCATGGTGAGATTTAATGATATCTTTGCTAAATCTTATTTCAACTCTTCAATTTTCATATTCAATTATTCTTTCTAACTCTTTAGTTTTTAGAGGTTTTTTTGGGTTTTCAAGCTAAAAAAACCAATTTTTTGGGAGCGTGATATCACTTCATTTGATTTGCTTAGGAATTACTACATTACTTCTCTGTATTAGAATTTCTCCTTTTGTATCAAATAGTAGAGCTTTAAGCTCAATTTTTGTTGTCATTACTTTGTAATAAATTCTATAAATAAGTGCTAAATTTTAGGATCCCTCAAGCATATCAAAATTAGATGTCATTATATTCACAGTCAAAACTTTCATAATATGAGGATTAAAAAAAAAACAGTGAAATTTGCATGGCAATTGGAATAAACTGGCTCATGACACAAACTTGATTCTACCATGCTTAGCAGAAAAATCAGAGAATTTATTATACCTATAATCCCTCAAGGCAACGACAACAAAAGTTTATAACCCATTTCTTCTCAATGATTTCAAAGCAATCTGAACCAATCCAACACGAACATATTTGTAATAATTTCCTAAGTAATCTTTTATCATATATTTGGGCAATAGTTCAAATCTATGATCTTCTTCCACTATTAGAATAGTCTTTTCTACAGTTTTTATGACATAATTCATTCTAAGATTAAAAGTTCATTTTTGGTAAACATCACATTTATTTATCATAGAAATATTCCAATTACCTAGCATGTTTTCTACATATTTGATAATTACAACTTAAAATTTTTTTACTTTTCCACTCCCTATGTGTAGGAACAAATAATCAGTCTTGAAACTTTATTAAATCTACCAAAAACGGATTCTTAAAAATTTGTTGAGTAAATTTACAATTTCCTTCATTTAATTTCTTTCTAATTTCTAAAAGGATAAGGAAAAATTTAAGTTAACTATACCATTCAAGAATTTTCCTAACCAATAATAAATAAATAAATAAAGGTGAGAAAGGATCAGACAATTCTAAAATTGAAGAAATAAGCAAATAAATATCATAAGTTATGTTCCTATGTGAATTAAATTTAATGCATGGCCAAACACACAAAAAAAATAAATAAATAAATAAACAGTAAAAGAAAGGCCGCTGTTGGTGACCAATCTGAAAAAATAAAAATTTTAGTGACTGGGACGAAGGAAATAAATGTCAGAGGGGCTAGGCGAGGGTTCTACCCAAGGCAGATGGTTGACTGGGTCAGACGCAGGACTTCGGGTCGGATAGCGGGTTGCGATGCCCTCCGGCGACGTCGGTGGGAACGGCAGGCGGTGGCATGGAGCTCAGATGGCAACGACCCTGGGTGGGAGCTCCGGCTGGCTGACGGCTAGGAACAGCGGCGTACGGCTGCGAAACGAAAGGGAAGTCGCAGAGGCTTCTCTCTTTCTCCTCCTCGATATCGCATCACCAGCAGCGAAGGGCGATGCTACGTGGCTTCGGGGGAGCAGAGATGGTTGGCGGCGGTGAGGCTTGACCGGCAGCGGGGGCGGAGACGTCCGGAACCCGTCAAGCGGCTGGGAATAACTCCAGGGGTGGCGGCGCCGTGGGGAAGAACTTTAGGGTTTCTTGAATGGTGGCGAAGAACTAACGGGGATGAAGCTGCAGTTTTACCTTTTTCTTTACGAATTTCTTCTCTTTTTTCATTCAATTCGTAGCCCTTATTTATACGAGGGGGTCTTAAGCGAGATTAACTAGATTTCCAAATTTAAAACTTATTCAAATTCAATTTAAAGAGATTGGGACATAATTTGAACAAAATGTCTGTTTTAGTCCAACAAAACTCTTAGGTACTGATCTGGTCCCTATTTTTATGGGAAATGGTAATTTAGCCCATCTTTTGCCTGATTTGTTAAATTAGACTAAAGCTTTGTAAAAATAACCAGATTTTCCTATGATTTCATGATTTTGCCAGATTTGACCCAAACTTTCTAAAATTGATAGATTTCCCCAAACTTTCCAACTTTGCCTAGAATCTTCTAAAATCCCTTAGTTTTCACTCAAACCTTTCTCTATTGCCTAAATTGACCCTACAAGACCTTCATGACTTCAAATTAGTGACTAAACTAAATTAATTCCTATTTTTACCATAGATGAATATTTTAAACTCTTAAAATTAATAGCACAAATAAAAAAACCGAATTGCCCTCTACAAAACAAAATGCTCTTAAACTAACTTTTCCTAGTCTAGGACTAAGATAAAAGTTAGTATCCGGATAAAATTGAATGTCAACAACTGCCCCACTTTGCATGCATCATATTTGCATGTGTCATGGGATATGATGCATGCAAAGCCGTTATCAAATTTTGTCTGGCCTTAGTTAGACAATAAGAACCTTCTTACCACCAAAAACCTTGAGGAGAAAAACCTTCTCCTCCTCCTCTTTGAGATTAAGAAACATTCCTTATTACCTCTATGATAGAATCTAAGGAGAAAAACTATTTTCTCCTTTCTCACCAAGCTAAAGAACTCCCATTGCCTTTTGGTACAGACGCCCTTCTTCGGGAATCACGCCAGTGGCTTGGGGAGTTCTCTAGCCCGGGAGTTCCGCCTTCGGGGGAATCTCTCCTGCTTTCAGTAGCTGGTTCTTTTCTCCCGAAGGTGATATGTTCGGTTCCCCGAGAAAGTCATCGACACACTTAGATAACCTGGCGTTTCAGCCGAAGTGCTTACTTCGTCATGCTTGATCTCGCTCCTGCCGAGGTTTGTGGCAATGCTTCCTTCCGAGCTACGTCAGGCTCCCTGGTCAAACCTTTGGGGAATTGATGCTGGGGGAGGCGATAGCCTTTTGGCTATCACATAAATGATGCCCTTCGGCATCTTTGTCTTGCGACATGGTGAATTCCGAGGGAGCTTCCGAGGAGGGAGAACGCCTAACAGAGAGGTTCCCCAGGTGGGAAAGTACCTGAAAGACTCCGAAAGAAAGGTTAGGAGGTCCCCGGGATGACTTTCCGGGGAGGAGCCTCCGACGCCCTAGTGTCCTGGTAGTGAGTAAAATAATGACACTTAAATGGATATGGGATCTGGCCTGTATATGTTTTCTGTTGTGCGAGAATGCCAATGGCGAGAGCCCCCCCCATTTGCCAAGTCCTGTCTCTCAGTATTTATAGAAGTACCTGGCCCGTTTGGATCCTGACACGTATTCGGTCGAATTCTTTCTGTGATTTTTGGGCGTAGGGAACAGGTAGCCGTTTGTAGGCTCCTGATTTTGTGGCTGAGATGGGACTTGGATGATGTCAGCGTGTCAAGCCGCCGTTTCAGGCAGCGTGTGGGCGATTTGTCAGAGGCTCCTTAAATGCTCATTAAATGCTCCTGTCGTACTCCCAAGGTCCTTTGGGCGAGGTCGCCCTTTGGTACGGACGTCTTTCTTCGGGAATCACGCCAGTGGCTCGGGGAGTTCTCTAGCCCGGGAGTTCTGCCTTCGGGGGAATCTCTCCTGCTTTCAGTAGCTGGTTCTTTTCTCCCGAAGGCGATATGTTCGGTTCCCTGAGAGAGTTATCGACACACTTAGATAACCTGGCATTTCAGCCGAAATGCTTACTTCGTCATGCTTGATCTCGCTCCTGCCGAGGTCTGTGGCAATGCTTCCTTCCGAGCTACGTCAGGCTCCCTGGTGAAACCTTTGGGGAATTGATGCTGGGGGAGGCGATAGCCTTTTGGCTATCACAGGCCCCCCTCAAAGAAAGCCGAAGTGGAGACTTCGGTTTGTTGCCTTCGCAGGGTGCTTCTCGGGAGTTTCTAGGGAGTGCACTCTGTGCCGAGGATACACCTTTTTGTCCGAAGATACGGACTGTTCGGCCATAGCCCGTCTTTTGGTGTCCTCGAGGTAACCTACTTCTTTATTTTTGTAGGTTAGTGAACCGTCGTGTGTCGTAACCAGACGTGTCAGTCTGGAGCGGCGCGACGTTTGTCAGAGGGCGTGTTCCTCTTTTGGTGCGATGGCTTAACACGTGTCGGCTTTTTATTGGCTGGGGATGCATCGGTTACCGGGGGCGCGCCTTTTTAGGTGCAGAGGGGCATTTATGGCGGCGTTTCACCTTCGCAGAGTACTTATGACGCCGGTTCGCCTACCCTCCTCGGTCTATATATATGCTCATTTCGTCATTTGTTTCTCTTGCTTTTGCTTTTGCTCTGGTTTTCCTTCTGCTCTCTTCTACTTTTCGCGGCGGTTCTTTCACCTGAGCTTTTTTCCGGTCATCTTTCACGACGGCGTCTCCACTCCCAGAGTTCGGCAAAAGATTTGGTGGGTTTTGATTTCCAGAACTCTTTATTTTTCAAAGTTTTTCCGAAGTCCGTTTTTGGCTTTTTCCGAACTTGTTTTCCAGCCAAAGAATGCCTATTCCTGAGAGTTGGCAGCCTCTTCTTTCTCACCCTTGTTGCACTACCCCTGCCAAATTAGCGAAGTGGAAGAAGAAATTTTTCCTTCCCTCGTATGCTGTTACGAGGTTGCCCCGTCCTGACCACTACAGTTTTTCAAACCATAGTAACGAGATCACCGTTTTCCGAGCTCAATTGAAAGCCGGACTTCGGTTCCCCCCTCCGAAGTTGGTTTGCGACTTTTGCCAGTTTCATGGCATTGCCGTGAATCAACTTCCTCCGAACTCGTACTGCTATTTCAACGCCTTCCTCTGTATGTGTGGTGTTTTCAAAATAGAACCCCACTTTGTCCTTTTTATGCAGTACTACAAGCTCTACGTGGTCCCGAAGGGTGGCTTTTATTTTATGCTACCTCGGGGATCCGGGAGCAAAAAGTTTATGTTCACCTTCGCCACCAAGGATAGCTGGCGAGGGTGGCAAAAAAAGTTTTTCTTTCTGAAGATGGAGGAGGCCTGGTCGCCTGTTCCGACCAAGTGGGGTCAGGGACGGTTAGAGGACGACGTCGTAGATCCGAGGATACTGCTGACTCCCGAGTTGGCTTACGTTTTCGCGGATTTCGACGGTTGAATTCGAGCCGTCGCCGACTGGGGTCCCGAGGTCCTTTCGCGCCCCCTTTACCCCTTCCCCATCAATTGGAGGTTGATGACCGAGGAGGTCCTTCGGGAGCTCGGGGTGGTAAAGGAGCACAAGACGGACCTCGGGATGCCTGCTCCTGCCATCGCCGGAAAGGACTCCTGGCTAGTGCAACTCCTTCGGGAGGAAGTTTCTTTCGAAACTTTTTGTGAGAGTAAGTTATTTTCTAGTCTCCTTGTTATAACTTCGTTCCAGACTCACACTGATGTCTTTCTTCCTTTGCAGAAATGGGCGAGGACACTACTGCATTCTACAAAGCCCTTTTCACTGGCCAGTCCGCGAAGGGTGATCAGGCTAAGAAAGCAACCTCCCGAAGACGGAAAACGTCCGGGGCTGGGCCGTCTGTTTCTAAACGGGCGAAGAAGGATGTGCCCCCTCCCCTTCCGGAGATTTCCGAAGAGGTGGGCGAGGAGCTTGAGGCTGCTACTGCCCCTCAGCCCGAGGTTGCTGCTGAGGTCCTTCCTCAAAGTCCTACCCCTTCGCAGGCTCTCCTGGACGACGTGGTAGAGGCGCCTTCTGCCGAGGAGCGGCACCGAATAAAAGGCAAGGGGATTTCTGCCGAAGAGACCCCGGCTTCCGACGAGGACGTCGTCAAGGTGCCAGCAGGTTTGTTCTTCTAACAAACTATGGTACTTCTCCTTTTTTCATGATCTTTGAGATTTTCTTTTCTTGACCCCCTTTTGTTTTGTTTGTGTAGAGGAGTTGCTCACTCCGGGTTGGGCAGCTGAGCATGCCAAGAGGAGAGCCCTTCGGGACGCCCGTATCCCGAAGGGGAAAATCCCGAAGGAGCCTTTCTGGACGTTTACGGAGGACATGAATTTGTACTCCGGAGACTGCCAGCAAATGGCTACGGAGATCTCGAAAGGGGTCTTCACTGATGCCTCCTTCAAGGCTATTGCTGCCGCTCACCCGGGCGACGATTCTCTTGCCGCGAAGCTTTCCGAGCACGCCGCTCAGGTACGCTTTTCGTCTGCCTTCCTCCTTTGAATTTTTTCTAAGTGTTTGGTTTTCTCTTTGTCTTAACGACCTTGCCTTTATCCTTTTGCAGCTTCTGGGCTACGCTGGCTTTCTCCGAGTTCGGGTGGCGAGGCAGACTGAGTTCCGGGCCAAGGCCCTAGAAGCCATAGAAAAAACAAAGGCTATGTGCTCGGAACTGGCTGTCAAGAACCTGCAGCTGGCCCAAGCTGGGGAGAAGGAAGTTGCCGCCCTTCGGGAGGAGTTCCAGGAAGAAAAATATGAGCTTCTGAGGGACTCCTCCCAAAAAATTTCTGACCTCGGCTCTCAAGTGGCAGAGCTGATCTCGGCAAATGATGCGCATCTGAAAGAAAAGTCAGAGGTCGAAGGGCTTCTGGCGAAGGCGCTTGTTGAGAAGGCTGCGCTCAAAGCCGAGGTCGATGCTATGAAGAAGGAGCCGGAGAAGAAGAAAGTAAAGGAGCTGAAGAAGAAGGTCTCGGATTTGGAGAGAGACTTCGAGGAGCTTAAGGTTGAGAAAGACAAGTCCGATCAGATGACCAAGGTTGGTTTTCAGGACGGATTCTGTCTTGTTCGCCACCAAGTCCTTCAGAAGTTTCCAGATCTGGATCTTTCTTTTCTGGCGACCTTGGACATTCCCGAGGGACCTTGGTGGACCTGGTCTAAGATTGACCATCTGAACCTGCCTCCTTGTCTTCCGGCGCCGAAGGTGGTGCAAAAGGGCGCAGGAGCCGGAGACTTCCAGGACGCCGAGAAGCCTTAGTTTGTGCTAGGGTCACTGTCCCTTTTTTTCTTCTTTTTTGTACTTCTTCTTTTGGCAATCTTTTTTTGTAAGCACACTTATCTCAATAAAGACCTTGAAAATTTGGCTGTCTTTTCCTGAGATTTTTTGGCTTTCCTTTGCCCCGAACTTTATTCGTTCAAGAGACTTCGGAAAACTTGGTCTGTGCTTATCATGGTGACCTCTTTTGCGAAATCCTGACTTGTTCAACTTATGCCCCAGAAAAAATTTTGGCTAAGTCTTTCGCCAGATTTCCTCTGTTGTCCCGAACACGTTTGCTCTGGAGACTTCGGAGAATAACGCCTTTGCTTATTTTAGTGGCCACCTTTGCGGAACTCGCACCACTCGTGCCAAGAAACTTTTTGGCTAAGAAACTTTTTATACCTTAGAGAAAATTTTCCTTTCTTTGTTCAGCACGGTCTCTTTTGCCGAGATCTTAAGCGTAAAATTTTCTCAAGGCGTCCGAATGCCACGTATTTTTCAATTCTACACCTTCGGAATCGCCGAGCTTGTAGACCCCTTTTCGTACTTCGGCAAGAACCAGGTAAGGGCCTTCCCAGTTGGCGCGAAATACTCCGTGGGATGGCTTTCGAGGTGCGAATTCATTCTTTCGGAGAACGAGGTCTCCTCTCTTTATTCCTTTTGGCCTTGCGCGCAAGTTTATGGCCGCGGCCACTCTTTGCTGAAAAGCTTTTCTTCTTAGTTCGGCTATTTCTCTGTGCTCGCCGACGAGGTCGAGCTTGGTTCTTAGGCCGAGGTCATTTCCATTTTCATCAAAAACTTGTACTCGAATTGATGGTTGCACTACCTCGATTGGGATGATGGCTTCTGTACCGAAGACGAGTGAAAAAGGCGTTTCCCCCGTGGCTCTTCGGGGTGTTGTTCGGTAGCTCCACAGTACACTTTGGAGTTCGCCTGGCCATTTCCCTTTTGCTTCCCCTAGCCTCTTTTTCAGACCATCTTTTATGGTCCTGTTAGATACCTCTACTTGGCCATTGCTTTGAGGATGCTTTGAGGATGGGCTACTGGGGCGAAGTGCATCTTGATTCCGAGGTCGTTGACAAAGTCCTGGAACCCTTTGTCAATAAACTGGGATCCATTGTCGACTACCAGTATCCTCGGTATGCCAAATCTGCATACGATGTTCTTCCATACGAACTTCTGCACTTCTTTAGCTGAGATAGTTGCTAATAGTTCTGCCTCGACCCATTTAGAGAAGTAGTCCACTGCGACCACGCAGAACTTCACACCTCCGGGGGCTATTGGAAACGGCCCGATGAGGTCTATGCCCCAAACCGCGAAGGGCCAGGGATAGTCAGCCGAAGTCACAATTTTCGAGGGTGCCCTCTGGATTTTTGGGTGTTTTTGGCAGCTCTCACATTTTCGGACGAAATGTCGTGCATCCTTTCTTAGGGTAGGCCAAAAATATCCTTGGCGGAGTACCACTGCGGCGAGGGCGTCAATTCCAATATGTGAACCACAAGCGCCTTCGTGGACTTCTTCGAGGATCATTTCAGTATCCTCTTCGCCAACACACCTCTGTAAAGGATTTGCATATCCCTGCCGATATAGTTCTTCGCCTATTAGGAAGAATCGCCCAGAGCGTCTTCGCACTTTTGCGGCTTCAATGGGGTCTTCGGGGAGCGCGTTGTCCGCAAGATACCTCTTTATTGGATCTCTCCAGCCCTTTTCCGAAGTTACTATGCTCAGTACTTCAATGCTCGGGTGGTTTAGTACCTCGGTGTATGTTTTTGCCTTTGCCAGGCAATCCGCTTCGGTGTTTTCCCGACGAGGTACATTTTCGATGCGTATGGTGTCGAACTCTCGAATGAGCTTCGTCACCAGTTCGTGGTATTTTGCCAAAATTGGGTCTTTCGCGCCGTAGTCCCCTGCCGTTTGCCGAACTACCAGCTGGGAGTCACTGTGAGCCTTCAAGTTTCTTACTCCAATTTTTCTGGCCAGGCGCAACCCTGCTATCAGAGCTTCATACTCAGCCACATTATTAGTGGCACTGAAGTTGAACTTGATGGCCTTTATCACCTCTAGACCTTCGGGTCCTCTGATGATCACTCCGGATCCTTGGTGTTCGGAACCTGAGGCTCCATGCGCATGTAGCGTCCATTCTGGCTCACCTTCGCCAAGATCCTGGTGGCTATCTTCGGTGGTAGGTACTTCGGCGATGAAGTCAGCTAGTGCTTAAGCTTTTATGGCTTTCCGAGGTTCATAAACAATGTCGTGTTCGCCGAGTTCTATACACCATTTGGAAAGCCTTCCCGAATGATCAACTCTTTTCATAACATCCTGTAGAGGCAGACTACTACGGACGATGATGGGGTGAGCCTGAAAGTATGGCCGCAATCTTCTTCCTGCCAGCACCAAGGCGTATATGGCTTTTTGGAGCAATGGGTACCTGACCTCGCCGCCGTGCAGGGATTTGCTTACGTAATAAACTGGCCATTGTCTCGGCCCTTCCTCTTTCACAAGGACCGAGCTCACTGCTTTTTCTGAAACAGCGAGGTACAGGATGAGGGGCTCTCCTTCACGAGGTTGTCGCAGAGTAGGCAGTCGAGACAAATAGATTTTAAGTTCTTCCCAGGCTTTTTGGCAATCCTCATTCCAAGGATGGTCACCATCCCCGAGGTCATTTTCTCTTCTTGCTGCCTTAGTAAGGACTTTGAAGAATGCCCGACACCGATCTCCGTACCTGGAGATGAACCTGCTAAGAGAGGTTATCCTTCCAGTGAGTCTCTGCACGTCTTTCACTGTGACAGGAGTTCAGAATTCGAGCAGAGCCTTAATTTTTTCTGGGTTAGCATCAATGCCCCTTTCTGATACCATGTAGCCCAAAAATTTTCCCGAGGTCACGCCGAAGACGCATTTTTCGGGGTTAAGTCAAATTCTGAATATTCTGAGTTGCTGGAAGATTTCCTCTAGGTCTGTGACATGGTCTTTAGGCATCTTACTTTTGACTATCATGTCATCAACGTATACTTCCATGTTCCTCCCTATTTGGTTATGAAAGACTTTGCTCATCAGTCTTTGGTAGGTGGCTCCTGCATTTTTGAGCCCGAAGGGCATCCTAGTGTAACAATATGTTCCACCTTCGGTGATGAACGCAGTTTTTTCTTCATCTTCGGGATCCATCCTTATTTGATGATACCCACTGAAGGCGTCGAGGAAGCTTAGGAGCCCATATTCGGCAGTTGAGTCGACCAACTGGTCTATCGGTGGGAGAGGATAGGAATCTTTCGGGCAGGCATCGTTCAAGTTTCTGAAGTCGATGCACATCCGGAGCTTACTACTCCCTTCTTTTGTAGCAATAACCACATTGCTTAGCCATTCGGGGTACTTGACCTCCCTAATTACATTTGCGTCCATCAAGCGCTGTACTTCGGTTTTGACGAATTTACTTTTGTGGACCGAGATGCCTCGCTTCTTTTGCCGGACAGGTTTTGCTTCCGGGCTTACTTTAAGGCTATGTTGTATTATGCGAGGGTCTACCCCTGGCATATCCTTTGGCGAGTAGGCGAACAGTCCTTTATTCATCAGTAGAAAGGATACAAGGTTTTTCTTGTCACCTTCGGCCAAGTTTTTCCCTATTCGGGTATTTTGGCCGGGGACAAGTTCTACTTCTTCCGTTTCTACTTCTGCAAGCTTTTCCGCCCCGCCCATTTTTGGTTCTTCGGTGGGTAGTGTCCCTCCTGCTAAGGTTTGTGCGAAGTTGGCTGCTGGGGCCTTTCGGGCTTTGACAAACACCTTTCTGACCTCGGCTTGGTCGATGAAAATTTCGGCGTCTCCGTCCTTGGTGGCGAAGGTGATTGTTAAGTACTTCACATCTGGGCGAATGTGCAAATTCCCTTGTGTTTGCCTTCCAAGGATGGCGTTGTACGACGAAGGGACATCCATGACAATGAACCTCGTCATTGTGGAGGCAAAAATTTCTCCTTTTCCGTTGATCGAACTCCCTCTCATCATCAGGGGAAGGTCGATCCAGCCGAGGACGGGCAGCTCTGAGGGTCCTATTCCAAAGGTTGGTGAAGTAACAGGCTTGAGGTCGATGCTGGATATTCCCAAGCTTGGGAGCAGATGCGAGAATAGGACGTCGGCGTTTGACCCATCATCAAGCAATACCCTTTTGACGTCCCAATTCCCTATTCTTGCCATGACCAACAATGGGTCGTCATGAGGGAAAATGACGGACGAACCATCTCTTCGGGTGAGTTTTTTCGATAGGCTTTGGTACTCTATCGTTGCTATTTCCCTGGCTTTCCTCTTTCTCCCCGAGGATGGCAGTCCAGTGGTGATGGTTTGTATTACCCCCGCCGAAGGTGGGAGGTGCCTTTTTGGACTTCGGTTCCTCCTTCTGTCGGAGTCATACTTATCTTCGTCAGCCTTTCCTTCCTCCTCTCTCCTTGCCTTTGGCGAAGGCATTCGCAGATAGCGCCGCAGTTGACCTTGCTTAATCAGCGACTCGATGTACTTCTTCAATTGGAAGCAGTCTTCGGTGTCATGACCGTGGTCGCGATGAAACTGACAGAACTTCTTCATATTCTTTTTGTTGTCAGCGGTCATTGCCTTCGGTCGCTGAATCTGGGACCCCTGTTTCTCCATTGTCATGAGGATGTTGGTCCTTGTGGTGTTCAGGGGTGTAAAGTTCGGAGGAGGCTTCCTTCCCCTGATCCTCCGAGGTCGTCCTGTTTGCTCTGTCGGATACTTGCCTTGCTGGCTTGATCCTTCGGGACGAGAATGGTCGTTCTTTGGCCCCCCCATTCTTAGCTCTTCGGCTGTCATATGCTGCTCGGCTCTTCGGAAAAATTCGCCGAGCGTGTCCGGGGGGTCTTTGGAAAATTCATAAAATAGCTGCGAGTCCCTCCGAAGGCCCCGTATCATGGCGAGGATGCGTATTTCTGGCCGGAAGTCTGGAACACTTAGGGCCTCTCGGTTAAATCTTTCGACATAGTCACGGATGGTTTCCCCGTTCCTTTGTGCTATGTCGAACATCTGTACCGGCATCTTCGCCGTAGGACGACTCCCAATAAACTGCTGGGTGAAGGCAGTGGACAGCTCCTGGAACTCTCTGATGGTTCCTGGGGCCAGAGAGTTGTACCATGCTGTAGCGGGGCCGGCAAGGGTGACCTCGAAACATTTGCATAAAGTGGCATCATCAGCCCCGTGCAACACCATGCTCCGTTTGTACTTCGTCAGATGGGCCTGTGGATCTGTTCGGCCATCATATGTCTCTAGCCGAGGTACCCGGAAATCACTGGGCATGGCCGCTTCGACTATTGTTCGGGTGAACGGTGACTCATCGCCACAAAAGGTTTCAGATAGTCTGGCCCAGACAGGTCTGCGGGCTACCTGTTTTTCCACCCTTTCCAACCTCGTCAATATTTTCTCCATAAGGAGTGTGGGGCTACGCTCTTCCTCGGGGAAAGGGGATCGTCGGCATCTCTTCGGGGATGGGGACCTCGCCTCAGGTGACGAACTCCTTTCGTGCGGGATTTTGGGTCGCTTGGACTCCATCCGTCCCACAAGCCGTGCCCCGAGGGGCGTGTTTTCGGTTGAAGATTCCTCTCGTGGGTCTCCACTTCCTGAAGTACGATGAGCTGATTTAGAACTTCTCTCGCAAGGGCGCACTGGCGAAGGAGGCCTCTGGGCCTGAGTTTGTTGTGGCCACCTTTTGTCTATCTGCTGTGCCATTTCGGCCACAACAGAACGCTGGAAGTCGCGCAGAAAACTCATAGTGATGACCAGAGGACGTTCTTCCTCAGACAAGGAAGTCCCTGGAAGAGTTTGCTCAGTAGCCGGTTGGACTTCAGGCGCGGACGGGGACCTCGGAAGTCCCTTGTCCTTAGAACGCCGAGTTTCAACGACGGCAACCTGAGGGTGGGTTCCCACAGACGGCGCCAAATGATGCCCTTCGGCATCTTTGTCTTGCGACATGGTGAATTCCGAGGGAGCTTCCGAGGAGGGAGAACGCCTGACGGAGAGGTTCCCCAGGTGGGAAAGTACCTGAAAGACTCCGAAAGAAAGGTTAGGAGGTCCCCGGGATGACTTTCCGGGGAGGAGCCTCCGACGCCCAAGTTAGTGTCCTGGTAGTGAGTAAAATAATGACACTTAAATGGATATGGGATCTGGCCTGTATATGTTTTCTGTTGTGCGAGAATGCCAATGGCGAGAGAGCCCCCCCCTTTGCCAAGTCCTGTCTCTCAGTATTTATAGAAGTACCTGGCCCGTTTGGATCCTGACACGTATTCGGTCGGATTTTTTCTGTGCTTTTTGGGCGTAGGGAACAGGTAGCCGTTTGTAGGCTCTTGATTTTGTGGCTGAGACGGGACTTGGATGATGTCAGCGTGTCAGGCCGCCGTTTCAGGCAGCGTGTGGGCGATCTGTCAGAGGCTCCTTAAATGCTCATTAAATGCTCCTGTCGTACTCCCGAGGTCCTTTGGGCGAGGTTGCCCTTTGGTACGGACGCCCTTCTTTGGGAATCACGCTAGTGGCTCGGGGAGTTCTCTAGCCCGGGAGTTCCGCCTTCGGGGGAATCTCTCCCGCTTTCAGTAGCTGGTTCTTTTCTCCCGAAGGCGATATGTTTGGTTCCCCGAGAGAGTCATCGACACACTTAGATAACCTGGCGTTTCAGCCGAAGTGCTTACTTCGTCATGCTTGATCTCGCTCCTGCCGAGGTCTGTGGCAATGCTTCCTTCCGAGCTACGTCAGGCTCCCTGGTCAAACCTTTGGGGAATTGATGCTGGGGGAGGCGATAGCCTTTTGGCTATCACCTTTCATGGAAGAAAGAAACTTTTCTCTCATTCATTTTACTTCAGCAGAGAACCCTTTCTTACCATGATTTAAGAGGTAAAGAACCTTTTCTTGACCACCTTTTATTTCCTCTAAAGTAAAGAACTTTGTCTCCTTGTCACCTCCAAATTCCTTTTGAGGTAGAACACCTTGACTCTTTACCACCTCTAATGACTCTTGAGGTAGAGAATCCTGTCTCTTTACCACCTCTAAATTTTTTAAGGTAAAGTACATTGACTCTTTACTACCTCTGATTTAACATATATTATGAGAAAGATGACTACTTTGTTCTTGAAAACTTGGTTTAACCTTGTTGTGGGCATGACGGGGTAGAGATAACTTTTTCATTTAAAACCTTAATTTGACTCAAATGACGAGTACGAGAATTACATTCTCTTCGAAACCTCAGTTTTGCCTTTGTTTAAATGTGACGGGGTAGATAAACCTTTCTCATTCAAAACCTCAGTTTAACCCAAAATTACGAAGAAGAAAAGTAGCATTTCTTTGGAACCTTAATTTAGCTTTTTTTTAAAGGTGACAAGGTAGAGAAATCTTTCTCATTTAAAACCTTGGTTTGACTTAAATTACAAGGAAGAGAATTACCTACTCTTTAGAACCTCGGTTTAGCTTTCCTTTAAATGTGATGAGGTAGAGAAACCTTCCTCATTTAAAACCCTATTTTGACTCAAATTACGAGGAAAAGAATTGCTTTCTTTCTAGAACTTCAGTTTAGCTTTCCTTTAGATGTGATGAGGTAGATAAACCTTTCTTATTTAAAACTTTGGTTTAACTTATATGTCATTTGATCTTATTTTTTATGAACTTACCTGGACTATAAAACTTTATTCGCTTGGATAGCCTTGAGAAAATGTAGTCTCTAACCCTTGGCAATGTTAATTGGTTGAAACACTCTATTTCTTTCTCTTGTCTAAAATGCCTTCTCTTAATGTGCATGACTGAATTCCTTCTTAGCTATCTGCACCAAGCTTTATTGAAACTTGCTTGTGATAAAAGCATGATGGAAATGATATGATGATGGTTATGATGCATGCTTCTTAATCTTTGCATTCTTAGAATGACTTTGATGAAAACCACGATGCATAAGTGAATTTTATGATTACCTTTTGTGGTTTTTTTCCTTGAGTTATTTAGAATTCCTCCTTACCTCACCATGGATTTTATGCTATCTGAAGGCTCAATTATCAATGTTTCTCTATTCCTTTCATTTCCTTATGACTGTGTTGACGCTTACTTATTCCTGATGTTATCGTATAGAAGATTGTTTTTCCTCGAACTTAAGTTTTAATCCATAAAACTTGCCCCCTTATCTATTAAGCTTTTTTACTGGTAATGCTCTCCTTGTGCTTTGTAAAGATTACTTTGCCCTTGGATATGACGTCTATGTGGATAAAAGTATTGACTCCCTTTGACTTATAAAGGTCATGCCTTTCTAAACCTTTGTGATGGCATTTGATTGTAAATTTCTTTTACAAAAACTACACCTTCTTAAAGAAAGTCTCAAGCTATCTCCTCATTTTAAGTCCGCACACATTAATGAATAATGGTTTAGCCTTAAAGAAAAAATTTCATCAATTTATAGAGCTTGAAAAAATAACTTATGGTCTTTGTATTTGATTAAAATGACTTGTTATTCTTCCCCTTTCTAACTCAAAGATATAAAATGTACAAGAAAAAAAGGTAGAAATAGGTTTTAAAATGATAGTCTTTTAAATGAATGAGAATGATATCGATAGGCAAATGTTAGGTTGATGAAAGTTAAGTTTTAGTGTTGTGAAAGATAGGCTTTTTAATGACATTCATGAGTAGATTTAATTGCCTTGAAAAACTCAATAGTGACAATCTCAAACTTACCACCTTTTTCAGAAAGTTAGACCTCATCCATTGTCCCTCAACTTTCGTAATCTATATGTAAACTTGCTTTAAAGGTTGCGTGTATCTTCTAAACTACCTTTGTAGGTTTTCAGTTTAGAATCCATAGCTCACTTTCTTTTTCCTTTTCTTTTCTTTTTATTTTTTTCCCTTCCTTTACTCTAACTTTTGCCTAGGTTGTGTTGGAAACTAAGAACCTTGTGAGCCCTTATCATTTTTTTTTGTGAGTTACGCTTTTGATATGTGATGTGCTAGGTAGCCCTTCTTAAGTAAGATAGCTCAAGTGACATTAGCTGTTCATGCTTACTCTCAATCCTTTATTTCTTTTAAATTTCCCTTATTGCCTTTTGATGGAAAAGATAAACTTCTTTCCTTTTCAAAATTTGTGTTGTGGAGAACTGAGAATCTTTTCTTGTGTTCAGCATTCATAGGAATTGAAATGCCACTGAAGTAGTTTAATATGAGGGCTACCTTCCCTAGAAGCTAACCAATAACTTCTTGTAATGATGCTGATAGCCACTGTGAACTTCCTTTTGCTTTTGTATGATGAGAGTTGAGGTGTAACATTTAAGATTTTTTTTACTATATTTGGCAGCAATTTCAAGATCACCATCATAAAATCTCTCTTAGCTTTCATTTCTACCCACAAGTAGCATTGTCACATTTGTGTTTGTTTACACAAGAAAAACATGATTGTGAGATAGTGAAATGAATGGCATAATTGCAAAGAGTGTGAGATAAACGTAAAATGGAATTTTTGGTAAAAAGTGGTAGAATGCACATATTACGTCTCTTTATTGGACGAGAAAAAAATAACAAATGTCCATTTAATAAAGACTATACCCTAGATTCTGGACTAAATCTTGGAGCTTTTTACTATTAAATTACTTCGGTAAGTTCTCAAAGGTACAAGTTCGCTTAAAGGATTCCCTGTCATTCAAAAGTGTGTGTGAATTGCCAAGTCAGATCTAACTTGGAGCCTTTCCAAAGTCAATATAATTCCAGCTCAAGATCTTCATTTTCAATTACCAATCACGTTAGGATCTAGCAATGTTGAATCGATCAACTGCTGAATCTTGAGTTTTAGTGTCGCACAATTTTTAATTGAATGCCTGATTGAGTTTATGTGGTTGTCATGTTTAGCATTTGGATTATACCAACTTGGAATAGGAGGCCACTTGATCTTTGCTGTTGTTGGCATAGGTGACAACAGGTTTGATCCTATGAGCTCAAGGAGTAGCTCAGTATAGTTTGCAGAAATCATATCAACCTAAGCAATTTTCTTCTCATGAGTATTATGTGGTACTGATGGAGGAGACTTGAAGACTACTACCTCACTAGGACATTTTTTCCCATGTAATGTGAAGGCTAAACCATCCAAAGTGCTAATGCGTTAAACGTCATATATTAAATTTCCTGATTTTATCCTATATTCAATTCTTTCTCTAGATAACATGACATTAGATAAGCTATTAGAGACAATTCCAACTGACTTTTCATAATATGGCCCTTTCAAAGTTTGAACAAATAAAGTGATTATCTCCTTTTAAACCATAGCAGGTTAAACCATCGATGCTAAGTCTCTCCACCTTTGTGCGTATTCCCTGAATGACTCTTATTGTTGCCTCTCAAGATTTTGCAAAAGTTGGAGGTTATGGGACAACTCTTCAGTGTATTTGTAGTTGTTCAAAAAGGCATATACTAGGTTAGTCCAAGATTTGATATTTTTGGAACTCAAACTCATGTACTATTGCAATGCTGACTTGACGAGACTTTCTTGAAAAAGAGCCATCCATACTTTCTCATCTTTGGTAAGATGATCATATGATGAGCTCTTCCCATCAAATTTCATAAATTCTGGCACTTTTAAATTTGAGGGAATTACCACATCCAGTACTAGGCAAAGGTCATCCACAGAAAGAGAACTGAATATGGTGTCTCCTTCAATAGCTCGAAGTTTTTTCTCTATAGTTTCAAGCTTTTGAGCATCATTTTCCTTTTTCAGCAGTGTCTTCTTTTCCTCGTAGAAAGGATTGTGCCTTAAATAAATGTCATCTAATGGGCCTGAATCTTGAAAAAGCTTTTCTTGAGCTTTGGCCCATTGCAAGATGAATCCCAAGGGGCCGATAGGATCCTATGGGTCTTTGACAGTGGTTTGGATCACTTTCCTATTGATCAACTCCATTAGTTACTTTATTTGTTCTGCCATACTCTCTGTTTTTGACTTGATATCGATGAACTGCCTTTCCATTAATTCCACCATAAGTCTTGTTTGTAACTGAGTTGAATATGGATGTTGAGTACTGATCTTTTACCTTTTTAAAAGTGAGATTTTTTTATTAGATTTCGTGCATAAGTGAATTGATGAAGGATGCATGATGCGCATGATAACTTTTATTAATGTGATTAAAGAAACTTAGTTAAATGGCCACTATCACGGCACTTCCAAACCCTACTGACTGTTTATGCCTAAACACTTAGCACAACACTAAATCACCAAAGGAATCATAAAACCGAACCCAAAAAGTTATAGCAGTCAAGCCCACTTTGTTACATTGAAGACTAAAAGAATTTCCCGATGTGGTCACATTGCTTCCGAGCCTTCTTGATGTAACAGATAATCTTTCGCTATCTTGTACATGAGCTGGGCCAGGCATTATATCATGGGCCTTTTCACCCATCCTCCTTGCAATACGAATGACTTTTTGTACTTCTGCCATGAAGTCTTCGATCTGACATAAAGACTGAATATATTCTCATTTCTAGTGCTTCTTCTCCCATTCATTTTTATCGCATTCCTCGACTAATTGCTTAATGATGACCTGTTTGTCTTTTACCTTTCCCCGTAAGAATAGGTTCTTGTTCCTCAGTGCCTCTAGTTCTGAGTTCTTCTACCTCGACTTAGATTTTCTTCATCTTACCTCTTTCTTTCTCAAGCTCCTTTTCGAGGTCCTTTTTGGTAGAAGAATTAGTTGCGTCTAGAAGGAGAATTCCTTCCATTCGATTTTACCTCCACTCTGGATACCATTTTGAAGATACTAAGGTTCTAAGTTTCGCCAAGTAAACTTTCTTTCATGCTGTCGCCATCCTAGAAATGAGGTGGAGGCATTGTGGATCTTCATATGAAAATTCAAGCTCATGTAGTCGATGCATCATGGGTATGAACTGTTGAGATTTAAACTGCCTACGAACCAAGGTTTGGGCATAGCTCGTTCTTCCCATATTCTGAGAAGAGGAAGCCATGGGAGTTTCCCATATCGATAGACCACTAGTATTCCTAAGATAAAATGACACCCTCCATATGACTTGATAGTCCTGTAAGTTTTCAAAAAACTCTCTCCACTCCTCTTTGCTTTCCTTATTTGTCCAGACATTGTCCTTGAAAAATTTTGATTAGAATAAAATCTTGGAAGAAACAGTAACCAAACTCTCTCTTTATGCATGAGAGGTGACTTTTAATCCAATTGTATAACAATGGAGCACAACCAATGGACCGTCCTCCGTTGTGTTTACAAAAATTGAGAAGCAAATAGTATTAGCTAAAATAGCAGGAATGAGGCGCATGTGTTTTCTTCGCATTTGATCCAATAGCTTGACCACTCGGGCGTCAATGTGTGATAATGCCCTTGGGAATATGACGAGCCCATAAATTGCTAGTGCAAACACCTTTCTTTTTTGGGATTTTGATGACAATGTCTCCATGAGGTGTTTGATAGCGCTCCATGCCAAACTTTTTCCATTCCTTTTTATATTAGTTCGATGCTTAAGATCCGTGACTTACATGTTTAGGAAACGAGATAAGCACCTTAAAACATCGCTCTTCTTATTAGGAGAATATGCCTCAGTTGGCAAGTCGAGAGAAATATTCAAAAGGGGGCCATACTCGTTAATAGTTGGAGTAAAATCCATCTTGTTGATCGAAAAGCAACGATAGTACGAATCCTAAAATAATATTAGTTCTCAAAATAAGGTCTCATCAATCTTGACCTCTAGAAGATAAATGATGTGCCTAAATTCATTATCGAAGATCTTCCTTTTTGCATGAGGCTAAGCCTTCTAGATTTGTGATAGCTCTTTTATTGAAATCTGCTCCAATCGAAAGTGAACCAGGCTTTTCAAGTTTAGCTCACTTTTAGATGAAAGGCAATCTCTGTGGACTAGCTGTGCTTCCTTAAATAAGTCCATGGCTTCTGGTTGACCTTCTTCTATGATAGCTATCCAAGTCTCATTGTTGTCGGTCGAGAGTAAGTCAAGAATATTGATGGTAATAGAGATTGCACTAAGTGCTTCTTATAATGCAATGTATGCAGAAAGAAAAGCAACTTAAAAAGGGTTAGTATAATTGGCATAATAACAATACGGTAAATAATTAAATAAGTTACAAAGGCGATGATGTAACAAGGCAAATAAGTGCCTTATTATGGAGGTCCTAGTGGATGGATCTATGGTCACTATATGCACGGGTGGTTTTTGGAAGATAGGTTATAGGTTGGTTTTTGAATCCTTTTACTAAGTCTTATTGAACTAAAAAAGGCCTAATTCTTCACCCATAAAGGTTACATGAGGAAGAATTAATTCGAGTCGTAGCTTTCATGGTCCCATGGGGTGACTATTGTCACACTTGAGCAACACTACTGACTAACATGGACTAGAGAAAGCACAGAAAGTATTGTTTCATGTGACTAGCCTAACACAAGTGTTTTTGCAAAACTTGGTTGGAATGAGCTTGGGTATTGAGCTCATCACACATGTTGAGGTGTGTGCGTGTTGGAACCTAAAATAAACACAACACGTCAAATCAATATGTTAAGAAATAAACAAGAAAGAAAAAGTGGAAAAAAAAACCCCTCTTATGGCTAAACTTATCCACAGCAGAGTCGCCAAGCTATAGCAACGTATTTATAGGAGCTGCCACTAATCGATTTTGCCTAGATCGATTGAATACTTGTTATGGTTTACTAGAGATTTTGAGATCATAAGTCGGTTATGTTAAAATAACCTTGTTACAATGCCCAAAAATTAGTACCATGTGGTTTAGTTTTCTTTTTTTCTAAATTTTTATTCCTTAACCAAATCTTTGATTGAAAACAATTTTTATGAATTTTATTTAATTATGTTTACTTTTTCAACTTAATTCAAAGCCATGAACTTTACTAGACCAACTGGATATGGAATCTTAGATATCCTTGAAATCTCGAGATTTTATTAAATCTATCAAGAATTTGTATGGAGCATCTTATTCAAACCGTGAGTCTTATCAGATCAATCGGATTTGAGCAAATAATCCGTTTTGAGACTTTATCAAATCCACCAATAATGGATTTTAAAAACTTTGTTGAGTAAATTTACAATTTCCTTCATTTAATTTTTTTTTAATTTCTAAAAAGATAAGGAAAAATTTAAGTTTCCTAAACCATTCAAGAATTTGCCTAACTAATAAATAAATAAATAAAGATAAGAAAGGATCAACCAATTCTGTTGGTGACCAATCTGAAAAAATAAAAATTTCAATGACTAGGACGAAGGAAATAAAGTCAGAGGGGCTAGGCGAGGGTTCTACCCAAGGCAGATGGTTGACTGGGTCAGATGCAGGACTTCGGGTCGGATCGCGGGTTGCTATCCGGATCTGATTCGATTTCTCTGTCATCCGGAGACGTCGGTGGGAACGGCGGATGGCGGCCTGGAGCTCGGACCCTGGGTGGCGACCTCCGGAGGGCTGACGGCAAGGAACAGCGGCGTACGGCTGCGAAACCAAAGGGAAGTCGCAGAGGCTTCTCTCTTTCTCCTCCTCGATATCGCATCACCCGCAGCGAAGGGCGATGCTATGTGACTTCGGGAGAGTAGAGATGGCTGGCGGCGGTGAGGCTTGATCGGGGCCGGGAGCGGAGACCTCCGGGACCCGTCAAGCTGCTGGGAATAACTCCAGGGGTGGCAGCGCTGTAGGGGAGAACTTTCGGGTTTCTGAAAAGGTAACAAAGAACAAGGGGAATGAAGCTGCATTTTTACCTTTTTCTTGTTAGGAGCTTAGGGTTACGAATTTTTTCTCTTTTTTCTTTCAATTGGTGGCCAATATTTATAGCAGGGGTTCTTAGGCCAGATTAACTAGGTTTTCCAAGTTTAAAACTTATCTAAATTCAATTTAAAGAGATTAGGACATAATTTGGCCAAAGTATCCGTTTTAGTCCAATAAAACTCTTAGGTACTGATCTGGTCCCCATTTTTATGGGAAATTGCAATTTAGCCCATCTTTTGCCTGATTTGTCAAATTAGCCAAAAGCTTTGTAAAAATAATCAGATTTTCTCAGAATTTGGTGATTTTGCCAAAATTTGACTCAAACTCTCTAAATTTGACAGATTTACCCAAAACTTTCCAACTTTGCCTAGAATCTTCTAAAATCCATCAGTTTTCACCTAAACCTTTCTCTGTTACTTAAATTGACCCTACAAGACCTTTATGACTATAAATTAGTGACTAAACTAAGTTAATTTATATTTCTACCATAGATGAATGTTTCAAACTCCTAAAATTAATAGCGCAAATAAAAAGACTAAATTGCCTCCCTACAAAACAAAATGCTCTTAAACTAACTTTTCTTAGTCTAGGACTAGGATAAAAGTTAATACCCGGATAAAATTAGGTATCAACACTATAGTTTCTTTATCTTTTTGCCTCTTTAAGGAGAGCTTAGATAAACTTCTAAAGATTTCAACTTTCAATAACTATTAATTAATATGAGCTTAGATAAACTTCTAAAGATTTCAACTTTCAATAACTATTAATTAATATTAAAATTTTTATATTTTATCTGTCAACGTTTTACCCTGACTCGTTGCCCTTTTCCATGTTACAACATGCCCTGTAATGAATACTTTAGTTAGGTAATAGTCCAGAAAAATCTTAGTAATAATATTTAATTACTAGTAAGATAAAATCTTTTAAAATTCAACTGGCTATTGTTTCAAAGGGATAAGATAGGAGTAAATTGCACAAATGGTCCCTAACCTTTTTTCATTGTTTCATTTTAGTTCTTAACCTATTGAATGTTCTGTTTTGGTCCTAAACCTATTAAAATTGTTTCATTTCGGTCTCTCACTAGATGAAATTCATTAACTCAAAATAATTAACTGATAGAAAATTTTGAGATCCTAATTTAAATATTCGATAACTATCTTCCAGTAAATTTAAACAGTTTAATATTTTTTAATAGTAAATAGATTAAATTAATATTTTTTTTCTTCTTGAATAAAATAAGTTCAATTTACAGAGAGGAAAAAAAGTGACTTATATTTTTTATTAATTATAAAAAAATTATTTTACAGATTAAATTTATTGTAAGACAGTTACCAGATAGTTTAAATTATTATCTAAAACGTTATTATCAAAACAAATACTTTCAGTTAACAAATTTTATCAAATTGGGACCAAAATGAAACGATCTCAATAGATTTAGGACTAAAGAAACGTTTTAATAGGTTTAGGACTAAAACACAATATTCAACAGGTTAAGGACTAGAAGGAAACAATGATTAAAAGTTAGGGACCATTCATGAAATTTACCCGATAAGATAGTGCCAAAATAGTAAAATTTTGCTTGGGAATCAGTAGGGGTGAAATTAAAACCCGAAACCCGAATTCAATCCGTAAAAAAACAGGTTAGGGTCGGTTTCTTTAGAGGAAAAGATGTATTTGAACTCGACCCGACCCGACCCGATCAGTCACTGCCGAAAGT
This sequence comes from Aquilaria sinensis, assembly GCA_005392925.1. Taxonomy (NCBI): domain Eukaryota; kingdom Viridiplantae; phylum Streptophyta; class Magnoliopsida; order Malvales; family Thymelaeaceae; genus Aquilaria; species Aquilaria sinensis. The sequence continues at coordinate 56,610 of SMDT01002790.1, read as the reverse complement.
AGTTTCGGTTCGGTTGAAACCCGATAAACCCGACTAACCCGACTAGGAGTCTAGGCCCAGCCCACCTCCTCCCTCTGCCTAACGCAACACAGTCCTCTCCTCTCTATTCCTTAATCCAACTCCCAAGCCCAACTTAATTTGCTACTAGCCCAGCCTGTTTCAGTTTCGCAACCCAGGAGCAGGACCCAAAAAAAGTAAAGACTGAGTGTCTTGACTGTTTTCAGCGCTTTGGACAAAAGCCCAGTAAGGATCCATCCATTTGCTTCGGTCCTTCGCACGCAGGAAAGGAACTCTCGTCTTTCTCGTCTCATCTCTGCTTTCGTCTGATTCTCATCATTCATCACTCTCGGTTCTTGACGCTTTCGTTCTTCCTGCTGCTCAACGGTGAGTCGGTGAAGATGGAGCTCGCAAACATCATTTAATTGGTCTCCGAATCTCCTTTCGGTCGCGCTGCTCAATGTTCCTCGACGACGGCTGCTTCCTCGTCGTGCTACTGGCTTGCCTCTGTGCCCCTTTCGCAGATTGTCTCTCCCCCTCTCTCTCTCAATCTCAACGGAGTGGACCAAATCATAAATCTGTAAGGTAATTGCTATGTTTTCAACCTAGTTCTATTCTATTTACTTTGTAGCTAAATTTTTTCATTTATTTAGGGTTTTCTGATTTTGGGTCATTTTTCATGTCTTCGTTTTATCTACAAATTAACCAATGAAAATTGAAATGTGATCACCAATGACTCTGTCAAAACGTGTGAATTGTTCAAAAGTTCTGCAAACTGATCAGACATAAGTAGCTGGAATAATTGCTAGGACGCCTTTGAAGTTCAAAATCTTGCAGGATTCCTTGGATTATGCACTGCTAAGGCACTAACCTATAAATCTACGTAAATGAATATATGCACAACACAAAACTTCAAATTATGACCAATATCAAAGCAATAATGTACCTCTAGAGCCTTCAATACATGCTCAGGTGCTATGGTTCGTTTATCCTCTAGATGAGTGCAGCAGCAGTAATCATGTAGAAGTCTTAGCTTGCTTTAGTATTTCTTATTTGTCTATCTTCAGTAACCAAGAAACAGTTGTGTTGGATTCACATATTATTAGTCAAGTTCCTATTAGCTGCACCAGTCTTAATAAGGTTAGTTAAAATGTTAGAACAGTCAATGAAGAATAATTGAATGAAGGTTCTGTATATTAGTCAAGTTCCTATTAGTTCCTTCTTTTTTTTTTTTTTATGAAATATCTTGGAAGGTTCTGTATATTTGTCAGTGTCATTAAATTGAGTAGTCGCTTGTTGTCTATGAATGTAAATGTTTTTCTGAATTCATTTTGAATATTCTTTTGATTGTTTAATTTTCAGATGGCAATAAGCGATGTTGGTGACACTTTGATGAGTGATGCACAACCAAAAGGAACATCAACTGCCACAAATTCATATACGGATAAAGAATCAACCGCTGCTGCACCAGAAAAAGAGATGGTAAAGACTTCAAGGAAAAGGGCAGATTATTGGGCACACTTTGAGTTTGTTGAGGGTTCAAATCAAACAAAATGTAAGTGCCTTAATTGTGATGAGGTGTACAAGTGTCATAGTAAGTTTGATAGCACAACTAATTTCAGAAACCACATAAAAAAAAAAGGTAAATGCAAGGGGTTAGTTGATTCTAAACAAACAAATATTAACTTGGCAAAGGGTGGAGGTGGTGATGAGTATATGATGAGTAATTGGAAATTTGATAAAGAGGAATGTAGGAAGGCTTTGGCATATATGGTGATTGTTGATGAGCTCCCGTTTCGATTTGTTGAGTCAGATGGATTTAGGAGATTTTGTTCTTTTGCAGTGCCTAGGTTTCAGATTCCTTCTAGGATAACTATGACTAAAGATTGTTATGCATTGTTTGTTGATGAAAGAGAGAACTTGAAGATGTTTTTGAAATCACATGCTAAAAGGATTTCAATAACAACTGATACATGGACCTCTGTGCAAAGAATTAATTACATGTGCTTGACTGGTCATTTTATTGATAACAATTGGAAGTTGCAAAAGAGGATTTTAAATTTCTGCCCTATTTCTGGACATAAGGGTCAAGTGATTGGTATGGCTATTGGAAAGGCTTTGAATGCTTGGGGTATTGATAATTTAATGGCCATAACTGTTGACAATGCAAGCTCAAATGATACAGCCATTGCTTACTTGAAACAAGCATGGAATAGAACTGTTTTGAGGGGGGAGGGGGGGAATATTTGCATATGAGGTGTGTTGCCCATATTGTCAACTTGGTAGTTTAGGATGGTCTTAAGCTTGCATCTGATTATGTGATTCGTGTTCGCAATGCTGTTAGATATATTAGGCAATCTCTTGCACAATTGTTAAAGTTTAAGACATGTATTGAGGAGGAGAAAATTCAGGCAAAGAATGAGTTGTGTCTTGATGTTCCTACTAGGTGGAGCTCAACTTATCTGATGCTTGACACTGCTTTGAAATTTAAAAGAGCTTTTGCGAAGTACGTGTTTTATGATCCTATTTATGTATCTGCTCTTATGAATGGAGATGGCTTGGGTAGACCTTTGGAGTTTGATTGGAATGTTGTTAGTTCTGTTGTAAGATTGTTTGAAACTTTTTATGATCTTACCAAGCGTGTCTCTGGTTCATTGTATGTCACTGCCAATACTTATTTTCATGAGATTAGTAATGTGGATATGTTGTTGAGAGAATGGGGGCTTGGCTTTGATAAGGGTTTCTCTATTATGTGTTCCAAAATGAAAGAGAAATGTGATAAATATTGGGGGAACCCTGAAAACATGAATGTGTTGATTTTTATTGCGGTTGTGCTTGATCCACAAAGTAAGATGGAATATGTGGAATTTGGGATAAATAAGATGTATGCTAAGGAAGTGGCTGCTACACTTATTCAAAAGGTGAAGGTGGCACTAAAACAGTTGTTTGATGAGTACAAGGTAAGGTACTCAAAAGAAGTTGAGCAACCAAGCAAAAGTGGCCAAGTTAAGAGTAGTGGAGTTGTTGTAGACTTAGAGCAGTCAAGGCCAACCAAGTCAAGGGCCATCTTGAAGAATGAGTGGAAACAACTCAAAGCTGTAAGTGGCACACAAGTAAATAGTGAATTAGACAAGTATTTGGAAGAGAATTTGGAGGACGGTGATGATGAATTCGATGTTCTGGAATGGTGGAAGATCAATAGTCCTCGGTTCCCAATCCTTTTAGCCATTGCTCGTGATGTTTTGGCTATTCCGGTATCAACCGTTGCTTCAGAATCAGCATTTAGCATTGGAGGTCGAGTGCTTGATCCTTTTAGGAGTTCCTTATCACCAAAGATAGTTGAGGCACTCATTTGTGCACAGGATTGGCTACGAGCAAACAAGAAGAAGTTGAATGTTGAGGAACAATTGTCTATAATTGAAAAGATGGAGCAAGGCTAGCTTATTTTATTTTACCCATATTTTCATATAAGTGTTTGGTTTCAATTATGAATTATATAATTTTGGAATTTTTTTCTGTTTTTTAGAGCTAGGAGGCATTGCTCGAGCACCTGGAGTTATCGATATTGAGTTTGCTTGATGCTTGGTTGGATGCTTGAGCTACTGAATCAAGAACTATTATTGTTGCTGGTTTTCTTTGCTTAATGCTTGTTATGTGGATTTCTTTTAGTTTCTAAGGTGTACAAAACATGTGGATTGTTTATGTTATATGTGTGATGACGTATCATGGCAAATGTAGCCATGTAACAACTTCAAACTTAGATTTGGTCTATTTATATGTTTTTGTCTGTTGAGGATGGTGTATGTTACATGTTTGTTGAATATTTGCTTAAATTTTCTTTGTTGCAAGTTATTTTTTTTTCGTTCCAGGTGATTGCTGCAACTGTAAAATAAATCGGGTTAACCCGATTATATTAATCCTAACCCAACTTATTCGGGTTCGGGTTAGGGTCAGATTTTTGGAATAGTCGGGTGGGATTCGGTTTATATAGTTAGGAAAATAGTATTCATAGTTCAGGTCGGTTTTAACCCAAACCCGAACTTTCGACCCGAATTTCACCCCTAGGAATTAGAATTAAGGCGCTTCTAAGCCAAGTCCAGCATCAGTCGTGTCAAATATCACACGTGGCAATACCAAGCGTGGCAAAGTGCCGAAGTTTCCAGCACCCCCTGTATGGCTCCATTGCTTTCCAGCATCTTCCAAGCATCCAATACCAAAATCAGACATTATATATAAGAGAAAAGGTTCTAGTTTCTTCTTCTTCCTATATAAGACTTTCGAACCGATCCTTCTTTTTTACGAAGGCCTAAGTTTTAGTGACTACAACAGCTCCCACAAAATGAAGCCACTAATCCTCGGCGGCGACGACGACAAGAAAGGCCCGGTGGTGATCCGCGCCGTGAGCGGCGACACTACTAAAGTATAGGACTTTACCAACTGCCATTTAAATGGCAGTTGGTATTCATTAAGTTGGAAAATTTTTTACCAACGCGCAACTAATAACACGTTGGTACATTCCAACGTGTAGACGTTGGTAAAATATACGTTGGTAATTACCAACGGTCATGGAAAGCACTCGGTTTCCATCGCGTAGTAGTAGTTACCAACTGTCAGCCGTTGGTAATTTATCAACTGCTAGCAGTTGGTAACTTAACAACTGCCAGCAGTTGGTAACTTACTTACCAACTGCCAGCAGTTTGCCGGGAGTTGGTAAGGTTGTTGTTATGAAGCCGTTGGTACTGACCGTATTGCAAGTTGGTAATTAACAACGCGCGCAAGTTGGTAAGTTTCCCATTTTCGCGTTCGTTATATATATTAAACGTTCCAGGTTTTGGTTGTTTCGTATTTTTCCCTGTTTTAATCCACATTCAAAATTAATTGTAAGAATTCAAAAGTACGCCCGGCCTTACTCAGCAATAAACATTACATAACTATGCGAACGTTATTAAAATATGCAATTCTCAAATACAGCATAATTAAAGCAATAACAGATATGTCTGAAAGAAAGCAATCAACATTCAACGGCTTACACATTTCATAAATATCAAGTCTGATTTAGGTCTAAAAATTATTATGTCTATGGCTCTAACAGAAGAACTTTGGAAATGCGCTAACCTGTTGATGACGCCCATCACGGATTCCCGACTATCTCCGCATCCCTTCGCGAATTCTCCTCCGCCATCATCTTCTGTACTTGCTCGTTGAATTGCGGTGTCTGTGTGATGTCGATAGGCGGGATAGGACCTGGCGGGGGCCTTGGATTGGATTTATGCTTCATTCGCTTTGTTGAGGAATATCTTATCTTCATTCTTGCCTGAATTTCTGATCTAGGTTTTGGGCAAGTGTGGTTTTTGTAGAAGTACCAATATATATAGCAAAGCCATGTTTATGTAGTTGATGCAATGCAGTTCAACCAAGTAAACATGTTCTTAGTGTCACTGGGCAAATTAAATTGTTGGTTTACATATTGCATAGACAAGATGAACATCCTCTTTGAATTTATGAATAAGTTAGGGAATGGTAGCTGGCTAGCATCACAACATGTACACTGTGATCGGCAACCTGCAAGAAATAAAAAGTATGAATCTTAATGGTTAAACTTGACTAAAAACTAGTGAGAGAACGGAGAATGCATATCATTATGAACACACAGGACTTCTTTCATCAACAATAGAAGCAAAACAATGGTGACTTATAGGAAGATTTTTTGGACGACTCAAAGCTTCAGATATTCATAACAAACTACACAAAAACATTTGCAACACCAGAATATATAATATCAAATAAAAAACAGGTTGTGTTTCCAACCTGACATTTATTTAATGGAGAAGCCTCTAAGTATTTGAATATATCCTACCACATACTATCCTATGTAAATACATCAAATAGCAGAACTAATAACATTTTATAACACATGCACACTGCAACAAGGAAGCCTGTTGCCTTTGAACGTAAAAACAAAGATTTGTTAAGGGGGAAAAAAGAAGAACCAGACTCACTCAAGGACATGTGAACACATGAGCAATTCAGGTTCCCCTCCCCAAGTATGGGGATGCCGCATCTCAGCAACATATCTGTCAAAATCGCCCTCCACAAACCTAGTCATTCATGAAGGTTAATACCACATACCAGTGACAATTAGGACTAGTGAAATCTGCACTCCCGCCTTGGTTTTGCTAATATCTACTGAAAGAAAATGAAAATGAGGACTACCACACTCTTTCAAATTCCAGATTTTATCCCATAGTTACTGCTTCAGATTACTGATCCAAAGAATATATATTTTAAATCAAAGCTCAAGTCCTGAGAATGATGAACGGTTGAGAGGTAGTAACGCAGATTCGAAACTTTAATCATAAGATCAAACCCTGATAATGAAGCCACATAAGATATGAATTTAAACCCAAACTAAAGTCCAAAACCTTCCAAAGAACTCACCATTCAGTGTCCTTCCGCCTCTTGATGAATTCATCTACAACCTGTCAGAAAGACAATATATATAGTTTAATTGTAAACCAGGTAAAAGAAAATGATAAGAGAACAAAAGCTAAAGAAGCAAGATTTGTTTTTATTCAAAAAAGAAAAACTTCCATTGAATTCCTCAAACAATCAAATGGGGCATAATGATTACCTAATCTGGCATTGGCAGGAGCAATTAGTAAAACAGTTGGTGGGCATGCAATTAATGTCTGTCTCCAGCCACGCCATGGATTGGTAGCAGGAGCTGTTTGGTTCCTCACAGACTTGAACTTGAAGTCCTCTGCCCTCCTCGTTAATTTGTACGGAATCAGGAACCCCCATGCAGGCTGCCACCAGAACTGGAAACATCCAACGATGTACAGGATCTGAACACTTCCCTGTCTGGTTTTCGCTCTTCCACGGCCACCAGGACCTTTCATGTAAAGCCTATCTGTTTTGGAATGACTAAGGGACAGAAGACTTCGCAAGCCAGACCTCCCAGCACCTTGAATAGGAAGCCTTCGGAACCAACCCTCTGCAGGAACAGGAGTGTGATGTGAATCTAAGACCATCCATTAGGTTCAAGCTCGAATTCTTGCTCCAGTCTTTTCTTCCTACATTCAGAAGCTCAGACAAAGCCACAGACTTTGAATCAAAAAGGTTAATCTCCATGGATTTAAGATATAATAAATCAGCAGAACTCGACCCATGAGCCAGTAATATCAACCGCTCTGTGTTATATAGTAGTAGTAAATGCAAAAAAAAAGCACAAATCCATGTGTATGAAACGAAGCTCCATGAATACAGAACAAAAATTTCATTGTATAAATTAGGGGAAAAATCTATGTTAATTTTGCACCTTAATTAAAAGACAATTATGTACGTAATTGATCACTATCCTTATCCTGCACATGTGAAGGTAAAGCAAAGACGAATTCTCTCATCAGATCCGACTCCGTAGTAAAGTTCACAATGAAACTGTAATGGGAACAAAACTAAGGCCACCTAGCTCTTGCTCAAAAAGGAACTTCGGGCACTTGTACAAAAATTGATCAAAATTGTAGTTCAGATTGCATGATCTAAGAACAGGGCTCAATAGAAGCCTTAATTCCATACAAACGAGGTGCTCAAGGACCAGTCTAGATTATCAAGTGTGAAACCAATACTACTGTAGCATCTAACAGAAAGCCACGCCAGGAACATACAAGCATGAACATAAAAAAAATCAACTTTATGAATTCACAATCAGGAAAGTTAGCCGACTAAAACAAACTTAAAAATCAACTGAAAAACCAAGCTTCCAACTAACAGATTATGCCAAACAAAATCTAGAAAACCGAATAGAAAGAACAAACAATAAATCATAAAACCAATTGAGCTTCAAAGAAGAAGATGAACTAACAACAAACCATAGAAAATCTTTCTTTAATTGAGAAACAAACTAACAGGTCGAGTGAATTGAACTAATAACAGAACCTGAGAATGAAGGAAGGAATAAGTGGGTAACAATGGTGATGGCTCAAACTAGATTTTGAATGCTTGCTACGCTTTATCAGGAGCAGCCCAAGGTTTTGGAATTGACGCCAAAACCAACAACAGTAATTCCCTTGGCAGCGGCTCCCTTCAGCCATGGCCAGAATCAAAACTTGCTTAGGCTTTTCGTCGAACAGTTGGCGGGTATTAAGAGTAGATTGCTTCAGGACTAGCTCGATTCTCACTGGCACCACGCCTACACACGGGAAGATGATAGTCTGGTGATGGTAAGAAAACCGAGCGTGAGAACCAAAGAGTCTGGGAGATAGAGAGGGGGAGCCAAATTAGGAGAGAGAGAGCCGCTGGGGGAAAGGGAGAAGGAGAGCTAGAAATCAAGAGAGAGAAAGGCAGATGAGGAGCCCCTAGGGGGATTGGAGAGAGATGAACTGAGATATTTTTTTTGTAAGGCCAGAGGGAACTGATTGAGGGAGGCCGCTGGCGCGACGGAACAAGGAGGAAAACAAACAGGAGGAAAAAGGGCAGGTTTTATTCAAAAAAATTCGTGACTGGCGAATCGCGAGGAAGGAGACAGGTTTTAAAAAGGATATTACCAACGACTATCTCATTTAATCAAACGGCACCGTTTTTATTTCCCCATTACCAACGGCCTAGCCGTTGGTAAATGGGCCCAATCCAACAAGCCCAATTGCCCCTAAAAGCCTACCAACGCGTCACAGTAGGAACCTTTTCCAACGGTCATAACCGTTGGAAATTACCAACGGCTAAGCCGTTGGTAAAAAAATAGAAAAAAAAAACCCACCAACGCCTGCAGGTTGGAAAGTTTTTACCAACGGTTCTCCACGTTGGAAATTACCAACGGCTAAGCCGTTGGTAATAATGCAGTTGGAAAACCATGGTTTTTTAGTAGTGCGACAAAGAGGGCAAGAAAAAGGTGGAGAAGGTGGCTGTCAGCACCAAAAACATCGATACCCTTAAGTACATAGGGAAAGAGCTGGAAGACAAGAGGGTTCAACGGCTGGAGCGAGACTCTGCGGACGGTATAGGCATACACCGTTTGCCACCCAAGTCCGGGCATGGTGGGAAGTACACTTGGGAAGGGCCAGGTGATATTGCGGAGGCAGAGCTGTCACCGGTGCTGCCGGCTATTGATGAAAGGGATCCAAATTATCCAAATTATGTGGAAGATAAGGGGCTGGACGAGGAGGCGGTGGCGCTGGTAAGGGGTGAGGTTGAGTTTGCGAAGGCGGCGGAGGAGGGCGTCGCTAGGGTGGAGGTTGATCCTCGGCTGAGCACCACCGGTGTCTAGTTTGCGAGAGCTCTAGAAGTTTATTTGTGTTGCTTTATCTTTTCTTTAGGTCATGAGTGTGGGTTTTCATCAGCCTCTTGGTAGAACGCAGCAATAAGAGGTGATTTGATGTAATAGTTACATTTCTTTCCATGGTTCCGTTTTAACATAATTTGTAAATTTTTAATTTGTTGGGTTAAAAGTATGGAATTTAGTACCATGGTATACCGTTTAATGTTTTAACATCATGTTACTTCTTTTCCGCAAAAAATTGTGGTAGTTTATGGTCCTTTTTTATGTATATTTTATTAAAATCTATGGTACACCATAAATATTATGAGGTGTATATAATAGTATTTTATTTTTTACTGGACATATGAGATATTTTTTAATCATTTTACATCAAAATATTATATATAAATATGTAAAATAATATTAAAAAATGTATTATTATTAATAAAGTATTGTTTATTTTTTCTCAAGTAATAATAATTTTTTTGAATAATGTTTATTTTTCTTTATATATAATATTTTTTTATTTTTTTTATAAAAAATATCTTCTTTCATATATATTTTATTTATATTTAAAAAATTATAATGAGAAAAATTATAATACATATAAAAAGTGTAAAAAAAATTATTTAATTTATTTCATCTTAAAATAATATTTTAATATATTTTTTTTTGTAAAAAAGATAATTATATGTAGCACGATATCCAATAAGGTATGTCTTAAAAATATAGGATATGGTATATTTAGTAACAGTATTTAATACCTTAGTTAAAAACCATTTTGCACTTGAGAATATTTTTTTTTGTTATCCAGAAGTATCTATAAATATATCTAAAGGAAAAACAATAATCTATAAGCTTAGCTCAGCAATTAGAGACACTGCCTTTAAATCTTCGGCATAAGTTCTGGCCTTCCTTCTTGTATTTTCTCCCTTATACAATTCTAGTGTATGTGTGTGTATAGAATGTATCTGAGTACAAAAAGTAAGAGCAGTAGGCGTATTTAGAGAGCTTAAGCGTGAATTAATTGTTGCTAGAAACCTATACTTTACCAAGTTACAAAGATAAGGTTTCAAACTTGAGACTTGCTAGTCAAACTAAGAAAACAGTGCTTCTCATGTGATTTCATAAGAATCATTTACTTTTCGTATACTATTTATGTCCTAAATTTTTTTGAATCATTTCAGTTTTTATTAGATAAAACACTACAAGAGAACTAGGTTTTGGTGACTGTTCATGGTGACCGAAAAAATAGTCACTAAACTTTTGATCACTAAATCAGCCGGTAAAAAGTAAATTCACATCCCAAGAAGAGTGCTGACCGACTAGTGACCGGTTTAGATTCGGTCATCAAATTTGGTCATTAACCAGTCAGTAATCGGTCAGTGTAGTGACCGATCTAGTAACCAAATTTAATCGGTCACCAAAAAGCTTCACCAAAAACCTCTGCCACCATCCCCTAAATATATACACGTCTTCGGTTTTCTTTTCTTTTCTGTATATATTTTTTCACTCCTCTTCTTATTTTCTGTCTTTCTCCGCCAATCTCCTTTGTCTATGAGGAAAGGAAGTATTATCTGGAGATCAACTCTTTGCAGCTAGAGATACAATATTGCAGTTCAGGTAAATGTTTTGTATGATATTAACAAAATATTTTAAAATTTTACATACAAATAGGCATTAATGTGTATATGGAATATTGTTATATTACCTTCAAATCATGGAATGCTTGCCTATGATTACTGTTGTCATGAGAAATATTAAGGATGTATGATGATTACAATGATATGGAGTCTTTGCATGCTTAATATTTTTTATGTTCAGTAGTCATGGATTGTCTAAGTTGAATAGTTCAAAAATGTGCAAGTCATTTTTTACTGCAGTTATATATGTGATTTGTTTAAATGATGTATAAGTTTCGGTGTTGTGGATCATTATTCCTCAAAAGCTTGTTTTGAGATACATTTCTTAAAACTGTATATTCTGAGGAACTAAGGGGAAATGCTGTTGAAATTTATACATGACAGTTAGATAAATCACAACACAAAAGTATGGGTTGACTTGCGCATTTTTTAATAGGCTAGGACCATTTCCTTTAGAGGTTGTAGGATGACATGCTTTTTAGTACATTATTAAAAAGAGGAGGAATTTAGTTAGTGCTTATATATGAATTTTTTTTCGTAGGAGAGCATTATGGATGATGGGCGTGGTTGGATGTACATGCAATTACTAGAAGATGAAAACATGAATCCAGAATTCATAAATGGTGTAAAGGAATTCTTATCTGTTGCTTGTAACAGTGAAACATATATGATTAAATGTCCATGTCGAAGTTGCCGTAATAGATATTATCGAGTACAAAATGATGTTGGAGAGCATTTGTGTCGATTTGGCTTCATTGATAACTATTATGTATGGTATTGTCATGGTGAGAAATATAATATGGGATGCCAAAATTTTTGTAGGGGAGAAACATCAAATTCGTCATCATCGAGAACAAATTTAGGAAACCATAATGGTTTACACAATAATAGAAGTGAGTTTGAGCAAATGGTGATTGATTCAATGAGACCGATATTGGATAATATTCCATAGGCTGGAATAGATTTTAATGCAGGCAATGAGGAGGATACGGATGATGAGGGTGATACCTTTAATAATGAGGAGGAAAATGATTGTGGTAATGCATTTAACTTTAATGAGGTGGAACGCAAAATTCCAAATCTGCGTCCACAAAACTTTTACAGTTTACATAGCAATGCTTCAACACCTCTATAGGAAGGATGTAGGAAACATACACGGTTGTCAGTGATGTGTCAGTTATTGAGCTATAAAAGTCAATTTAATATGTCTAATGCTTGTTTTAATAAGGTTATATCACTTGTCAAAGAAATGACTCTAGAAGATGACCAATTGCCAAAAACATTATATGATTCGAAGCAAATAATGAAAGAGTTAGGTTTACAATATTAGAAAATAGATGCATGTCCAAAGAATTGTATGCTCTTTTACAGTGAGAATGCACAGTTGATGTATTATACAGTTTGTGGCCAGTGTAGGTATAAAAAAGAAACAATGAATAGAGATAAAAAGAAACCAATACCCAAAAAAAGTCCTTCGATATCTACCTATAACCGATCGGTTAAAGCACCTATTTATGTCAACAAAGACAGCTGAACATATGATTTGGCATGCAAGTCATCATGGTACAAATAATAACATAATGGGACAACCATGCCAAACAGATGCTTAGAGACATGTGGATTGAACATACCAGTCATTTTGCTCAGAAATTAGAAATGTAAGGCTTGGTTTATGCACTGATAGGTTTATGCCGAATTTTGCAGTAGGTGGCACATATTCACTTTGGCATGTATTCATAGTAGTATACAATTTACCGCTAGATATGTGTATGAAGACACCATACATATTTCTCTCATTAGTAATTCCAGGACCAAGATCACCCGAGCGAAATATTGATGTGTTCCTTAGACTTTTAATCGATGAGTTAAAAATGTTATGGATTGATGGTGTAAAAACATGGGATGCATTTCGTTGTTAAAATTTTCAGATGAAAGCATGCTTGTTATGGACGATCAGTGATTTTCCAGCATATAGGATGCTATCAGGGTGGAGTACACATAGTAAACTAGTATGTCCATATTGTATGGATTGTCTTGAAACTTTTCAGTTAAAGTATGGAAGGAAGCCCTATTGGTTGGATTGTCATAGGAAGTCTTTGCGTGATAATCATCCATTTTGAGCAAACCTTATTGCATTTAAACCAAGCAAGAGAGAACGATCTACCGTGATTCCACCAAATGTCCGGAGAAGACATATTACAAATGCTTGAACAATTTCAATTTCCACTTTTCGGATCTGATTGGGATAATGATCGTGTCATTGGATTTGAAAAAAACCATAATTGGTTGAAACGTTATATTTTCTGGGAGTTTCCTTATTGGAGGAATTTATTGGTAAGACACAATCTTGATGTTATGCACATTGAGAAAAATTGTTTTGAGAGTTGGTTTTATATAGTGATGGACATAAAAGGAAAGACAAAAGACAATCCCAATGCACGAAAGGATCTAAAGATATTAGAAATGTGCCCTGAACTGTATTTACAAAAAGTTGGTCAATCGACTATTCAACCTAAATTCAACCTAAAGCATCTTATGCTTTGAATAGGCATCAAGTTGAGCAAATATGTACGTGGCTTAAGGGTTTGAAATTTTGATATGGATATGCATCAAATTTGGCTTGTAATGTGAATATGTCAGATAACAATTTTTACGCCTTCAAGAGCCATGATTATCATGTTTTTCTGCAGTGCTTACTACCGATTAACTTGCGTGGGCATTTACCAAATGCTATATAGGAAAAAATATGTGAGTTTTGTTCCTTTTTTCGACAACTATGCTCAAGCAAACTCCATTTGTAAGACATTGAAAAATTGGGACATGTGATCATTATCACGTTATGTAAGTTAGAAAAGATTTTTCAACCATCGTTCTTTGATTCAATGGAGCATCTACCTGTCCACTTAGCATATAAGGCCTATCTTTGTGGACCAGTTCAATTTCGTTGGATGTATCTTTTTTAGATGTTAGCATATAACCTAAGTATATATTTATCTCACAAATGATTTGTGTTATGCCATTATGTTAATTGCTTGTGCAATTAATTTGTTGTTTGTTTAGGCTGAAGCGATCCCTTAAACGGATGGCTCGTAACAAAGCTAAATTTGAGGGATCAATTGTTGAGGCGTATTTAGTTCAAGAAATGACAGCATTTTGTGAACACTATTTTGGCGATGAGACTAATACAAGGCTAAATCATGAACAATTAGGTACTTATATGAATCCGAGTGCAAATTCAGAGAGTCTCATAGTTTTGCACAATGAGAATCGAAACTTTCCTACTCGTGTCTTTCGATAGGTGATTGACGAAAATGAACTACGCCAAGCTCATATATATATTCTATTCAACAGTGTGGAGGTTGACCCTTTTGTCCAGTAAGTGATCAAGACGGCTATTACATAATTTAATAGTTGTTTTTTTTTTTCTAATTTATGTCATTTTATCATGGTTTCTATTTATAACTATAGAATCTTCTTGGATGTTATGCGATGTAAGTTTTCTCAAGCAAATGATGGATAACTTGAAACATTTCGCATTCAACATTTTGCAAGATGGTTTCGTAAATATGTAAGACTTTAAAATAACATTGATATGTTAAATATCCGATCGGTTCATCTTTTAAATATTAGTTGAAGTATTGTAATTTTTGTCAAGGGGAACGATGTCTTGAAAGTTTAGGCAACAAACTTATTGAATTGTCTCATGGGCCACTATACAATGGAACATGTTATAAGGGATGCTTAGTAAATGGATTTCAATTCCACACGCACACTTATGGATCTAGGAAATCAACTGCAAATTAGGGTGTTTGTGTAAAATGTGACACGGGGAGTTTAGGGGGTTTCGATTTTTATTGAATTATGGATGATATCATTGAAATTTAATATTCAGGAGCCAAGCCCAACTTTGTAACATTATTCAAGTATACATGGTTTGATCCAACACGTGGAATTCATACACATACAACATCCGGTTTAGTAGATGTGAAGCGGAAGTTGAGATTAAGTCCACCCGATTCTTTTATTCTTGCACGACAAGCTCAACAAATGTATTATACTTAGTACAACCCATCCCTCGCTACAACAATAGTGGGCGGTTGTCAAAATTAAACCTCGTCAATTAATTGACTGTGATATTACTGGACTAGAGCAATCAGGCAGTAGTTCTGCTACTACATTAGAAGATGAACCATTTCAACAAATTAATATTGAGAATGAGGTTATTGTGTCTAAATCGCAAGAACTTGATGGTGTGAACATATTGGTCAACTTGAATGGATACAGAGAAGTTGTCAAACAAAATCCAAAGGACTTCGAAGATATCGATGAAGAAGATACCGACATACAATTGTCAAGCTCAGGGGATGATGCATAAGTTATTAATTTTTAATTAATTTACTTGTATTTTTTAGAATATTGCAAGCTTAGATTATTAATGTGAATTCATTGTATTAGTAATCTATAATTGATTATATTAGTAATGTGAGGAAAATCTCGCTTTAACAGACGTGCAATTTAGTCCCAATACTTCCAAGGGTTACACATAAATCATCTATGAACAATCTATTCGAATATCAATTTGATAAGCGTAGAGTGGAAATCATGAAAAATCGTGATACATCAAATTCAATAATTTTCCATCATCTACCTAACCATGCAATAAAAACGGGTTACTATATGAAATGACCAAAATACCATTCTTGGTCTGGTTTACTTAAATAATCAATTTAAATATTCTAAGTATATTAAATTACTAAAATAATAAAAATTACCTAAATAATTATGGTCTGAATTTTTGGAGTGCCGTAACAAGTAATATAAATTATATTAGTTGGAAATATAAAATTAGCTACTAATATTTTGGGTAGGGAGTGAATATGCTAATATAGTTTTTTTTTTCCAATCTCCCACTAATATTTTAAAATGTGCCGAATATGTTACTGTTGATTACAGTGCAAATTATATTTGATATTTTTGTTATTATATTAGTAATATGTTGCAAGCTTAGAGTAATAAAATTAATGGATTGCATTATATTAGTAATATATAATTATATTAGTGGGATATTATTACATTAGTAATATATAATGACAAGTATATAGCTTCATCCTATAATTATATCATTATGTGAAATATATAATTATACGCAATATTATAAACAAACAAAAGAGGCACAAAATACTAAATTTCATAAAGAAAGAAAAAAGATCAAGGTGCAGTTAAAACACAAGTACATTAAAATAGCCGAAAAGCTCCATTGAAATTTAATGGGGTGTTTATTTTGTTTATTTTTTGGGTTGAAATGGGTGGCATGGTTGAAATGACAAGGCGGAAAAAGTAAATGAAGGTAAATAATGTGCAGGCTCAGAAAACAAGTCCCTCTCCCCCTTTTCCACTCAGACGTCTGCGCACAAAGTTAAATTGCTTCATTTTTCATTTACTTCACCAATAAAATTGTTACTTCATTGTCACTCCCAATTTTACCGCCCCACACCCAGCCATGTTTGAAATTAGTGTCGTCTTCCACTGGCCCCGCCCCAAATTAGCTTCTTTTTTCAGCGTTTTGCTTTGATCGAGCCTTGTAACTCTGGTCTGCTTTGATTGATTTTGCTCTGCATTCTCTCTCTTTCCCTCCCCTGTAGGCATATCTAGTATGTTTTCTCCTCTTCTTTTTTCTATATTGTTTTTTACTTTCTTTTAATTTTTACAGGTCAGTGCCTTTTGTTGGTTTATTGATTTTTTTCTAGTTTTTCTTTTTCGGCCCCTCTATAGATAGACATTTCGATTTCCACAAGACTACAGTAGAGATAGACATTTCGCTTTCCACAAGACTACAATCCTCTTTATGCTGGTGAAGTTGAATTTTGCTCTTTAATAGCTAAAATAATTTGAGTTCAATGAACAGAAAAAAAAGTTTGATGGTTAAATAATATAAAATAAGCTTGTGTTTGTTTTGTTGTTACATGCAATTTTTTCATTTTTGATCTAGAAGCCGTTGACTCTTTGTTGTTTTTTTCATCTTCAAATCTTTTTCTATAATGGAGCTGGTTACTTTTATTGTTTTTATATCCGTCCTCATGCCGTTTTCTATTTTTTTGTTCATGTCTGATTTTGTTTGTTTCACCTACAATATTGGTTCCTTTTATTGTTTCTTTTTTTTGATTTTTTTCATATCTGCCGTCATGATGTTTTCTATTTTTTTGGCTAATTTTTTAGTTTTTTTAGTTTCACCTAGAATATTGTTGATTTAAGTCCAAATGAGCCTTTAACTACTGTCTTACAATTGTGATACTTTTTTAAAGGTGGCTAGGAAAATCATATTTAATCACATAAGTACACCCGAAGTTTAATAATTTATTATTAGTCATATTCATGTGAATTTTACAAAATTGTAAAACTCATTTTCTATTTAGTACATACATGAACATTTTTTTGAAAATTTATATGTCAAGTTGTGAAATTTGTGACAGCACTTTGCACAAATTGTAAAGTGATTTTATAATTTATAGGTTATGGCACGTGGACCTCCTCCTGCTCGACAAGATAATAGTCATGACTCACCACGTGACTCTATTGGTCGGGGATATAGGCCAGACCAATTTTCTCAGCAAAATCATCTGTCGACTGTTGGGTCTTGTCCTTCTACTCGTAGAGGTAGGGGCATTCGGACAGTACATTTTTCCTAGGGATCTGGCTGGTGGAGGGGTGGGAGGCTGCATTTACCCAGAGGTTTCTACTTCATTCCAGCTTGGTGGACCGACATATGGATTCCCCCAGTTTGAGTTTGGGGATTTTCCTAGACGATGGGCCCCTCGATTCCAAGATGGTGTTTTAGATTCTGGTTTAGAGAATCAGCCAGAGGGTTCACACTGTGCAAGTGGTGACCACCATGAGCCACCACTATAGGAGCAATTGCCTCTTGTAGGAGAGACTGAGCGGATCCATATTGTTCCATCTGAGTAAGTATTACAATTTTCTTAATAATAATTTATTTAGTACTTTACATAATCATTTAATAATTTATAACTAATGACATTGTCAATTTTAATCAATGTAGTTTCTTGCACAACAATCCGTGCGCAATAGAGTACACGATATTCCCATACACTTTTCAGAGGCGAGGTTAATGATTTCAAGGATCTCTTATCAAACAGAAGGGAGGAGTACTTAGTGTAGCTACAGGTATGACTATTTCATTTCATTTCATATTTTTTTTATGCCACAATTTTTGTTAAAGACATATAAGTCTATTTGTGTTTTACATGTTTTAGCAAATGCACCAGTGGGATTCTGAAGATGACTTGGCAGTGAAGAAACTTACTTTAAGCTATTAGGCAGAGGTTACAAGAATAGGCTTCATAAGTTTCGGATGGATGCAATAAAAAAAGTGGGATATGATTTTTACCCTATAGAGGATTACTCCCATATCATTCCTTTTCGCCCACTTCAGATTACTAGTAAGGACTGACAACGGTTATGTGATCATTGGAACACCCCTGAGTGGAAGTGCAAAAGTAAGCCCGAGAAGATGAATAAAGTAGGGAAGGATGCTCCACCGGATGTAGTTGGCCCAAAGCATTCTTTTGGGCCTCAGACCAAGGAGATTCTTTATGATAAGATGGTATACCAATTTTACTATATTCAATTTCCAAATTATAATTTACATATAATTGTTATATTTCACTTAACTACATTTTTTATAATAGGTTGTTGAGAATCAGGGAAATCCTATAAAATGGCATGAATTCTATCAGTGATCCACTACAAAAAAGGGAACAAATAAGAGGATTTCGGATTCATAGAGACAGTTACAGGTGCTAATTCATGACACTTTAAGGACTAAAGTGTTGAAAATTAAAAGTTAGCACATAGTTGAATAAGTTAGGTAAGTTAGAAGGTAAAATGAAAATAATGATCAAATTGAGGGCATGTTTGGTAAAAAAGTGAAACTTCTAGTGAATTTGAGATTATAACCAAAATTCAAGGACTTAATTTTACAAATTGTAGTAGATTATAGTCCATAATGAAATAAATTAAAAAATTAAGGGTATAATTGCAAGAGTGTAGATTTGGAATAATCCAACCTAATTTGTTCAACAAAACAAAATAAATTAAAAAAATGATGGCATAATTTACTAAATTCTAACTATAAAGGATGGATTAAACAAATTGTTTAATATAGGTATGTATAGAATAATATCATGGTTCTCGATAATAAATGCAAATATCTTTTAGGAGAAGTACCTAGTTGAGGTATACCGTCATCATGGGGATGATCCTAAGAATTATCCCCAATTTGATAGTGATGCATGGAGGGTTGTTACTGGTGGGCCAAGAATAGGAGAATGGATAGGTGTCCTGTAGTTTCTCATTGTTCTTGATACATCTCAACATGCTCGATTAGAGGTATATATACTATGTTTACCATAATTTTATAATATAAATTATCAAATCATACAAGTAAGTTTTTTATTTGATTTTGACAAATTTTGTCTAACAACATTATAGGGTTTCTCGGATGATCGCATGGAAAAGCTATCACAACAATTTCAGGAGCTATGTGCTACAAATGCCATGCTTATTTCAAAGATGTTTCAATTGTAATAGGAGCTTACTCATATGCAGCATACTGCTTATTTGGCTCAAATGAAGCATAACAAGACAGTGGGCCTTCAGCAGTAAAAAATACACGACATGGAAAGAACAATGAAGCACTTTTAAGATTGTGTTAGACGTGACCTTCAGACTGCCATGACTTTTGCTCTTGGAAGACTAGAGTCAGTTGGCGACCTCCTCGTCAGAGTTGACCTGGCTTGGGTCGCTGGAGGATCCAGCACTACGTTGGTTGCCCATGTTGGTGATGCTGATGTGGAGGAGGAGAAAAAGAAGAGGAGGCATCTGATGGAGAAGATGATGGTTAGTATAGTTAGTATTTAGGGATAATTTGTTATGTAGGATGTTTTGATAAAAAAATATTTTTGGATATATATATATATATATATATATTAAATTAATGATATTTATATTAATTAACTTGAAATCACAATATTTTTGTTACATGTATTTTAATTATAATAGATGGCTAATTAAATTATTAATTTAATACCAAAAATTTATAATTCATAAAAATGAATTAATTAAAAAAGTATTAGTTTCATTGACCGATTAAATTGGTCACTAAATCAGTTACCTTCCCCGATTGATTGAATCGGTCACTTAATCAGTCATCCACCGACCGCTTGCTAACTGTATTTTTAGTCACTACATTCTGTCAGCACTCGATCACCAGTTCTTAGTGACCAAAGTTTTACTGACCATTTGCTGATTACATATTTCGGTCACAAAAAAGTGCTTTGGTGACCAATTACTGACTGATATACTTGTCAGTTTTCGCGATCTCTCTTACAATAAAATTTGATAAGAATCATTTATTTTTTATATACTATTTCTGTCCCAAGTTCTTTAAACCATTTCAGCATTTTTAACTTAAGTATAACTTAAATATTTATTAAGAAAGTTTTTAAAAGAATTATATATAAAAATCATAGACTGTGTACTTTATAAAAATAAATTTTTAATAAATATTATTATAAATAAATTAAGTTAAACTTAAATAAAAAAACTGAAATAATCTGAAGAACTTAGGCCGGAAAAAGTATTTAACGTTAGGGACGAAACAAACATCCACAGAGTACAAGGCCATGCTCAACTGTGGGGGGGCATAAGGCCCAATTCGATCCTGTATGATAAAAAGTCGGGCCCGCTTAAAATTTTTGTTAAAAGGCCGGATTTGAAAATCATATGGGCCTTGGCGACGTCGAAATCTTAATCCAATACGAACCGTGTTCCATATATTAAGAAACTTTTACTGAATTTCTATAAAATTCCATATAGTGCAAGTTTAATTGATAGTTGAAAAGATAAATAGGATTTATTAAATTTTTTACATCTGATTAATACTTTTCATGCAGGATTTCGAATAAAATCTTGTAAGAAATCTTAGTAGATTCAGCAAGTGGAATGAAAATTAAATAGACCGAGGAATTGATCTGGGCTACACATCTGAGTGGGCCTTAATAGGATTGAAGGACAGAGGCGGATCTAGATCTTTTTCCAAAGGGAAGAGCCGAAATAAATGTGTCCTAAACTATAATTCTTATGAGAATTTAACTAGTGTTAAGGAAAGACAGAATGCATTTACATCTAATTAAGAAAAACTACATGTATTCTATCATTTTAGGTGCTTGACCCTCTTTAAATCCACCCTTGCTCACGAAGAAAATTTCTTTTGAAATTAAACTTGGCAAGTCGCTGATATTGCCCACTTAAACGGGAGACAAGAACTGACCGAGCACGATAAAAGTTAACAAGGTTAGTTAGGAAAAGGTTTGGTCAATGGACTAAGCATTTTCAGGTTACTATGTCAGCTAGGTCGGAAACCAGTTGTAAGATTCGGACAGTTCACCAACACGTTCAAATACGTTTGAAATCATATTAATTGCTTAAATCAGAATATTGGTTTTGATGGTTGTTGAGGATTGCAGAGCCCGACTCGGAGACAACGAGCTGTAGTCACCCAGTTCGTTTTAAATTAATTCAATTGATTTTAGAATATTTTATTTTTATTAGTTTATTTTTATTCTTATATTTTTTTTACTTAAAACTAATTTTAATTAAAAGCTAACATTATTTAGTTGCAATAATATATTGAACATACAATTTTTGTAATCTTACTAAATTTTTATAAATTTTTCCAGTTTAAGACATTAAAAAAGAAAAATTCATAAAAATTTAATAACATCATGAAAATTTATTTTCAAATAGATTATTACATTTACATAATATTGACTTTTAAATGAAATTAGTTTCAAGAAAAAAAAGATACAAAAGTAAAAATAAGTCAATTGACTTAAGTTAAAATGAATTGGTTCTCATTTTTGAGCATTTTTTAGCAAGCAAATTCATACTTGTTTTATTTCCTTCTTTTTTTTTCTTGAATTAAAAAAAGGGAAAAGGAACAAGAGAGACACTTTTCAATTGATCTATGAGATTTACAAGTAATGTTGTTTCATTTAGTAATAAGTGTTGTTTCACTCATACAAATATATTAGTCTGTAATATACTATTCATTTCGTAAAATGTGTTATTCATAAATAATGTTATTCTATTTAGTAAGAAGTGTTATTCCATTTATATAAATGTGCTCTTTTGTATTATGTTGTTTATTTTGTAACATGTGATGTTCATAAATAGTGTTGTTCAGTTCAGCAAAAAGTACTGTTTCATTCATACAAATGTGTTGTTTTGTAATATGTTGTTTATTTCATAATATGTGTTATTCGTAAATAATGTTGTTCTATTTAGTAGAAGTATTGCTCCATTATATAAATACGTTATTCATTTCGTAAGATATGTTGTGCGCAAATGATGATATTTCATTCAGTAAAAAGTGTTGTTATATTCATACAATTGTGTTGTTCTATAATATGCTGTAATATGTTGTTCTATTCAGTAAAAAGTGTTGTTCATGTTCACAAGATGTGTTGTTCAAGCACAATAGCATTTTTGTAAATAAAGTAAATATGGAGGGGTGCACTGGTGCATTGGGTGTACCCTATAACTACTCTTGTTTGTTTTGTTTTTTCTTTAATAACATCTTGGCATATTAAAGCATGTGCCGATACATTTGTTTATCATTGTACATAAATGGACATACATAATAACATTTAGCTTAGGTTAAACTTCTTCTTGCAGTTGGCTTGCTTGCTAAGTTAGAGTTGGACTTCTACTATATATGTAACTTTGAAACTCTTCATACCAACCAAGCAATGAGAACAAACTCTTCTCTCCAACATTTACATGGTACAAGAGTAGTGTCCAAGCTTTGAACCAAAAACATTAAACCAGAACCTAAAATCACAAATTGTCAGTCGATAACAAAAACAAGACGAAGGGTGGAGCTTCCTCATAGTTAGCTTCTAAAAATGACCCAACATCTCCCTATTACTTGAATGCCTCAATAGTGCTGGTGTGGTTGCATTCTTGTTAAAGGGTGAAAACTACCATAGAAGAGGGATTATGAATACTTTGTGAGCGAAAAACAAATTGGTCTTCCTGGATGGCTCATTTGCAAGACCAATAGAAAATGATTCACTGGTGAGCATTTGGGAAAGGTTCAAATGGTTATTTCTTGGCTCTTTAGTTCATCTTCCCAGAAATTTATGATAACGTAGCGCCGTAGCCTATGCCAAAACAGCCTGAGAGATGTAGCTATAGTTGTAAGATAGAATCTCACAGTGAAAAGCACCTCGGATACATGAGATCAAATGAGAAATTGCCTTTATGCAACAAAGAAAACTCTTTTTAGGGGAATATTATACCTAAGGATGGCAATGGGGCAAATTAGACACAGGTACCCCTATCCACCATATGTACCTGTGGGTTTTTACTTACCCATGAAGTGGTGGGTATCCATCAGCAGGTAAAATTTCACATCCGCACTCAACATCTATAGTGATTCGTACCCACAGGTAATCTGTACCCACTTGATTCTTTTATTAGAATTGCACACTTCATGGGTTTAGGGTTTACAACTTTACAAGTGGCCACAGCTACAGGGGGTATGAGGTGTAAATCTTACTATTATTATATAATCAAAGAGATGATCCCAGTGAACACAAGTTCACCAAAGGTTGAGAAGAGTATGTTTAATAGGGTAGGTATAAAAAATATTTAAATTACACATTTCGTGAGAATAGTAAGTAGATATGGTGGATTTTATTTGTCATAGATACCCAAAACTCATCTCCAGCCTATACCTGCTAGACAAGTATACTTTGTTATCCACCTCTACCCTGTCACAGGTATTTTTACTTGCTTACCCGCCTGTAACAGCTAAATATCCACAGTAATGGATTTTGCCTATCCACTTGCCATCCCTAATTATACCAACTTGAAAGAATTATGGGACGAGTTAGCTACATACATCAACATATTGCAATACACATGTGAAGCCACAAATGAGAAAACAAAAAATTGCATCAATTCCTAATGGGGTTGGATGAACAATTGAGCATCATTGTATCACAAATACTAAATATAAAACCGCTTCCCATTCTTAACAAAGAATATGCCATTGTCGAAATGGCAATTTGAGTGGTTTTCACTTTTAGTCTATACTCTTTGGACTATATGGCTGGGTAGGAATGAGTGTGTATTCTATAATGCCTTCTTTTATACTCAGTTTATTATGGCAAAGAGAGATGTTTTCTGGAAACAACTTATCACTACTAGAGACTACCTGGTTTTATCCTTTAATTTTTTTAACACCCTAAATGTTCCTTGTCATTTTTGGGGGACTTAAAAAATTAAAGAAGCTTCTTCAAAATCCTAACATCTTTATTGTTTATGGTGTATGGTGTAAGGTTGTAGGGTTAAGAGCAGCTGCCTGGGTTTGGATGGGCATTAATGCCTTTAACGACTTAAGGACGAATATGTAATCTCCTATTGTTCCTCCTCACTACACGCTGAGCTCAGTGCCCTTACAAGAGCTATTTAAGTGACTCATCGTCTGGTTCTCCAATTTGTCACCTATTTAACTAGTTGTTTGTAGGTTCTTGCTGCAATTCAGGGTGTGCTGACTCTCAGCCCCATGCTGGTAGACTTTGCTCAACAAATCATCATTTGGTTGGAGAACTTCAATCACTCATCGGTGGTGGTTGTACTTCAGGAGCGAGTCTCCCAGCACATGATTTTGCTACTTCTCTCTTCCCTTAATCTATTTCTTATGTATGATTTTGATTACCTAAAAAAATTTATGATTTTAAACTCCTTAATTTCTTTTAATATTTGGGGTTCATAGTGTATTTTTAAATTGTTGCACATAGGCCATCTATTAATCCATATTCTTGCTACACTTTCTAAAAAGGGAAAAAATAATTTTTTCTCCTCTTCATGACATAATAATATTAACAATAAAAAATATTTTTCAACAGCATTCTCATTGAAGTCATGTGTTTCTTCATTAAATGACATTTTTCATTTAAGTGGCAATTTAATTTGGCTCAACGGCCTTGTCCCCCAAACTCCTATATATATCACTGTGATGACTCTTCTAGTCAACAACTGGCTTTGATTCGGTAAGTGTGTTTTATTTAAATATTTTCACTTAAACACCTCAAATTAGCATCTTACTAAGCAAGAAAGACAAGCTAAGTATAAGGGTGAGTTTCTAAGTGTGATTTGACAGTTAAGAGTCAAAAGGGTAAAATAGTAATTTGGACCCAAGTGAATGGCATGACTATAATTTTGATGAAATTAAGATCATATAAGGAATTTTGACTAATTAAGTTAATACCATAAGTTATCCTAACTATTAGAACCATCATTTGAAGGAAAAGTGCAAAAATTGCACTAAGTGCTTAATTGAGTCATTTATGTCTTAAGTGGCTTAAGTGTTCAAGAGGCCAAGTGTAAGAGGCTTATATAAGGAAGGACAGTTTTGGGTGTGTGTTTAGTGGCCAAAATGAAGCAAAAGAGAACTTGAAAGCCAAGAAGCAAGAAGTCAAAAAGTAAGTTTGTGGAGTTGGTAGGATATTTCTACCAAGTTTTTGACTTCCATTTCCATTCCTTTTCTTTCCCAATTTCATGGCTCCTTTTCTCCACTAGAAATTCTGCTTCAACCTCCCAAATTTCACAAACTTTCATCAAATTTAAAGGTCCCAAGGTGAATCCAAGAAGCCTCCAACTCATTCTTGGTGTTTTTGCTTTAATCTAGCTCTTTGATGCTTATTTTGGGCCTAAAACCTAAGGTAAGCTTCTTGGTTTGGTTTGAGCTAGTTCTATATTGTTTGAGTAGCTAGAAATGGTTTTGATTTGAGGTTCTTGGTGCCATATCATGTTGGTTTTAGGTCTGGAACTCAAGAGAGCTAAGTTGAGCCCAAGTGTGCTTGGGTTTTGTTCTTACTTTGTGGCTGAATTGAGGTAAGGGTTTAAGTTAATTTAGCTCAAATAATGCATATAAATGTAGTATTACGTGTGAGAATGAAGTAGAAATAAGACACATATGAATTGGATTTAAGGATTGAAAAATTAAACAAGTTTTGTGCAAGTTTGAGCGCAATCGTGTAATGCTGGAAGAGCATTGGCGATGGCGATGGCGATGGCGACACAGGTTGGCAACGTGTCACAGGTGATCTTCCAAGGAACCCAATAACTGATGTTGTTATCATTCCTAGGTTATTCTAAGATGTATCGTAGCCTCGGTTAAGTCTAAGACTCATTCCTAAGTTGAGAATTAGGCATTATTTATGTGGTAGCTAAGTGGTGTAGTTAAGGTAAAGCTAAATGGAGTCGCAAGGGGGTATAAGTGCTCAAGTTGTCAAGGGGGCACTAAGGGGATTAAGGTAGGTTTCAGAGTCTTCATTGGCCCAAGAGTTAGGTCATAGACCTTTGGGGGAATAAAGAAGAAACCTAAAAGAATCCCAACCAAACCATGGTTTGGTAAGTGAGCCATTAAGGAGCTCTAAGCTAAGCTCTAAGAGCTTGGCAAGATGAACCACATAAGATGGCTACCTTGCACAATAAGTTAAGGATAAAATGGGTAAGTTTTGAGAGGAGGTGATGACCTACTCTAGGATTTGTAAGTGAGACTTAAGGGAGGTATAGGATTTGCGATAGGAGAGCCAGTGTCTCAAGTACCTCTATCGTTTAAGCTCACGGTAAGAATAAGGCACCTAAGGTGTAAGAAGTCCCAAGGATTATGTATAAGGTGTAAGAAATCACAAGGATTGTGCATTTTGCATATCATACATTCATACATTGCATATCTTATATGTTATTTGTTTGTGATGATTGTTGGTTGGTTGGTTGCTTGCTTGTTGTATGCCATATTTGCATAATTACTTGCTATCTTCCTTGCAGGTACCCCAAGGGACTCTTACTAAGTACGTTCATGTACTCACTCCCTTAAGTTTGTTGTATAGGTACTAATGTTGGGCCTAACAACTAAATGGATAGTTGTGAGCTAAGTTTCCTCTTTTTACAGGTACATATTGACTAGAATCCTTGATATTTTAAGATTACTTGAGAGTTAAGCTTTGTACTAACTAAGTGTTATACTTTTACAGTTTAGAGGCTAAGTGGTGCACAAGGATAAGAAAGGGGCTTGCACTTAGAACTTGATAGCTCAAAGGTGGGGGTCAAGTAATAGATCTTAGTTAAGGATTTTGTCTTGTATTTATATAGTACCTTGTGTATTGAGATGTTGCCTCTATTCAGATACATTGTGGTGTTAAACCATTGAGTTACTTTTCAGTGCATGCTGGTGTTGTAAAATGTGTACAAACTATTACTTGAAGTTGAAGTAATTAATATTTCATTATCTTGGCACGGTTAAGCGCTTTTTGAATGTAATGCTTAAGTGATGCTTTTGAAATGGTTTACTTAATTTTTTGCATCACCAGGATAAATGCATGCATATATTCTTGTAGGGTAAGCTAAGAAACTAATTGCATGTAAATTGTTTTAATTTACCTATAAGTATTGGTTAGCTAATAGTAACTAAGTGGGATCATAGTCCCAAAAAGCCTACAAGTTAAGTAATTTAGGGCACTGGGTCCCCACTTTGTGACAACCATTCCCCGTTTAACCTTCGACACATAAGGAAAAGAAAAAACATTCTTATTCATTCTCCTGATCCTATCTTCTTTCTTTTTTCTTTTTTGGGTATTTGTTTTTTAATATAATATCTTTCCTTGGGTGAAGAAAGATGTAGTTGGAGCTTGGCTTTGCAATAGTGTGGTACTCATGAAGTAAAAAATGAAGAAGTTTGCACTGTTATAACTTGAGGGTGGCATGATCCGAGGCCACTACACCGATATGACATGAAACGTCTAAAAGATAGTAGGCAGCTTTACTCTTCAGCTTAAAATCATTTTATTGTCGGAGATATTATTTTTTTTAGATTGTTATCTTTAATTTTACTTTTCTTATATCAATTTTTTCCACAAGGAATAACAATTTTTGGACGTTTTAATTTTTTCTTTAAAAAATGAGTATGTCTCATTTTCAAATTCAATGGAGAACATTTTAAAGATATGGAAGGGAAAAGTTTTATACTACTTGAAAGTGTTTGATTTTGGCTATGTGATTTCTAAGAAGAAATCCTATAAAATATCAACTGATGATATGAGTGAGTATGAGAAAAATAAAATTTTTTTGAAAGGATTTCAAAATACGAGAAGGATGAATTTGATTACCGTTATGCCTTATTGAATTATCTCTCTAACGAGTTGTATGATTATTATAAAAACCCTTATAATAGCACCAGGAAGATTTAGAAAGCCTTGCAGAAAAAATATGATATAGAGGAGGCTGGTGCAAAACTGTATGCTGGCAGTCAATGGCTTCACTATCAAATGGTGGACAACTTCTCTACAGTAAAACAAATCAAAGAATTTTGCTTATTACCCATGAACTAAGATCCGAAGGAGTGAAGGTTAGCAATGATCTTCAAGTAATCGTAATCATCGATAAATTACCGCCTTCCTGACAAAAGCTCCAAAAAGCTATGTGCCATAAGCAAAAAAAGATGTCAATTGAAAGCTTTATCACTAGTGTTTGAGTAGAAGAGGGGGCTAGAAACCAAGATGCCATAGAGGCAATTTCAATAATGGTAATGTTAGAGCCAAGGTAAATCATACCACCTCTCATGATAAGATACCAAGAGGTCATGATGTGAAGTATAATGCTCACTTGAAACCCAAGAAGTATTTTTGTAAACAAACCTTTCAGAAAGTAATTTTATGGTACTCCAAACCAAGTAGTACCCATGAGACAATCTAAACCATGGGTGCTTTGTTTGCGGCAAACCTAGTCACCTCACCAAAGTATGCAAATTTCACAAAACTGCAAATATGCCATAAATCAACATGGTAAATGATGATGAGTTGTTTGTGGCCAAGTTGACTGAGATCAATATGGTTGGTGACAAAGAAGGGTAGTGGATTGACTCTAGTGCCTCTAGATATGTTTGCAAAGATATAATTTGGTTCAAAATTTATACTAAGTTTGAAGTGGAGAAATTAAACTTGGAGATGACCACGTCATTAAGGCTCCGGGATAAAATGATGTTCAATTGATCTTTACTCATGGAAAAACTCACTCTCAAGGTAGTCTTGTTCACTCTAACCTAGAGGAAGAGCTTGGTTTCTAGTTTCCTACTTGGTAAGGCTGGTTTTGGATAGTTATATGAGTTTGATTTCTATGTATTCTTTAAGAATGATATTTTTATAGGCAAAGGGAATGCTTGTGGTTGTATGTTTAAGCTCAACATTGAAATAAATAAAGCATCTACTTGTTCTATTTATATGCTTTCTTCTACTAATTTTTGGCATGCACGTTTGTGTCTCATAAATGAAAAACATGTGAAAAACATGAGCTTTCTTATTTTAATACCCAAAGTTACTAATGATTCTGAAAAATGTGAATCGTGTAGTTTAACACTAAATACAAAAAAGCCTTTTCAAAGTGTAGAGAGGAAAACTAAATTTCTAGAATTAATTCATATTGATATATGTGAATTTAAAGGAATCTTGACTCATGGAGCCAATAGATATTTTATCACTTTTGTTGATGATTTTTCAAAATATTCATATGTTTATTTCATTAAATAGAAAAGTGATGCTCTTGAAAAATTTCAAGTTCTTATGCGTAAAGTTGAAAATCAATTTGGAAGGAAAAATAAAAATGTTTAGAAGTAATAAAGGTATGGAATACAGTTCCAATAACTTTAAAGCTTTTATTCAAAATTTGGACTTTATCTATTAAACTACCCCCTATATTCTCTTGCTTCTAATGGTGTAGCCAAGCACAAAAATACAACTTTGATTGGTTTAACTAATGCCATACCTTTCAATTCTAGCGCTCCTTTTAATTTTGGGGGAGAAGCTGTTTTGACTGCTTGTTATGTTCTAAATTGTGTCCCAGGTAAGAAAACCAATATTACTCATTTTGAATTATAGAAAGGTTATAAACCAAACTTGTATTATTTTAAAGTTTGGGGTTACTTGGCTTTTGTGCGGTTAAATGATCTAAAAAGACCAAAAGTAGTAGTTAGACCTACAACTTGTGCTTTTTTTAGCTATGCACAAAAATTAAAGGCATACCATTTTTTAGATCTTGAAAACAATGTGATCATTGAGTTGGTTGATGCCAGTTTTTATGATGATAAATTTCCTTTCAAGAAAGAAGAAAACCTTGTTACTGGAAAAAAAAATTAGAACCAGTTTTGAGTACTTCTACTATCAATTTGAAAAATAAAGAAAATTTGGAGTTTAAGTTACGAACAAGCAAACGAACTAGAGTTGAAAAGGATTTTGGTCCCAAATTTTTTGTTTATAATGTGAATGACAAACTACTTTATTTCAAAGAAGCTTTAGAATCTCAAGATTCAATTTTATAGAAAGAAGCTATTAACAATGGAATGTATTCTCTAATTTCAAAAAACACCTAGAAATTAGTTGATTTACCTCCTGGTTCTAAAACAATAAGTTGTAAATGGGTCATTGGAAAAAACTTAAACCGGATGGTTCTACAAATAAATACAAAGTAAGACTGTTGCTCAAGGTTTTAAACAAGTAGAAGAAATTTACTTCTTTAATACTTATTTCTGGTTTCCAAAATAACTTCTATTAGACTTCTGATTGCTCTTCATAAAATTTTTCTTCATTAAATGGATGTCAAAACTACTTTTCTAAATGGAGATTTAGAATAAGAAATCTATATGAATCAACCTAAAGGTTTTGTCACGGTTGACGAAGAGCACAAATTTCGTAAGTTTACAAAGTACCTTTATGGTTTAAAACAAGCTTGTAAGCAAATAGCATGAAAATTTTGACTCTTGCATGATAGACAAAGGCTTTAAGCCCAATGAATACAATAAATGTATTTACTTTAAAACCTTTGATGATTGTTATGCCATTGTGTGTTTATATGTTGATGATTTGTTCTTCTTTAGCTCATCTATGCATGTGATTGATTTTATAAAAAACTTATTGTGTCAACACTTTGATATGAAAGACTTAAGGGAAGCTAATGTTATTTTTGGCATATATATACCACTCCCCATTTAGCCTTCTACACGCAAGAAAATAAAAACATTCTTATTCATTCCTCTCATCCTATCTTCATTCTCTTTTGCTTTGGGTATGTATCTTTGAATCTAATATCTTTTCTTGGGCAAAGAAAGGTATGAGTGGAGCTTGACTTCACAATAGTGCGGTATTCGTGAAGCAAAAAAGGAAAAAATTTGGATTGTTGTATCGTTAGTCATATTATTCTATTTTAGATTATTTTTTGTAATTTTAATTTTCTTGTATTGATATTTTGCCACGAGGAACAACACTATATATGACATGTGTTCATTGTACAAAGATTAGTCCATGGTCCAAACTATGTATCCTTAATTCTAAAGTAGCACAATATTCTTTGGTGCTCGACCCTCTTAAGTATTCCTCCTAAACCTCAACTATTCATGATCAGAGTTAATCTTTAGTTAGAACGTTTCCATGACCGTAAAATCATACTCCCTCCGTCCCAAATTCTTTGCACCATTCACGTTTTAGCAATTAATCTATAATTTTTTATTTTAGACATTTTAGCATATAAATGAAAAAATTTTATGTGTGAATGATAAATCAAGACCTATAGTTTTTAAATATATATTTTTTAATTTTTTTCTAACAAACAATAATATAAAAAAATTCAAGTCAAACTAGCCCAAAAAGTCAAATGGATCAAAGAAATCGGGATAGAGGGAGTAGTACTTATTTACACATGACATTACCTGCCAAAGTAATTGAGTAAACAATTAGTCTAGGAATTGCTTGGTTCATCAACAATTCTAATATCTACGCACAACATATATGAGGTGAGAATCCAAAGTGTTCTCAGGAAGAAAACATCTTATAAGACCACTACACGCCCGCGCAAGCGCGCGCGAACACACACACACACACACGCATTCTACTGAAGCTTAGAATAGTTTAAAGACATAATAATGATCAATATTCAAGGTACACTTTGGGCTGCTCATTTTTAATCCATGGTTTTATTAAGAGAGTGCACATAGTGCATCTACCGTCTTTGAGATTACTAGTTATTTTCTAGATATTTATCCTTTGAGCTTATTTACTAGCCCTAAGCTAGCCATGCATCTTTTTCCCTAATTATGTGCAAGAGTAAGGTTTTTAGCCATGCATCTTTTTCCCTAATTATGTGCAAGAGTAAGGTTTTTTACTCATACTAAGGTTTTTTACTCATACTCTCTATTCTGTATACCTTGGTGAATTTTTCGTAAAATTCGACTAGCTATAGGACAACCTGGCACCTTAGTGCCTTTCTTAGATGTCCCTAGGTCTCCTAAGCTTTATGAAATTCAATTCACTTATTAGGCAACTCTTAGTTGACATGTTATTATTTTATGGCCATTTGGTAGCTTTAGAATAGCATTGCAAACCTTTACCCTTAGGTGTTTCTAGGGTGCCATAAATGCTATGGCTACTGCCCAGCCCTAGGAGCACCTTCATGACATCCAATTTTAAGTCTTGCGCTCACCTGTTGATTTTATTCGGCCTTAATAGCCTAGATCAATACACATCCACCTTTGCCATCTTTGGTTCATGCAATTTCACAAAGATCCACAAAGAAACGATTGACTAGAAGGGATTTCAATCATATGTAGAAAAAGACAAGAAGCATCTGACAAGATAGATTTTTTAGGAAATAGTAATATTAGTCAAAGGAGCAACTAAAATCAACCAGAAAGTGGGGAAAAAGAAGGAAACAAGTAGTACGGATGTAGAAAATAATTATTAAATATAAAAAAGTATGTAGATTTTTTAAGAAACAACAAGATGAGAAAACTGAAAAAACTATATTTAGTATGTGAACAAGATTCTTCTAACGAGGAACAACTATAGATGCAGTAAGTAGACTTTAAATGATAGAAGGAATATTTAGATTTGTTAATGAATAGTAGAATCAGTCAAAGAAACATCTAAACTTAGTTAAAGAACAAGAACAATCAAGGAACAACTTCGATGTAGTAATCCATTATAACAAAGGGGTATTATCATAATTTATAAGAAATTAGGACGCATTATATAATAGGGAGTTGTAACAAAATGACATTATCATAATATATAGGAACATAAGGCTCATTGGCAGTTTTATAAATAATAGGATATTGTATGTCTTGTGCCTAAATGTATTATATAGCTATTCTTTTCGGAGTACAAAAAAAGAATGAGGCAATATAATGTCTGCTACTAGCAGACCTTAACAAAATGGAAGATCATAACATCGTTAAATTTTGTTGTCTAAAACTAAATTGAAAGTATCTACTTTAGAGTGTATGCTTTAAAGGAGTGAAAGCATTTGCTTTTGGTGGCTTAGTGTCTGTTTCTAGTATCTAAATGTTTGTAAGTCATTTTAAATTGTATGAACAAGACAATTTTTCAATTCCAATTTTATATTTAATTGAGAGATAATCATGCTATTTTGAAGGATATTTATGCAATACAATTGGATAATATTTCTATAGTTTCCTATTTTCTTTGTAATCCAAATTAATTATCATTTCTCCTATCATGTTTAAGGTGAGATTATTAAGAGTTTATGGTGGTTAATGTCTAGTATAAAAGCTCAAGTGTCTAGATCTATCAAGGAAGTGTTTTGTCTAACTATTGATGGTATCCAAGTGTTTGATTGTATTAATTAAATATTTAGTATGATAGGTTCAGTGTCTAAATTTGATAAGAGAGTTCTTTTTTACATGTTTGTGGTCACTAAGTATTTGAATTGTGGTGTTTAAATGTCAAGTATGATAGTTGAGTGTTTAAATCTAGTGAAGAAATGTCTTGACTACATGTTTGAATATATGTTTTATGTTTGCCTAGTGTCCTGTGTACAATTATGGGGGTTGAATGTCTAGTATGATACATTCAATGTCCACATATGGCAAAGGATGATCTTGTCTATATGTTTGAGTGTATATTTTAGTTAGGTTTAACTAATGTCCAAGTGTTCGATCATATTATCCAAGTCTATGATTGTGATGGTTGAATGTCTAGTATGACAAGTTAAGTTTCAAAATTTTGTAAATGAGCGTATAATTTAATATTTGTGGTGTTCAAGTGTTTGATTTGTAGTAGCTAAATGTCTAATTTGATAAGTTGAGTGTCTAATTCTGGTAAGCGAATGAATTGTCATTGTCTTCAAATAGACATAAGCTAATATGAGCAAAGAGTAGTAAGATAAAAAAATAGACAATAGAATTGTAGAACTAGACACCATGCTAATAGAACTAGACACGTTCCACTTTTGTGTGTATGCTTCATTATCTTTAATTAGATTGGTAATCCTTCAACATTAAAAACAAGAAGTAGTCATTGATTTTGATTCCTTAAAATAGGAACTATAAAACATATTTTTTTCAGAAAAAAATCCAAAACATAACATGATTATCTACTCATTCAATCTGAAGTTTAAAAAACAATAAGTATGAATTATTTGACATTAAAAATGAAAAATGATAATTCATTTCATTCCTTAAAAATATGAAAAAGAAATTCTCAAGAAAAATTCTTATGAAAGTATCATTTAAGATAGCAGCTCCTACTGTTGTTTCCTTTTTCATTTTTTTTCCGGTTTGTTATTTTTTTTTGCCTCCCCCTAATTTGTTTTAGACAACAACACCTCCTAGTGGAGTTGGTTTGAGGTGTGGTGTTCTTGCAAGGCTTCGTGGGTTTGAATCTCGGATCCTTCTTCTTCTTTTATTTTTTTTCCTCCTTTTTCTTGCTTTCCTTGTTTACTTCATTTTTTTTTGCATGCTTTTACCTTCTATCTCTCTTTTTGTATTTAACATTATTTATTTTTGTCTTTCCAGATCTATTCTTTTTTAGTTTTTTAATTTTTTCCTTTTCTTTTTAGTTTTATTTCATTTTGTGCTTTTATATTATTGTTATTTTTCTAAAATTTATCTACTTTTTTATTCATTTTTTTGTCTAAAATTTGTGAACTAATAAAAAAAACAAACATCTCATTAAGCAAAAATAATAAACAGCTATTGGTAAAAAAAAACAAATAGGAACTGATACAACCAAAGAAAAATACTTGGAAAGAAATCAATATGACGGCTAAGGTGCCCATCACTGGCCGAGCTCCCAGACTTGACGGAGTACCGACCTCGACAGAGGAAAACTATCAGCCGAGGTCGGAAGGATAAAACGACCTCCTGGCCTAATGTTGAGAATTCGCCTCCTTAGGGAGTGGTAGGACCAACCTCAGCAGAACAATCAGACCCTCTCCAGAAGCAGAAGTATCCCT
The DNA here is from genome assembly GCA_005392925.1 of Aquilaria sinensis. NCBI lineage: Eukaryota > Viridiplantae > Streptophyta > Magnoliopsida > Malvales > Thymelaeaceae > Aquilaria > Aquilaria sinensis. The sequence continues at coordinate 21,333 of SMDT01002790.1, read as the reverse complement.
TGGAGGGACCATCCTCGGGGAACATACTACTGCAAACGTTAGAGTAACTTCGGGGAGTACGAACAGAGCATTTAAGGAGCCTCTGACACCTCCCCATAAAGTCGCCTTCCAAGTACGTTCTGACACGCTATCACTGGAGCACGCCATCACAAGGACACCTCGACACGACACTCTCGGAATGCCTAGGCTTCTAGCCAGGCGACTTTTACTGAGATAAGTGTCCCTTCATTCCTCGAAAAGCCGGGATCACATCCCACCGAACACGTGTCGTAATCTGGGACGACCACGAGAGGAGAATGGCTTTTGTACACCCCCTTTATAAACACCCAGGAAGCATCCCAGCCAGGTAAGAAAGTTCTCTTGGAATACACAAAAGAGCATATCATCTAGTCACCTACAAGTGCTGACTTGGGCGTCGGAGGCTCCTCCCCGGAAATACACTCTGGGGACCTCCTAACCTGTTCTTTCTGGAGCATTTCAGGTATCCTCCACTGGGGAATCTCCTCCCAAGGTGCTCTCCTCCGTCAGAAGCCCTTCTTACCCGCACAATGGCACACGACGAAGCCGCCGCAGGCCACCAATTGGCGCCGTCTGTGGGAACTCTATCCCATATTGCCATCGTGGAGACTCGGTGCGCGAAGGACAAAGGGGTTTCAAGACCCCCCTTGCACCCGAGACTCAGCAGGCGACCACTCTGCCTGTGGCAGAAACTTCTATGATGGAGGACGATCGTCCTGTAACGGTAACAATGAGCTTCCTACGGGATTTCCAGCGTTCTATCGTTGCCAAAATCACTCAGCAGCTTGATCAGAGGTTGCCGCAACCTCCACCCGCTCAAAGGGCCTCACCCCCGACCATTCGTCGGGAAGGGAGCTCATGATCTACTCACCGGAGTTCAGGGAGTGGAGACTCCCTTGATGCATATTCAACAGACAGTGAACCCGTTGAGGCGCGCCCCGCCAGAAGGGGAGCCCCAAAAGAGACCAGGGCCTCCTGTCAACGGAGCGCGTCCCCTTACCAGAGGTCCCCTTCTCCCCCTCGCTGGAGTCGTTCCCCAAGGCGAAGGAGAAATTCGCCACTACCGGCGTCCGGAAGAAGCCAGCACTGCCGCCCTTATGGAAAGGATCCTGGGAAGGCTAGAAAAGGTTGAGAAACAGATCTCCCGGAAACCAGTCTGGTCCCGGTTGTCCGACTCCTACACCAGAGAGGAGTCGCCTTTCGTACGCGAGGTAGTAGAGGCACCTATGCCCAGTGATTTCAGGGTACCTCGCCTGGAAACGTATGAAGGGCGAAACGACCCCCAGGCGCACCTGACAAAATATAAGCGAAGTATGGTGCTGCACGGCGTGGACGATGCCACACTCTGTAAATGCTTTGAGGTAACACTCTCAGGACCAGCAACAACGTGGTATAGCTCTTTGCCCCAGGGAAGTTTCATAAGCTTTCAAGAGCTATCTATTGCCTTCACCCAACAGTTTATTGGTAGTAGGCCAACTGCCAAAATGCCAGTGCAAATGTTTGACATAGCCCAGAGAGGAGGGGAGACCATCCGCGATTATGTGGAAAGATTCAATCGAGAAGCACTGAGCGTACCAGACTTTTGGCCAGAAATTCGTATCCTCGCAATGGTCAGGGGACTGCGGAGAGACTCCCAGCTATTCTACGAGTTCTCCAAGGACCCCCCAGAAACTTTTGGGGAGTTTTACAGAAGGGCCGAACAACACATGACGGCCGAAGAACTCAGAATGGGAGGACCTAAAGGCGAACACCCTCACACCGAAAGGCCTAGCCATCAGCCGCGCCAGCAGAACGAGGCAGAGCGGTCTCGAAGGCAAAGAGGAAAGAGGCCCGTAGCATTCACCCCCCTGAACACCACAAGAGCCAGTATTCTGATGGCGCTAGAAAGGCAAGGGACCACAGTCCCAAGGCCAAAGGCCATGGCCCCGGAGAATAAAAGGAATATGAAAAAATTCTGTCAATTTCACCGGGATCATGGCCATGACACTGAAGCTTGTTTCCAGTTGAAGAAGTACATCGAGTCCCTGATCAAACAGGGTCAACTCCGACGATACCTGCGGATGTCTTCTCCAAATGGGAGAAAGGAAGAGCAGAGGAGAGCAGACGATGAAGAGTATGACTTTGATAGACGGCGGGACCGGAGTCCCCGAAAAAGTCTACCACCCTCAGCAAGGGTTATCCAAACCATCACCACTGGGATACCCTCGGCCGAAAGAAAAATAAAAATGAGAGAAGTCTCCGTCATGGAGTACGGGAACTGCCTGCGAAGGCTCACCCGTAGGGATGGGTCTGTAGTAAAGTTCCCTCACGATGATCCCCTCATTGTCATGGCAAGGATAGGAAATTGGGATGTCAAAAGAGTGCTCCTCCATGACGGCTCAAACACCGACGTCATTTTTTCTCATCTGCTGGGTAAATTATGTTAGGCACCTCCTAAGTGCTTGGCTTAGGCCAAGGAGAACAAAGGAAAACAAGGAAAAATAAAAAGGAAGAGTGAGGGGAACTATGGAAACTAGTACAGTGATCTATGTGCAAAACTGGAAACTTTCAGACCTTAACTGCACATGGAAACTGGACTATGGGAAAGCTGACAGAAAACAGAGAAAGGGGATCAAATTGTACACTTAGATGAGTGGTACAATTAAAACTACAAACTTAAAGTTGGCATATTCGGCCATGCAAGTTTTTAAGGTGACTAGTGCCATACTAAGCCAAATTGTGGGAGACAACAATGATTACTAATCAAATCTTGTCTACCACTAAAGTACTATTCACTAGTTACTAGTTAAACTAACTAGTTGTTTGTCTAGTTATATGGCCGGTTATACAAGGGTGATTATAATGCCTTGGTACCTGTGTTGTCTTATGCTTGGCATTATGGGCCAAGGAGTGACTTGAATGACATATTAGACACAAGTTTTAGTGGCGGCATTGTGGACATGACGAATTGAAGGCTACTTTGCACCATGCAAAGAATTGGAAGGCAAAAGTTAGCATTTGGCTAACCATTTCACATATGTCTTTCGGCCGAAACTAGTCAAAGGCCATTTGGTTCATTTTTGGGCTTGCTTGCTTTCATTTGGCCGAGAGTGTTCTTGAGCTCTTCCTTAGAAATTAGTCTTGAAATCAAGCAAATCTTGAGAGCATTTGAAGGATTTAAGCTTGGAATGCTTGTTTCAGCCTTGGATTACTTGGAATCAAGCTTTGTTCTTGAGTTTTGTTGAAGGGCCGAGCCAAATCAAGCTGGGATTCCAAGGTATTTTCATGTTTCCTTGATTTCCATGGTATTTCTTCCATGAACAAGGAGTTTAAGAGTTTAATTGAAGTTGGTTGAGCTATTAGAGCAAACTATGTGTTGGTTTGAAAGTTCTTTGTTGGCCGAAAGTGTTGGATGAGTAATCTTGATGTTCTTCGTTGTGTACATGGAAATTATTCCATGATTAAGGTTAATTGGTGCCTATGTGATCTTATGCTAGGCTATTTTGAGCAAGGAACATCAATGAGTGCAAGTTAACTTTTGGCCGAGAAGCTCATTTTGAGGTAATCCTATGTTCTTCATCTAATTGCATGGTAATGGTGTCATGAACGTTGATTAATGATGTTATTGATTCGTTTAGTGATTAATGGTGATGGGCTGATTCCCCCCCCCCGCCCCCCCCCCCCCTCCCCCCCCCCGCCCCCCCCCCCCCTCCCCCCCCCCGCCCCCCCCCCCCCTCCCCCCCCCCGCCCCCCCCCCCCCTCCCCCCCCCCGCCCCCCCCCCCCCTCCCCCCCCCCGCCCCCCCCCCCCCTCCCCCCCCCCGCCCCCCCCCCCCCTCCCCCCCCCCGCCCCCCCCCCCCCTCCCCCCCCCCGCCCCCCCCCCCCCTCCCCCCCCCCGCCCCCCCCCCCCCTCCCCCCCCCCGCCTCCCCCCCCCCGCCCCCCCCCCCCCCCCCCCCCCCCGCCCCCCCCCCCCCTTGCCCCCCCCCCCCCTCCCCCCCCCCGTGAAGAACATTAGTGTTTGGCATATGGGCATTATGGCCGAGGGCTTGAAGTAGTGTAATTTTGGTGTTTATCACTTGATTACATGGTATTGGTGCCATGAATAATGATCATTGATGATTAGGTGTTTATGTAATGGGCTAGCTTGGTAAAGAACACTATTGTGTGAAATGGGCAAATTTGGCTGAAAGCTTGGATTAGTGTATTTGAGTGTACTTCACTTGGTTACATGGTAATGATGCCATGAGTGATGTTCATTGGTGATTAGATGAGCATGTAATGAGTTAGTGTGATGGATAACACAAATATGTGGAAATGGGCATTGTGACCGAGAGCTTAAGTTTGTGTATTGTAGTGTTCTTCGTTGAAAACATGGTAGTTAATCCATGAGTTTGTGTTGTTGATGCCTATTGTTTGTTGTGGTAGGCATTGTGTGTGAAGAACACTTGGATATTGGAAGGTTGGCTTGAAACCGAAAGCTCTTGAGGTAGGGTTCACTGGCACTTGATATTGCTTGGTAATAATTACCATGGTTCAAGTGTTTAGAGTGACTAAGTGATGGTTAAAATTTTCCAAATGACCTTAGTTGCTTGATGGGCTATTAAGTTTTCACTTGGTTGAATTGTTGATTAGCTAATTAACTAATGTACATGTACTAGAAATGCAATTAAATGTGGCCTATTTGCTTGGCATTTTGGAGCTCCAAGTGGAAGTATGTTGAAAGGTGGTAATTTGTGTGCATTGTGCGCATGGGTACATGTATGGTTCATGATGGCCGAGAGCAACCATGTGGAGTGTGTGTGTGTACTTGTGTGCTTTGATGTTTCCATGTGCTTGCTAACCCCACTTATGGTATTATGGATTATTTGCTATGGTTAATTATCATGTATATGTGTATGCTTGGTTTTCTTGTCTTTGTGTTTGTTTTGCAGGTAAAGCTAGCTATTGGGAGGTTAAGCTTGAGTGTATACTCAGCTTAACTAAATAGACTCATTTCTGAGTTGTATATGTATCTAAGTGAATCTTATTGAGTTATGCTCACTGCCCATTCTTTTATTTCAGGCAAGAATATTCGGCCTGAGTAGTGCTAGCTTGCTTGTTGCTTGTGTTTTGCACTAATTTGCTTAGTTTCCAAGGTATGTGCCAATGTGTGCTTGGCTTATCATTTTAGGTTCATTACAAGTCTTATATATATGATTGGCCGAGACTTATGAGCTAAGTTTGCAAGCTGTAGTTGGAGACTTGTCTAGGAGGGCTATGGATACTTGGACTGTGGCTTTGATCATAGTATTTTCTTTCATGACAATGAATCAGGCTATTGGGTTGGTGCTGCAGTGTATACTTTTGTATGGCATACTTAAGGTTATGTTTGACCACTAGTGGTCTTGGTATGTAATAACTTGGCATGTTTAGCTTTTGGGATTCATGGCATGTAGCCATGTTGGACACTAGGTAGACTACTCTTTTGTGTACATATAAGTAGTCCTTGGTGCCTAGACTTGTGTTGGTTTTGTTGGGTTTGTATGCCAAGTTATGCATGACTTATGGATGGCAATATGACTGTACCTGGATGTTGAATGTTTTGGGCCAATGTTTGGCACTTTTATGTGAATAAGTATTATGAATCTCCCTGAGTAACCTTGTAGGCCGAGAAGATCATATGCATTTTGCATTGGGTTTTCAAACAAAATACCTTCTGTGGGCCTTTTATTGTCATATAAGTAGTACACTTGATTGCACACCAATTATGCACTTAGAATCCCATTAAGTGTTGCCTTGCTTGTTATGCAAGTAATCAAATAAAGTCTTGCTTGTTGTGCAAGTTAGTGGTATTGAGCCTTGCCTCTGCTGCAAGAGTCTATTGAAATTCTTTAAAGCCACCTGGGCCACCTCCCAGGCCTCTCAACTTAAGAAAATAAGACTTAATGTTGCCATGGTTTTCTTGGCCGAATGCTAGAACTTAATTTTGGAGTTGGGCTTGTGAGTTAATTTAGAAACTTATAGGCCAGGGCCTGAGTGAGGTGTGACAAATTAGACATTTCAAAAAGTGATCTTAGCCCAGTCAGTTCCCCCACCTTTGGCGTTGGACCATCTGAACTTCCAGTCCTCGGGTACATCGACCTGCCCGTGATGCTGAAAGGGGTCTCACCCCAGAGCAAGAAAAAGTTAATTGCCTCTGGCAGAACAAGATTTATAGTCATTGACGTACCGTCAGCATACAACACCTGTTTTGGAAGGCAGACTCAGGGCAATTTTCACATTCGACCAGATGTAAGATACCTGACGGTCACCTTCGCCACCAAAGACGGAGATGCCGAAATCTTCATAGACCAGGCCGAGGTTAGAAAAGTCTTCACAAGGGCCAGGCAAACCCCAGCCAAGATCCAGGTACAGACTTTGGTAGAAGAAAAAATGGTCTTGATAAATGAAAAGAGAACAGAAGAGGAGACGGAAAGCCTCGAAAAAGTAGAAACGGAAGAAGTAGAATTGATCCCTGGCCGAAACACCCGAATTGGGAAAAAACTGGCCGAAGGGGACAAAAAGAGGCTTGTATCCTTTCTATGCATGAACAAAGATCTGTTTGCTTATTCACCGAAGGATATGCCTGGGGTTGACCCCGGCATAATCCACCACAATCTTAGAGTACAACCACACGTCAGACCAGTTCGGCAGAAGAAACGGAATCTATCAGCTCACAAAAATTCCTTCGTCAAAGCCGAAGTTAATCGCCTCATGGAGGCCGGGGTAATAAGGGAAGTAAAATACCCCGAATGGCTCAGCAATGTGGTTATAGCCACAAAAAGAGGGTAGTGAAAAGCTCCGAATGTGCATCGACTTCCGAAACTTGAACGATGCCTGTCCAAAAGACTCCTACCCATTGCCGGCCATAGATCAGCTCGTAGATGCAACTGCCGAGTACGGACTGCTTAGCTTCCTTGACGCCTTCAGCGGGTATCATCAGATCCGAATGAACCCCGAGGATGAGGAAAAAACGGCCTTCATCACAGAAATAGGTACCTACTGCTATGTTAGAATGCCCTTCGGGCTCAAAAACACAGGGGCCACCTACCAAAGACTGATGAACAAAGTATTTGATGCACAGATTGGTAGGAACATGGAAGTGTACGTCAATGATATGATAGTCAAGAGCAAAGTACCTGGTAATCATATCACCGACTTAACCGAAACTTTCCAACGACTTCGGGAGTTCGGCATACGCCTTAATCCCGAAAAGTGTGTGTTCGGAGTAAACGCAGGAAAATTTCTCGGGTTTATGGTATCAGAAAGGGGAATAGACGCTAACCCTGAGAAAGTGAAAGCCCTGCTAAATTTCCGAACACCTACGTCTATCAAAGACATACAGAGGCTTACCGGGAGGATCACCTCCCTAAGTAGATTCATCTCCAGGTATGGTGACCGATGTCGCCCATTTTTCAAAGTGCTCACCAAAGTCTCCAAGGACAGTGGAACCTCCGGAATCCAGGAGCATCCATGGAATACAGAATGCCAGAAAGCCTGGGAAGAGCTCAAAAGCTATTTGACCCGCCTTCCAACACTCCGGCAACCTCGGGAGGGAGAGACTCTCATTCTCTACCTCGCAGTCACTGAAAAGGCGGTAAGTTCCATCTTGGTGAAAGAAGAAGGTGGGAAACAATGGCCAGTGTATTACGTAAGCAAGTCCCTACATGGCGCCGAGACGAGATACCCGTTGCTCCAAAAAGCTATCTACGCGTTAGTACTCGCGGGCAGGAGATTGCGACCCTACTTCCAAGGACACGCCATCACCGTCCGAAGTAACTTACCCCTACGAGATGTAATGAAAAAAGTGGAGCATTCGGGAAGACTGTCAAAATGGTGCATCGAGCTCGGTGAATACGACATTACTTATGAGCCTAGAAGGGCGATAAAGGCTCAGGCATTAGCAGACTTCATTGCCGAAATCCCCGAGATCGAAAAAACCGAAGCGCTCGTGAAAGGAGAAACAAAGACTGATCCGGAATGGAAGCTCTTCGTCGATGGAGCGTCAGGCACAGAACATCAAGGAGCTGGAATAGTTCTTCAGGGTCCCGAAGGCATGGAAGCTTCTAAAGCAATCAAATTCGGTTTTAATGTTACCAATAACATTGCCGAATACGAAGCCCTCATAGCGGGACTGAAAATGGCCAGAAAAGTAGGCGTAAAAAACCTTATGGCCCACAGTGATTCACAGCTAATAGTCCGACAGACGAAGGGAGAGTACGCGGCAAAGGACCCAATTTTGGCTAAGTATCACGACCTTGTTCAGAGACTCATTGAGAATTTTGACTCGGTGCGCATCAAGAACGTGCCCCGAAGGGATAATACCCAAGCTGATGCCTTGGCCAAATCCAGGGAACCCACCGAAGTACTAAAACATCCCAGCACGGAGTCAATGTGCATAGAAACCTCGGGGGAGGGATGGCAAGGCTCCCTCAAGAAATATTTAGCAAATTCGGAGCTTCCCAAGGATCCTAAAGAAGCCGCAAAAATACGAAAGCGTGCAGGAAGGTACTTCCTCATTGGGGAAGAACTGTACAGACAAGGGTATGCAAGCCCCCTACAAAAATGTGTAGGCGAGGATGATGTCAGAGTAATACTTGAAGAGGTCCATGAAGGAGTGTGTGGTTCCCATATAGGAACAGACGCCCTCGCTGGGGTAATACTCCGCCAAGGATACTTTTGGCCTACTTTAAGGAAGGATGCAAGGCAGTTCGTCCGAAGATGTGACAACTGCCAAAGGCACGCCAACATCCAAAGCTACCCTCGGAAAAAATAAATGCAACGGACTATCGCTGCCCCTTCGCTGTATGGGGCATTGATCTCATCGGACCTCTCCCAAGCGCTCCCGGCGGGGTAAAGTTTTGCATCGTCGCGGTAGACTATTTCACTAAGTGGATAGAGGCAGAGCCACTGGCATCAATCTCGGTGAAGGACACTCAAAAGTCTATATGGAAGAACATTATATGCCGATTTGGCATTCCGAGGGTAATAGTGGCCGATAACGGAATTCAGTTCATGGACAAGGGGTTCCGGGAACTCATGGAGGACCTCGGCATCAAAATGCATTTTGCTCCAGTGGCCCATCCTCAGAGTAATGGGCAGGTCGAGGTATCTAACAGAACAATAAAAGATGGCCTAAAGAAAAGGCTAAAAGAGGCAAAAGGGAAATGGCCAGGAGAACTCCCAAGTGTGCTATGGAGCTACCGAACGACTCTCTGAAAAGCCACGGGAGAGACTCCTTTCTCACTCGTATATGGGATTGAGGCCATTATTCCCATTGAAGTCATGCAGCCCTCGGTAAGAGTACAGGTGTTCGATGCAGGAGGAAATGATCTTGGACTAAGGGCAAAACTGGACCTCCTCGAGGAACACCGTGAAATGGCTGAGTTGAGAAGAAAGGCCTTCCAGTAGAGAATAGCACACACCGCCAATTTACAAGTAAGAGAAAAAGAGATCAAAAAAGGAGACCTCGTTCTCCGAAAGACCGAATTCGAACAGCGAAGGCCATCAGAAGGGGTACTTCGGGCAAATTGGAGTGGACCCTATTTGGTCCTTGACGAAGTTCGCCCGGGGGTCTATAAGTTGGGTGATATCGAGGGAGGGGAGTTGAAGAATACTTGGCATTCAGACTCTCTGAAAAAATTCTACACTTAGACATTTTTCAAAGAAAGCTTGTAGCTACTCCTCCCTGAAGTCATCAATGAAAATACATGACGAATAAGGCCTCATTGCCGAAAGAATATGCCTTAATGATTCTTCTTTCGAGGCAAAGTTCCTTACTAAGCTCAAAAACCCGACAGCAGTCTAAAAAGGATCCTTCCGAAAGAGAAGGCGCAGGTGTCCGCCAAAAATGCACACCTAGAATCATACTAGCTTCTGACAACTCATATTCGGAAGAGAGAACGGAGAATGGAGAAAAATTCTTCATTAGAAAATTCTAGACAAAGAATACAAAAAAAGGAAGAAGAAGCCTATGGCTGAGCTGGAGTATCTGGCTTCTCTTCAACGTTATCTCCGGATGGCTCAGACGGAAACACAGGCCCAGCTGGAGGAAGATTGAGAAACTCGATTTTAGACCATGAAGATCTAGGCTACTTGGGAAAGTCCAAAGCAGATAAGTAAGAGAGGTCAAGCCTAGGGTGCCGAGCGAGGACCTGGTAACGAGCCAAGCAGAAGCCTTCTTGGTAAGACACCTTCAAAATTTGCTCGATACGATCTTTCTCGGTGCTAAGAGCCGCCAGCTCAGCTTTTAGCGCAGCAATCTTCCCCTCCAGCTTCTTCTTCTTCTTGCTCTTCATCTCCTTCTTCTTCAACGACGCAACCTCAGCTTGGAGATCGGCATTCAAAGCGAGCGCCTTCGTAAGACTCTCGCCATCTTGAGCGATCTCCTTCCGAAGGGCTTCATTCTCTAAAGAAAGAGTCACGCACTTTGAGCCGAGGTCTTCCACCTTGGCTGAGAAGTCAGTAAGAAGCTCCTGCCTGCTGGACACAACCTCGGTCCGAAGATTCCCAAGGTCCTCTTTCGCGATTTTGTTCAATTCACCATATTTGAGGGCATATTGGGCGAGGGACTCCTTCGTCTTGCGCAAGGAGTCTTCGGACCGAGAACGGGTCTCCGTTTGCTTCACTGACCAGGCGCGGAAGTACCCGCTGTATGCCAAAAGCTGCAAAAAACAGAGGCCCCGAATGAGTATCAGAAGGAAGTGACAGCTTAGAAGAGCAATTTTCTAAAATATAAGAGAAGAAAGGATCACCTGAGCAGCATGCTCGGTCATCCTCGCCGCGAGGATCTCTTCACTAGGGCACTCGGTGGTGAGGGTCTGGAAGGTGGCGTTAGTCAGAACCCCCGTCGCCATTTGTGGAGCCATCAGCTGGCTATCCTCAGAGAACAGATCCATGTCCTCTGTAAATGTCCAGAAGGGCTCCCGTGGCACCTTGTCTTGAGGAATCCGCCGATCCCGAAGAGCCCTCCGACGGGCGTGAGTCTCCACCCAGGGAGCAGTGGGTATGTTCTCTGCAAGATCACGCCGAAGTTCCGTCAAGACATTATCCCTTAGCCATTCGTCCAAAAAATCGTAGATACGAAAAATACTGAGATTTGTAGCGGAATGGCTAAGGAACCAACCTGGTGGAACTTCGGGGACGTGCTCTTCAGAACCGACCTCCTGAACCTCCTCAAGGATATTTTTTCCCTTCCTCCTCCTGCCCTCTTCAAACTCCTGAGCAGACCTTCGCTCTGCTGAAATCTCAATAACAATGGCAGGATTCAGCGTCTCCCCGAGGAGGGCAGGGTCCGAGGGAGGGTTCGTGGAGGTCGGAAGTTAAGCAGAAGACTGATCTTCCATCTCAGCTACGTTCTCGGGGGGAAGAGGAGGAGTGGTAGCCTTGACCTTCTTGAACTTAGAAGAGCCGGCAGTCGTCTTCTTCCTCTTAGCAGGAGCTTTCTTGCGAACTTGCTCCCCCCTCTTAGCCTGACTGGCGTAAAGTGACTTATAAAAGTCGACAGATTGATCGCCCATCTCTACAAAAAAATAAAATATCAGTGTAAGTCCGAAAGGAAAACAGATATCAAACCCTGAAAGATGACTCACTCTCGGAAAAAGCCTCATAAGAAATCTCGCACCGAAGGAGCATGACTATCCAGGCTTTTTTCCCCGGAAGAACAGGCACAGGCATGCCGGGGTCACCTTTGTGGGCATTTATCACTCCCAGTTCCCGAAGGACCTCCTCTGACATAAGATCCCACTTAATAGGAAAAGGGTAAGGTGAACGTGAGGGGTCCTCGGAGTCCCAGTCCACTACTGTCCGAATACGTCTGTCAAAGTTGTCGAACTCGGCAAGCAATACTGGAGTTAGGAGCTTCCGGGGATCGACGACGTCGACCTTCAAAGTCCCCGAAGCCCATCTAATAGGAACATGGCTCCAAGACTCGGGAACCCGGAAAAAGAAAAACTTCCTCTGCCACCCTCGCCAACTGTCCTTGTTGCCGAAGGTAAACATAAACTTCTTGCTCCCGGACCCTCGGGGAAGGAGGTAGTAAAAACCACCCTTCGGGACCGGGTGAAGTTTGTAGTATTGCATAAAGAAGAGAAAGTGGGGGTTTATGTGGAACACCCCACACATGCAGAGGAAAGAATTGAAGTAAGAATAAGAATTTGGGGGAAGTTGGTTCACGGCAATACCGTGGAATTTGCAGAATTCGCATATCATGCGATGAGGGGGATACCGAAGACCGGCTTTCAGCTGAGCTCGGTAAACGGTAACCTCCCCCGAAGAAGCTGCGTAACCATAAGATCCCGGGAGAGGTAACTTCGATGTGATATAAGAAGGAAGGTAGTACTTGGCCACCCACTTTGTCATCTTTTCCAAAGTAGTGGAACAGGGGTAAGCCTCAAGAGAAATGAAGTTTTCAGAAAGAGGGCGCACAGTCATCAATGGAGTCGGATTTGACATCTTTCAAAAGAAAAAGAGAGATGACTTTGGGAGAAATAGAGGAACAACGACGGAGAGAAACCAAAAAAAGGAACACCCACAAAAGATTTTGCTAAGATCTGAACTGCGAAACATCGCCGCAAGAAGTCGCTGGAGACCGCTCTGCCGTAGGAACCGCCGCCGGAAAAAGGAAAAGAACAGGAAAAGACTCTAGAACAGATGAAAGCTAAAACAAAAGAGTAAGGCAAAATGGGACGGAAGGTGCTTATATAAACCGAAGAAGGATAAGCGAAACGTCGTCATAGTCATCCTTTGAAGATGTAACCGCCTCATTATTACTCCTTAAAGGCGAAGGGGCGCAGCTAATGTAACCAGCGTAACTATTTCGCCATCCAACAGTGTCCACGTGTGATGCAGCGCAAGGAACCAGGGCACGCCCCTCTGACATCGCGAAAACCCAGGCACGGTTATCCATAACTGACACGCCTGGCCAAAGGATGTGATGATTCACAGACTTGCGGCAGAAAAAGCAAAATGAAAAAAGTAACGTGCGTCCCGAGGACATCAAGAAAACTAAAGGAGGGTACCTTGGCTCCGAGGAGACGCCTCCTGAAGAAAGGCAACTTTCTGAGAAAAGCATAGCCGAAGCGGTCTCCAGGAGGGGGCATGTGATGGCCAAGGTGCCCATCATTGGCCGATCTCCCAGACTTGATGGAGTACCGACCTCGACAGAGGAAAACTATCAGCCGAGGTCGGAAGGATAAAACGACCCCCCTGGCCTAATGTTGGGAATTCGCCTCCTTAGGGAGCGGTAGGACCAACCTTGGTAGAACAATCAGACCCTCTCCAGAAGCAGAAGTATCCCTCGGAGGGACCATCTGTTGGGTTTCGGGAGCCAAACAGCGCAGCGGAATTTAACCGAAACCCTCCAGGATCCAAGTGAAACGGGGTAAACCGGGTGTTCGAAAATTTTCATACCTAATTTTCGGTTGAGATCTCTCACTCAACTGTAGAGTCGAATCACAAAACCTGAACAGTTGACGTGTTCAAGCTCTCTATGGTATCCACACGAGCCTCTCGGGATCACCACGCTTCCACCACGTCCCGGCAGATGCGTTTCTCTTTGCGCTCGCAGTGCTAGCTTGCGTCCTCCAAGGAATTGCAAGAGAAGAGTGCGGCTGTCCTTTTTGGAGGCTAGGGCAAGGAGACTTGCGAATTTCTCACTTAAAAGTTGTATTTATAGTGAGACTCAACTTCCAGGCCTAATAGGTTTCAAAGCCCTAATCCAATTAGGATTTAATTTTGGGCTTAATAATGGCTCAACTTTTGGGCCCATTATTAATACGAAATTAAAGTGAAACCATAACCCAAATAATTAGCCCATGCACTCTAATGATCCAAATTGCTCTATGTGTGCGACCCAATAGGCTCTTATCATGTTGGCAATGATCATAAATCACATTTATGATCATAAGCAATGAGCGGTGTCTAGCAACACATCATTGCTACCCAAGTGACAAGATTGTCGATGATTCGACTATACCTTTATGATCATAGCCGATATATGCCATTGTCCCTTTGTCCAAGATATCAAGACTAAGCACGAGACATGGAATGTGTCACTCTCGTATAGCCCAATCTTTGGTTTCTTGATTACCGAGTAGACTAACTTAAACTGATGACATTGATATCGCATATCAACTCATCCGAGCATGGCCATGCATTTTCTAAGTCTCACTCTATCAAGGGGCCCGAAGATATCGCTCCCGTTACATAGGAGGGACAAATCCCATCTTGATCATACAAATCCCTCCGCATGATATGTGACATACCCAATGACCTCCTTCAAGTTCACTCAGTTACGAGCAACAAAGGAAAGTATCAAAGTATGTGACTCACATGTAAGGAACCTTGATGATCTTAGGTCGAAGGACTACATATACCCTGATCACTATGGGAATCAGTTATGACACTCATATAACGATCCATGTAGTGTTCTCATGGTGGGTCGGTCCAGTACACAAGTTCTCCAACTTGTACCCATATGTAGACTACATATCTCATATTAGTCTCCACATATGCTAGTTGTTATGTATTATTGCAACCCACTCCACAATAATACTAGACCAGGGACTTTTAAGAATATCATTATTCTAGGGTTACAATTATGTTTGTTAAGTTACGCAGGAACAAAACAACAAACATAATTGCTGGATTAATGCCTTAATAAAATATCATGACTCAATGTGCAAAAATACAATCATCTCATGACTGGCTTTTGGGCACAAGACTAACACCATCCTCGGGGAATGTACTACTACAAACGTTAGAGTAACTTCGGGGAGTACGAATAGAGCATTTAAGGAACCTCTGACACCTCCCCATAAAGTCGCCCTCCAAGTATGTTCTAACACGCTATCACAAGGACACCTCGACACGACACTCTTGGAATGCCTAGGCTTCTAGCCAGGCGACTTTTATTGAGATAAGTGTCCCTTTATTCCCCGAAAAGCCGGGATCGCATCCCACCGAACACGTGTCGTAATTTGGGACGACCACGAGAGGAGAATGGCTTTGTACGCCCCCTTTATAAATGCCCAGGAAGCATCCCAGTCAGGTAAGAAAGTTCTCTTGGAATACACAAAAGAGCACATCATCTAGTCACCTACAAGTGCTGACTTGGGCGTCGGAGGCTCCTCCATGGAAATACACTCCGGGGATCTCCTAACCTGTGTTTTCTAGAGCATTTCAGGTATCCTCCACTGGGGAATCTCCTCCCAAGGTGCTCTCCTCCGTCAGAAGCCCTCCTTACCCGCACAATGGCACACGACGAAGCTGCCGCAGGCTACCACAATAGAAAAGCTGAAAATAATAAAAAATTAAATAAACAGAAAAACAGGAGAAAATGAGAAAAAATTTTTAAAAAATAAAATTGGAAAATAAAATAAAAATAAAAATGAAGAAATAAAATAAAATATGAAGTAGAAAAAAGAAAAGAAAATAACAAAGAAATGGAAGAATCAGGGGGACAAAACAAAGTGGGAAGTGGAAACAAAAAGGTGAAACGAAAAAGAAAAATTAAAAAATAAAAATTGGAAGAGGGGTTACTAGGATTTGTACTTATTCCCAACCAGCTAGCCCACACCATGGAGTTAAATATGGCGGTATACCGCATACTGCGAGTTAACGGTATGCGATACAAATGTTTTAATATTTTGTTATTTTATTGCATGTTATATCATAGTATTTCATAATATTTCGATTACTGATGCCCCAAGGCATCTTCGTTTGCTGTCATGTTGACAGGTGGAGAGACTTCCTGAGGAGGCGAGCGCCTAGAGCTCTGGTTTCCCTGCTCAGTGTGCCTGAAAAGCTCAAAGAAGAGGTTAGGAGGTCCCCGGTTTGCTTTTCCGGGGAGGACCCTCCGACGCCCAAGTCAGTTTTCTGAGTGAAGGTGAAGGAAGAACACTAAGGGATCAAGTGTCTTGCCTGTTTTGTGTTTTCTCAGAGGGAGGAAAATGCCCATCCCTTGCCCAGTCCCGTTTCCTAGTTTTTATAGGAGTGGATGGTCCGTTCAAATCATGACACGTGTTCGGTCGGATTTGATCTGTGCTTTTGGACCTAGGGGACAGGCAGCCGTTTGCAGCCTCTTTTAGCCCTGGACCCGGACAGGTTGTGTCAGGACTGGGGCGGCCGCGGCGCGTCAGTTCGCCGTTCTGATGTGACGTGTAGGGCTTGTGGGCGACATGTCAGAGGCTCCTTAAATGCTCATACCGTACTCCCGAGGTCCCCTGGGCGAGGTCGCCCTTCGGTGCGTGCACCCTCTCCGGATTCTATCCGTCCTTCGGTGCGAGCACCTCCTTCGGGATATATCCCATAGTTCTGGGAGTTCCCTTGATGGACACCTTCTTCGGGACTCACACCCATAGTTCGGGGATTCCCTTGTTCAGGTGCTTCTTGTTCGGGGAAGATCCTCTTCGGGGCAGTCAGTTTGGCCCCTCGATGGAGACGGTGTTGTCCTCGGAATTCCTGACGAGCTAACCAAAGTCTCGAGCTCATAGTGTTTGACTTCGCACCTTCCGAGGTCAGTGAAAAGATCCTCTCTTGGGTGACGTCAGACTCCTCGGCCAATATTCTGGCAGGGAGTTACTACCGAGGAGGCAATAGCCTTTGGCTATCACAGGCCCCCCTCCGAAAAGCCGAAGTGAGAAACTTCGGTTCATCGGTTTTCGGGTCCTGTGGCTATGATATCTGCGCCGAAGACGCCTTCTTCTGCTTGTAGCGATGGGCAGCATTTTTGCGTCCTCGAGGCGCGAGAAGATAGGCTGTCCCTGTGCCGAAGATACACCCTCTGCCCGAAATCACAGGCTGTCTCTTGGTATCCTCGTGTCGAGGGAAGAGATAGGATAACCTTGTACCGAAGATAGACCTTCTGCCCGAAGTCACAGGCTGTCTTTTGGTGTCTTCGAGGTAACCTACTTTTTTGCCTTTATAGGTCTGCTCATGCGTCGCGTCCTGCGTCTAGCGGAGTCAGTCTAGGGCGGCGCCTCTAAACCAAACGATGTCAGAGGGCGTGCTCGACATGATGGGCGACACGTGGCACGTTCGCTGCGCGATGACCGACACGCGGCAATTTGCTGCGCGATGGATGACACGCGGCACGTTTGCTGCGCGATGGCTGACACGTGGCGCACTATTACTGGGTGAGAATGTACTGAGTACGGCAGGCGCGACTTTTCAGGCTCACTTAGCAGTTATGGCGACGCTTCGCCTTCCGAGGGGTACTAATGACGACGGTTCACCTGGCCTTCTCGGCCTATATATACCAGTCCTGTCATAACCCTCTTTTTGCTTCTGCTTTTGCTTTCTTCTGCCTTCTAATTCTCTCCCGATTTTCCGTGGCGGTTCTCCTTTTTCAGGCATTTTTCTGACCACTTTTCACGATGGCTTCCAGAAATCCGGATTCCGGCAAGACCCTTAGTGGGTTTTAGTCCTTTTTTTTTCAAGGCTTTTTCTTTGTTTTTCCCGAACTCGTTTTCATCATGTCTGTTCCCGAGAGTTGGCAACCTCTTCTTTCTCACCCCTGCTGCACTACTCCGGCGAAGCTAGCGAAATGGAAGAAAAAGTTTTTCTTACCCTCTTACTCTGTGACGAGGTTGCCCCGTCCTGACCAATTTCCTTTCTCCAACCGAAGTGATGAAATCACCGTTTTCCGAGCCCAATTGAAGGCCGGACTTCGGTATCCCCCCCCGGAGATGGTTAGCGCGTTCTGCGACTTCCATGGCATTGCCGTTAACCAGCTCCCACCGAACTCGTACTGTTATTTTAACGCTTTCCTCTGTATGTGCGGCGTTTTCAAAATAAAACCTCACTTTGTAGTTTTTCTTCAGTACTACAAGCTCTTCGTGGTCCCGAAGGGTGGCTTCTACTTTATGCTACCTCGGGGATCCGGGAGCAAAAAGTATACGTTCACCTTTGCCACCAAAGACAGCTGGCGAGGGTGGCAACAAAAATTCTTTTTCCTGAAGAAGTCGGAGACTTGGTCGCACTTCCCGACCAAGTGGGCTCAGGGGAGGCTCAAGATGGATGTTGTTGACCCGAAGATACTGCTAGACGCCGATGTAGCACCTATCTTTGAGGACTTCGACAGGCGCATCCGGGCCGTCTCTGACTGGGCTGCCGAGGTCCCTCCTCGTGCCCTTTACCCCTTTCCGATCAACTGGAGGCTCATGACCGAAGAGGTCCTTCGGGAACTCAAGGTGGTAAAGGAGCATGAGACAGACCTCAATATGCCGAAACCGGCTTCTTCGGGGAAGGACTCCTGGCTCGTGAAACTCCTTCGGGGGAAAGAGACTTATGAGTCTTTTTACGAGAGTAAGTTACTTTCTCATTTTTCCCTTTATGACTTCATCTTGGACTTACACTGATCTTCTTTTTCTTTTTTCAGAGATGGGCGACGACGCGGCTGCCTTCTACAAGGCTTTTTTTACCGGGCAGGCCGAGAGGGGCGAACAGACAAAGAAGGCCACCTCTCGGAGGCGGAAACAGACTTCGGGCGGCCCTCCTTCCAAACGGGCAAAGAAAGCTGCTCCTTCCTCTCTTCCGCAAATTCCAGAGGAGGTAGGCGAGGTGCCCGAGGACCCTGCCGCCCCTTTGCCCGAGGTTCCTTCTGCCGTCGTCCCTTCTTCCGACGTCCTTCCTCAGAGCCCCACGCCTTCACTTGCTCTTCTGGAGGGCGATGGGGAGGAGACCCCTTCTGCCGAAGAGCGGTGTCAAATAAAAGGCAAGGGGATCCCTACTGAGGCGACGTCGATTCTTGACGACGACGTTACCGAGGTGCTAGCAGGTTTGCACTTTTGTCGAATCAACCTTTTGTTTTTTGCAAATCCTTAAGACTTTTCTGGCCTTAACTAATTTTTCTGCCTTGTTGTGCAGCGGAGGTGGCCGCTCCTGACTGGGTTGCCGAACACGCCCGCAAGAGGGCCCTTCGGGATGCCAAAGTCCCAGCAGGGAAAGTTCCGAAGGAGCCGTTCTGGACGTTCACGGAGGACATGGATATGTACTCCGAGGACTGTCCTGAGATGGCCAGGCAGATGTGCAAAGGGGTGCTTACCGAGGCCTCTTACAAGGCCCTGGCGGCGGCTTACCCAGGTGACAACTCTTTGGCCGCCAAGCTCACTGAACATGCCGCCCAGGTACGCTTCACTATTTTCTCAGTGCCAACTTCACCTTTGCTTTTTACTTAGCATCCCTAAGCATCATTTTCCCTTTGTTTGCTTTTTGGCAGTTGATGGGGTATGCTGGGTTCCTCCGAGTTCGGGTGGCTCGGGAATCAGAAAGGAGGGTGTCACTCTGGGACGCTTACACCAAGACGAAGGCCCAGTGTTCGGCGTTGGCTGCCGACAATGCTCAGCTGAAGCAGTCTTCGGAGAAGGAGGTTGCTGAACTTCGGGAGGGGTTCAAAAAAGAGAAGGAGGAACTTGAGAAAGACACCTCCCAGAAACTTTCCGACATCGGTTCTCGAATGGCGGAGCTGACCTCGACCGTTGAAGCGATTCAAAAGGATAAGTCAGAAAGTGACGCAATCCTTGCGAAGACGCTCGAGGAAAAGGCCCAGCTCGAAGCCGAGGTCGCATCTCTGAAGAAGCCTTCAGAAGAGAAGAAGAAGATGAAGGGATTGAGGAAAAAGCTCAAGGATCTGGCGAAGGATTACGCGGATCTGGAGAAGGACTACGCAGATTTGGTGGTCAAGAGGCGGGAGTCCGATGATATGACGAAGCTGGGCTTTCAAGACGGCTTCTGCCTTGTGTGGCACCAAATTCTGCAGAAGTTCCCAAATTTTGACCTCTCCTTCCTGAAAGGCATGAACATCCCCAAGGAGCCTCGGTGGACTTGGTCCAAGATCGAGCACTTGAAACTGCCTCCTTGTCTCCCGGCGTCGAAGGCTACTGACAAAAGCTCAGAGGCTGGCAGTTCTCAAGACGCCGAGGTTCCTTAGTTTGTACTAGGGCCCTTTGTCTTCATTTTCTTCTTCTTTTTTGTAGTCTTTCAGCAACTTTCTTCTCTGTAAGCACTCTCTGGCTTAATAGATACAACTTTGGCTAAGTATTTTTTGCCAGATTCTTCTGTTTCCCTCTGTCCCGAACATACTTTTGCTTTCCTTTGTCCCGAACATATTCGCTCAAGAGACTTCGGAAAACCATACTCTTGCTTTCCTTTGTCCCGAACATATTCGCTCAAGAGACTTCGGAAAACCATGCTCTTGCTTTCCCTTGTCCCGAACATATCCGCTCAAGAGACTTTGGAAAAACTTACTTTTACTTTCCTCGGCGATTGCTTTCGTGAGACTCTTGTTTTGTACTTCTTCAGAACTTTTTACTTAGACAAATTTTTCCAACTTGTGGAATACAACTTTCCCACCGAACTTTTTAGGCATAGAATTTTTTCAAGGCCTCTGAGTGCCAAGTATTTTTTAATTCTATGCCTTCGGCATCACCGAGCTTATAAACTCCTTTTCGTACTTCGGCAAGTACCAGGTAGGGTTCTTCCCAATTTGCGCGGAGTACCCCGTGGGACGGCTTTCGGGGTGCAAATTCAGCCTTTCGGAGAACGAGGTCTCCCTTCTTTATTCCCTTTGGCCTGGCGCGTAGATTTATGGCTGCTGCCACTCTTTGCTGGAAAGCTTTTCTTCTCAGCTCGGCTACTTCTCTGTGTTCGCCGACGAGGTCGAGCTTGGTTCTCAGGCCGAGGTCATTTCCTTTTTCATCGAACACTTGGACTCGTATTGACGGTTGTACTACCTCGACAGGGATGATGGCCTCTGTACCGAAGACCAGTGAAAAAGGCGTTTCCCCTGTGGCTCTTCGGGTTGTCGTTCGGTAGCTCCATAACACGTTTTGGAGTTCTCCTGGCCATTTCCCTTTTGCTTCTCCCAATCTCTTTTTCAGACCGTCTTTTATGGTCCTGTTAGATACTTCCACCTGCCCATTACTCTAGGGGTGAGCTATTGGGGCGAAGTGCATTTTTGTCCCGAGGTCGCTAATGAATTCTCGGAATCCTTTGTCTACAAACTAGGATCCATTGTCCGCTACGAGTACCCTCGGTATGCCGAATCTACATACGATGTTTTTCCATACGAACTTCTGCACTTCTTTTTCCGAGATAGTTGTCAGGGGTTCTGCCTCGACCCACTTAGAGAAATAGTCTACTGCTACTACACAAAACTTTACGCCTCCAGGCGCCGTTGGGAGTGGCCCAATGAGATCTATGCCCCAAACTGCGAAGGGCCAAGGATAGTCTGCCGAAGTCACGAACTCTGAAGGTGCTCTTTGGATGTTGGCATGTCTCTGGCAACTACCACATTTCTGGACGAACTGCTTGGCGTCC